>NDFZ01005450.1:418793-450435 GCA_002192655.3 Mamestra configurata
CCCCCCCCCCCCCCTCCCCTATGTCCAGCAGTGGACGTCTTTCTGCCGTTATGATGATGATGATGATTTAAAAAAAAAAATGGTGATCAATCAATCATAGTTTTTTTTTAATTATTTTGCTTACCGCCCTCAACATTTTTCTGCCGATACAAAATATCGCTCCATCCGAAACAACACTTCAAAAAAATAACTATTTTACCCAAACAATACACAACACAATTAAACTGACACTAATCCAATGTCAATGTTATCAGGAGATCAGTGCAGTTAAATGAAACATGATTGAGACATTCTTCATTTGTAATAGCCCGTACAACGATAGTGAACGTTACTCGTCCAAGCTTTGAAAAAGAGAGAAAATAAACGTGAAATCAATACTCCTATGCTGGCCTATTTGCACAAATATTCGCTTTACTTCTTTGTTAAAAAAATAACTTTATTTTAATCACTTTAGGGTATACTTTCTATTGACCAAGTAACGCAAATATTTGGGCAAATACGGTCGCAAGCGCGTTTGCATTTGGAGCATGAAGTCATGGGGTCGAGGCAAAATATGTTTTTTTTTTATGAGTGGCCTCTCGCAGTTCAACCCAGGAGGTTGTCGACTGCTTAACCGGGCTTGCCTGTGGCGGCCTTAATAAAGCCTTCAATCAGGGCTTATTAAAAACTTACAAACTAAGCGACTACACGCTCGCGTGCACCCCCTGTGGGGTACGAGTCTCGGCTTAGGGCGTCGCTGGGGGTTGACAGCATGACAGCTGGGGACGCGCTGGATCGAACTAGGATTGTTATTCAGGGGTGAATTTAAGACTACAGGCTCTTCGACGTAGGCTGGCTCGAGCAAGGGTCGGGGCGGACATCACAGGTCCGGCAAAGATGGCTTTTGCCAATATAGTAATTCCTATCTCAGTAGCACCCGGAGTCTGCATTTGTGCCCGATTTAAGGCAGTAAGCTCGCCCGCATTATGTGGGAGAACCGGCGAACTATAAGTGTATACTCCTTAGGAATTTGTGTGTATTTAAATAAAGTGAAAATGATAACAAGAATATTACTATACCTTTGCATCTAACATGGTGCGTCGCTTCTGACTCTCCTTGTATTCGTCTTCTAGAAGCTCGTAGTTATCGCGTAGTTTCACCTCGAACGGATCATCACTCATTTCTATTAGGAGCTCTTCGATCTAAACAAAGTAAAAACTCAGTGATGTGATAATATATGAACTACAAACCCGCTCTTACTGCTACGACATAAAATCGCTCTCAAACAAATTGTTACCATATGCTTTGGACTTGAAACACATATTAACAAAAAAACTGAAAGACATATTTCATTTAATTATTCTTCTCCAGTAAGTCAACTTATACAAGACAAAAAATCTAGATTTACTTAAAAAACATAGCAAAGCTATTTTTAATAACTTAAAGAAACTCAAATCACCTTTATATGCAGATCACTAGGCAGGGGACTCTCAGCAGTGAAGGGTTTCCTCTTGATGCCATGCACCAGCTTGATCCACTTGAAGAGAGACACGAAGTCCCCCTGCACGGCCTCCGCGAACCGGTGCTTGTAGGGGAACACCATGCGGATTGAGTCTACTCGAACTGACCTGGGAAGAGAAGCATAAATCACTTATCGATTTATGGACTACCGGGAGTCGCGTAATATTAGATCATTATTTTTGTCAGCGTTAGGCTACATATGGACGAATTACCAAATAATTGAGGGATTGAATTTTTATGAAATTATCTGCCTAAAAAATTAGACGGAACTTTTAGGCCCCAATAGGGTCCATTATAGAGGCTTTTCCGTAGGCTAAACCAAGCCATATTTCTGTGACACATAAAGATCAGGGTGCCTACTATGACGTGCAAATGCCATTCAATTCCGATGATGTAAAAGGGATACTGCTATTCGTTATGTATAGCTCCGTCTCTCTCTTAGAGCGGAATTATGATCGTTTTAAGACTTCATAGTAGGGCCCCAGGTCTTAAGAACCAATAGAGTAAGATCCCATAGTCCCCAGACATTAGTTACTATCTAAGTAACAAAATAAGGTAGTGGCAAGCTAGCAGGCTTGTACGTCGGCACAAGCTAACATTCATACGTACGTTCAAAGTACAGATGCACACATCAAGCTACCCGCAACTGTCAAATTTTCCCAATCAACCTTGAACCTAAAGCTTTATGTATTATGTTGGCACGCAGGTTTGCTGGTTGTTGAGCACCGGTTTAAATAACACTTTTTAAGGCGTTTTGTCAAATATTTTACACCAGCAGTCTGTGGGCTAATCATACCCAACAAGCAGACAGCGCACTGCGCATTCAATACAACAATGCCTTCAGGGCGCTGTTGAGGCTTCCGCCTTACTGTAGTGCGTCAGGGATGTTCGCTGATGCGCACACGGACGATTATTTCGCGATCATGCACAAAAAAGTGGCATCAGTGATGCGCAGGATGAGGGGAAGCAGCAATAGCATTCTGAAGGTTTTTTCAGAAAGGCTAGAAGGGCCTACAATGGATAGGTTTATCAAGTTACATGTCAGACATGGGGCTTGATAAATCTTCCTCTGAGTGGATGCTGTGTTTTAATTTTAGTTTTTTGACATTTTTCATGTGTGCCTAAGTGTTACTACTAACATAGTTTGTAAGTTATTTACATCTGAAAATAAACGATTTTGATTTTTATTATTTATTTATCGATAAAGTTGGAAATCTATTAAAGAAATTTGACAGATTTTTGGCATCTATACATACTAACACTACTCTATCCCACAAATTTTGTTACGTAGCAAATAAATAACACCTGCGGGCTCTGACATCTTGGACTATAAAGCCGTACAGATTTTTTTGCATAAAGTCTAAATAGATTGATTCAAATGAACCACCACTCGTCCATTTAAAGGTTCATTACAAAACCAGCGTCAGACAGCATCAGTCTGTCTGACATACACTTAGTTTTTAGCATACCTACCTACATTATTTTTTTTATTTCTATGTACCGTGCATGTTTCATATAAGATAAATATTATTCTTTCTCTTTCTTTCTTTCTTTCTTTCTTTCTTTATTTCTTTCTTTCTTTCTTTAACCTTTTGAACGCCACTGTCATGTATAGGTGACAAGCAAGCGCGTGTCCTGTACGCCAAACGTCACGCCAAATTTATGTCTTGGCGTCGGGGGCACGCCGATGCGTTTATGCTCCGGCGTTCAAAAGGTTAAATCATCATTTGGATACACTGAAAATCTATCCCCGACATATCTACTACAATAGGTATGTTGATTGGCGACTTACCAAACTTTATTCCACGTGAGCGCAAACCCTTCGTTAGCCTTCCTCTCGACCCTGACCTCGTGGTCATCAGCCACCCGCTCCTGGGAGTAGCCCTCCACCATGATGACCTCGTCTCCGTTCAGGATCATGTTCAGCTTGCTCCATAGGATGGACAGGCCTATCTCATGGTCGTAAGCTATCGTCATGTCATCTACAATAAAACATTTTTTTAGGACTTTGCAGGGTGAAAATGAAATGGAACCTCAAGCATAAACTGAAAAAAAATATAAGTAGAACAGAATTCAGTGATAAGAGAAAACTTAAGCTCTTTAAATGGTAGCGCTAAGCGTGAGTCGGTGACACTTCTTATCTCGCCCCGCCAAGCATGTCCTGCCGTGCTTAGTTAACAGCCGCCCAATAACATAGACCAGATTTCTTCAGGAGCCGCCATCGTCATATTTGGAAAAAAAGGTTGCAAGTAAAAATCATAAAAATACTACTCCAGCATCAGCTTATTATGAGACGTATCAATAGCCAGATAATTTTAAACTGAAGTTTAAATATGGTTTGAAATATCGGCCCTTAAAACCACACTCCAAAAGTGGAGAAAAGGTAACAAAATAACTCACCCGTAGCAAACAGCATATTATTCTCCTTCGACAGTATCAATCCCAAGTTCGTCTCCCCTTTAAACGCGACTCTCCAATCCAGCGCACTCCCCTTCTTCTTTACCACCACATGTCTCCTGGCCCTCATCTCCTGTCTGAACTCCTTCACAGCCCTCACGAAGGTCAGAACCTTCAGGTGTAAGTTAGCACTCCACTCCAGGTCTACATTCTCTATGAATTGGAAGTCTAGAAGGGCGGAGTATTTCTCTTTGGATAGCACGTACTCTATTCTTGCAAGTTTTACGTGGAAAAATGTGGTTGGGATCTCGTCTGAGCGCTGGCAGTGGATGTTACCTAAAATAATTGGATTTTGTGTAACTTTAAATTGGTAAGTGAATAGTCGCAGATACAATACAGCCAATCGACATCAAGCAAAATCAGCAGGTTTGCCCTAGTTCTCCCTAGGTTTCCCTGCTGACTCTAAATAAAGACATGCCGTATTAATTAGCCAATAGTAAAATCAACCACACTTTGAGGTACCAATTTGACTTTGATAGTGGCTTTACACAGTAGTTATAAGAACTATTTTCGAAGTTCAAATACCGAACTGTGTACCGAAATATTTTTTAGGGTTCCGTACCTCAAAAGGTAAAAAAGGAACCCTTATAAGATCACTCTCTTGTCCGTCTGTCTGTCCGTGAGTCACCCGTCGCCACCGTGAGTTTCTCAGGAACGGGTGGACCTAGCAAGTTGAAATTTATACCAGATACTGAGGTCTATAGGTCCCTATTAGGTGTATAAAAATCAAGGTTCTAAGTCAACACGGTAAAAATATATGGGCAAATTAAGAATTTCGCGAAAACTTGTAAGTACCAAAATTTGCCTTAATTTTCAACTCTTTTATTTTTCTTTACTTGTGCTGTAAGACCTTGCTTTTAACCAAAATTGACAATTCTAGGTCAACCGGAAGTACCCTATAGGTTTTGGGTCGAAAACCTATATGGTTCCCGTTGACCTAGAATCACGAAATTTGGCAAAAAGCAAGTTCTTACAGCTTCAATAAAGAAAAATAAAAGAAATCAAGGGTGTCCCCATACATACATAGTTGACGCCTGCCACCAATAAAAATGATACCAATTTTATTATGGCGGTATAATGGGTAGGTACGGAACCCTCGGCGCACGAGTTCGACTCACACTTGTTTCTAATCATGATTAAAAATGCCTAGAAAACTAGATTATTGTAATTAAAACACAACTTATAAAAAAACTTACCTTTATAAGGCACCATATCCACAACCTTCAACCCAGAGATGACCGCACCAGATTTACTGAGATTCTTCTCCAAGGTCACTGCATCTATCCTGGCCATCAGGCACATATCCTCGTTCACTATAAGGAACAGGTTGATGTGAGACAAGGCCACGTTCACTGATATGTTTGCTGGGGGCTCCTGAGACTCCTCGACTGGGTGTGGGCGCGGAGATGAAGATTTGTACTGGTTTAGACAGTCTGCCAGGGATATGATTGTTTGAGCGATGGTGGGGCTCCATTCTAAGCGGAGACAGTCTACCATGGCTTCTACCTGTGGTGGAAAAAGAATAATTTTAAAGGCCTTTATTTTCCTTTGGCTTATGTTTAACTGATCACCTGATTTAGTAAAATATCACAGGCAAAAATAGTAAATGATCACCAGAATATAAAACCGCATTTTAATTTAAAACTATAACCAAAGTTTGTACATCTTGCTATCCTATTAAAGCAAATGACTCCAAACAAATCATAGTTGACCCAAAAATAGTAAATGATCACCAAAATTAAAACCGCAGTTTAATATGAAATTATAACCAAACCTACTAAAAACAATCTCTTTTTTCTATTAATGCAAGTCGTTTCTGGGTCGTAGGAGGTCACAGTTTTAACCTAACCTAACCTACACATTTTGTTTAAAGAAGAAATTAACCTAATCTAAATAGTAGAGTTCCGGGTAACCTATGTTCGCAAAAATTTGCTGATCATTTACTATATTTGGTCCCCAAATACAATTTGAACTACAGTCGTGAATAAAACAGCTAGAACTATTATTTTTTTAGGCTTATTTTTATTGGTGTTAAGTATATATTTTTGGTAAAAGCTTAGGGTATCGAAGTATTTTCTGGTGGTCATAATATTTATTTCCTTTTCCTTTTACTATCCTGGAGAGATTATAAAATTAATTGTAAGCAAGCTAGTGGGCAGAAAGTTGAAAGAAATAATGATCCGGTGACTTGAATCCACACAAAAGGTTACAAAAAATCGCAAAATAATCTTGATACTTTAATATATTATCTACTAAGAGCATAAGTACGTACTTCGCAAAGAAACTCCGAGCATTGCCCTTTGGGTGACTTTAAGACTTCTGATGAGGGCCATTCTGAGCGACCACATTTCGGTTCCACAAGTCACCACTGGCAACACGCACAGGTCATAGACTTTCGTCTTGAGATACTGTGACGAGAAAATACCACGCAACTTCCCGAATGCCACCCGAACTTAAAATTAGTCGAACTCAAATTGATACCTTGGAGTCAGTAGGTCCATGTGAAGCCCACTTCACCAGCGCGACTGCCAGCAACGCCTCTCCCCACGCATGGTTCCGTCGCGGCGGCGGCGCGCGGAGCCCCAGGGCTGCAGGCCCGCACGCCGCCCAGCCGCCGTCGACCAGGAGCTCCGCCCCCCATTGACGACCCCCTACCGCTTGCCGGGCTACCGCGCATCGGTACCATTCCTCTAAAAGTGAAGTGTTACGTCAAACATGTACGGACGCAACTTAGTAGGGCAATAAACCCAGTCTACAAAATCCCGTTCAAATTCTACATAATCGCAAAGAAAATGTCTTGATCCAGACTTTAGCGTTCATCGACCAGACACGCTATGATTTCTTGAATCTAATACACGACACAAAAATCTATACATAATAGGGATGTTGCCTGTGTTAAAACAATATGATTATATTTAATCAATAAAAAAAACGAAGATAAAACGCATCAAAGATAAGGAGCTTGAGAGGAAGAGGCTTGTAACGTCACTTTCCAGTAAAAAGTGTACTGGTAAGTGACGTCACACGAGTTTTCAACGCACTGTAACGTCTTCATTTTTTGTTTACGTGACAAAAATTTCCAAAAAATACGTGTCCATTATTTTTTGGAAATCTATCTGACGGACTAATTAGATTATTTTAGTCAAATACCCTATTACTTTTGAAAAGTCATTCTAAGGGATTTCTTAAAAAACATGTCGCACTGCAGATTCCATTGCCTTATTTAGACCTGGGCGGGAAGTCTCAACATAGTTACCGATCGCCTTTTTTTTTTAGGGATGGGAAATCATCAAATGAATTCTTCCGCTCTGGGTGGAGCGGGACGGCATGTCAGACTCTTACTGACTAAAACCCATCCGTGTTCCTTCTAAAGCCCTTTACGTTCCAGGGCCGCGGTGACTCTTTCGAACAAATTCCGCAACCCTGGCAGAGTTACCGATACCGACCGAATTCTGTCATTAAGTCCTAAGGACGCCCCTACACAGTCAATCTCGATCGCGATCCACGGATCAGATCATCGATTTTTATCGTAGATCGCGTTCGAAATTGACTGTGTACGGGCGGCCTTACCGAATTCAGTCGGTAGGCGATCGGTAACTATGTTGAGACTTTCCGCCCAGCTCTAAATAGCGCAATGGAATCTGTGGTGCTATTCTGTAAAATTCGTAATCGTAATCGAAATTCTGTAAACATAAATGTGAGCTGCCATTACACCAGTGTTACGGATTGGCCCTTTACTTAAACTTTCATGGAGAGATTTTTACAGAATAATTCGCCCATGAGAGATCATCCATCTAGGAGAAACAATGACACAGACTGCGCACTTGACATTTTAACAAACCTCTGGTCTCCAACAACTGATCCAGCTTCACTTTAACGCCACTGCATCCAAAGCCGAGCGCGTTCTCACTCATCAGCCGTGCATGCACTGTCACTGCCCGGAGTTCTGCACAGCCTTGCACTATACATGACGAGAATATCCGGGATAGCCATAGTGGAGGAGTTGGTGCTGAAAGAAACGGTGTTATTGTGAGTACGGACCTAGTCATTTTAGGGTTCCGGAGGAATTGGATTGGCCAAATAAATATTGGGTCGGAAAGTCCCGAGGGGGTTTTTTGGTTACTTTTATAGACGCATTTTATATTGCATTTTGAAAAAAAATACGTGTATTGAATATTAAAAGTTATAATTTATAGTAGATCTAAGTGGTCCGAAAAAAACGGCAATTTCATACATAACATTAATGAAAGTATCAGAAACGTTTATTATGAGTATATTAATGAAAGTATCTGAAACGTCATATTTGAAAGGCAAAAATGACGTTTCAGCTACTGTTGGTAGCTAATTTGACAGTTGATTAAAGGTAGATACGTTATTGAAACCGATCGTTAGTCACATCTTTACTGGGCAATGGTCTGCGGAGAAAATTCGACTTAGAGTGGATTGGTATAAAGGTCACTATTAAACAACAATAATTTGCATATGAATGATATCGACTTGAGGTTTGGTGTTGGAAAAATTCCTATGGCCATATTTACAATTCCAATGTGTTAAAGGTGTGGTGCTATTTTTCCCTTACTGTGTCATCTCTTTTTTGATCAAAGTTGACTTTAGTACTTTCGTACACATATAAAAGAACTAGGTTTCACCCGCGACTTCACTGGTAAAAAAGCAGCCTATAACGTTATCCAGGCATCTGTATCGGTTACAAAATTAATCAAAAACGGTTCAGCTTTTTAGCCGAGAAAGCGTAAAAACAGAAAAACACATTTTAAAATGTATAATACTTACAGGGAGATTCAACTTCCATAATTTGTAAAGGCTTGGCTTTTCTTATTTTCTCTTTGACGGATTTGTACCATTTAAATGCGTCGGTATGACTATAAATTATGTTCAATGTGCTTATAATTAAGTACAGGTTTAGTACTCCTTTTTCCAACTGAAACAAAGTGAAAAAGCAATATAATGACTACAGTTCCGCCACCAACAAAAAAAGGACGAATGTACACAAAACGCAGTAATCAATTTCCAACATTAAGAAAATTCCTTAAGGTCGGAAATCGATTATTTCGTTTTGTATAGATACGTCCTTTTTTCTTATGACGGCAGAGATAATTAGAAGAAAATAGTCTTTTTCAAGAAGGCATTGGAGATAGTGAAAATATCATCCAAACCATGGTAAAACATTCTATTATAGAGGAACAATAAAATGTATCGTAGTTTATCTTCACTTCAATACCAAATATTTATCACTGCCATTTCCCGTACCTTAGCTCCCACAGTCGCCACAAAATGACATACCTACATACATGAGTTTATTTTGCATAAACTAAACCCTAAACGATAGTGTTAGTAGTTCTTAAATTATATTAGTAAAGACACGTTATAAAAATATGAGTAGGTATAAATAAAGTGGATGCATGTCGTGGCTGTGGCAAAAGGGCTTCCACTCAGCATAATGCTGTGCCGTGGGGGACCCACAAAAATACCCGCAAAACGCCGGGCACATTAATATATATTTACAATTTCATTCGATATGCGTAAAACCTACACGGAAAACCTAACCGGCCTTCTGCATTGCGGTTAATTATTGAGATGCGGTCAGAATGTGCTTAGCGCTTGACACGTAATATTGGCAACAACAATTGATTTGGCGAAGATTACTTTTTCATACATAATTCGGAAAGCGTAGAAGATAAATATGGGGTATTCTTCTATTCTGTACTGTCTAGACATGCACGGCTAGGCTTTTTCGAGGCAAACAGGTTTAAACGAGTCAGCAAGATTAGTAGTACCTTGCATAGAAAGGTACCAGGTTCAAGATGCACCTGATGACCAGAAAGCCTTCTATGTATATAGTCCTCCTGACCGATTTCGGCCATGGCGGCCAATCTCAACCGAGACCAGCCATCGGAGGGGGATATATTATAGTGCACAAGTGTGTGCGCAAACTGCACTCCCTCTTCCATTACTCTCATATTCCGATGGGACAGCATCCCGACACGAACGGAGAGAGATCTGGCGCAGGACCAACGGCTTAAAGTGCTTTCCGAGGCACGGGGGTGTCACACCACCAACTTCCAAACGCCGGTTCCAAATTCTTATTGGAAAAACCCAATGACACTTTTTACCCGACCAGGGAATCGAACCCAGGACTCCACGTTCGGCAGTATAAGTAGTCATTGTCCTACAACCTTAGAATAATAACGCATAGAAACCTAGTATAAGTGCAAAAAGTGAGGCAATTAAAACTTAGCCATAATGGCAAAGTTCTCTCGGCGAGCCGTCTGTACTCAAGATCACGTTCCGTCGAACGGGAAGTCATCAAATGACTTCTTTCGCTCTGGGTGGAGGGCGTGTCAGACTCTTACTGACTAAAGCCCATCCGTGTTCCTTCTAAAGCCCTTTGCGTCCCAGGGCCGCGGTGACTCTTTCGAACAAATCCGCAACCCTGGCAGGACAGTTTGTAGCGTGAAGGGATGTCAGCACTTCAGGAACAGGAAAAGAATGTGATCAAATTATATTTTACAAATAAGTACTTACATTTATACACATTATCTTTACGTAAATCGATCATCAAACAAAACTTCTACTAACCTAACTTATCAAAATGCAGTGTTGCTAGTGGTTAGGAAAAAAATACCAACATTACTTTTAATTTTGTTCTTATTTTTGTTCAACAAAAAAATGAACAAAACGTCATTCATCGAGCTCACATCACGATATCAATATAAAAACAAAAATTCTTTATTCCATAAATACTTAACTAACTATATACACTAGAAATAAAAATAAAATCTCCTAACTAAATAAACCCTAAAATATGGCGTCAAAAAATTCATCCGCATCGCTGTTTACTGGAAGTGTACCCAAAAGACTGGCGGCATTGCCACGTTGTATGGCAATGCTTATTCTTTGACCAAGGTAAAAGCCAGCCCTTGGGTCACGTGAAGTGTCAACTAAGCGCCTTGAGAGATCTTTAAATAAGTTATGTGCACTCGGACCCCAAGACCCGAGAGTTTCAACCCCAAACGGCTCGAAAATATAACTACCAACAAGTTTATTATATTTCCGCCGCTTGAGGTTCTCTGCAGCCGCAGCGGCAGCGCCAGCACAGCACGAAGAGCTAGGAAGATGGGATGGCGCAAGAGTATCGACACAAGTAGCGTCCCACACTAATGGCCTACCCATCTTCCATGGAAATAACGACATGCCGTCCGGTCTCTTGCCATCGTCGCGTGCCAGGCCATTGGGTTCTAACACAGCCGGAACGCCGACGGTGACAAGAGCTCGTCGGATGATGTCGTTAAGATTCGCGTGCCGCGCAATGCGACCCGCGCTACGGCTGCATGACAGGCCGTGGTGTCCGAGGCTGTTGACAACTTCGCCACAGTGGCAGCGATGAGGAGAACAACAAGGAGCGCCAAGACGCAGGCAGGCAGCGAGGCGGAAAGTAGTATCGTCGAACATGGTGCCAATGTTCGACGACGGTAGTGCGTGAAGCCAGAGACCCGACTCCCACTCACCCACAGCCAGCAGGCGCGCACGCTCTGCAGTAGTAGTTGATGTGGCAATAAGTTTTTCCTGAACTTGCCTGCAGAGCGGCTCGTCCCACCGTCTCTGGGATGAAGGGTAGTCGGGCGGATTTGAATTCGGGCAAGCGAGTCTCCAGGCCTCCACAGCCTCGGTGAAGTACGGCACATCAAAATCAATCAGTGTAGAAACTAGAATATTCCTGATTAATTTATCAGTGCCGTACACCGAGGATATAAAAGCCGGTAAACTAATACTGGTAATTTTGCGGACGCCGAGGCCTCCCATACGGATGGGAAGGGTTGCTTGCGCCCAGGCTTTGTCGTCCATGGCCACATTTAAAATTAAAGTAAGTGTATGCTTGATAATTTGGTCTATTTTGTCCNAACCCTAAAATATGGCGTCAAAAAATTCATCCGCATCGCTGTCGACTGGAAGTGTACCCAAAAGACTGGCGGCATTGCCACGTTGTATGGCAATGCTTATTCTTTGACCAAGGTAAAAGCCAGCCCTTGGGTCACGTGAAGTGTCAACTAAGCGCCTTGAGAGATCTTGAAATAAGTTATGTGCACTCGGACCCTAAGACCCGAGAGTTTCAACCCCAAACGGCTCGAAAATATAACTACCAACAAGTTTATTATATTAAAAAAATTGTTTTTGGTGTACCTACTACCTACGCCATTGAATACGATATAATATGTTGCGATTAATGGTTGATTCAATTCCTTTTATTAAAAAAAATATATATTTTTTTCCTTCCGTAATGTTACATGAAAAATCATCTTCATCTTACCGATTCCCAATAGCATAAAATACTTGTCTTGATTTGATCCAGCAACATATTAGTGCGTTTCTCCATGTTTTGTGGCCTAGTGATGGTATCACTGAAAGCTATATTGACTGGCCTGTTGGTCGAGTGGTTAGTGACCCTGACCGCTAAACCGGAGGTCGTGGGTTCGATTCCAGCCCAGGACAAATCTTTGTGTGATGAGCATGATCATTTGTTCTGTGTCTGGGTGTAATTTGTCTATAATATGTATGTATTTAGAAATATATAAGTATGTTTATCAGTTGTCTGGTGCCATAGCATAGGCTCTGCCTAGTTTGGGATCGGATGACCGTGTGTGAGTTGTCCCAAGATATTATTATTATATTTATGTGCGTTTGAGGAACGCAGACACGTTCGCTCGCATTTTGTTCAAGACGCGGCTTCTATGCGTTATTATTCTAAGCTTAGAACTAATAATAATAATGCTTTATTGACATAATAGGTAACAGAAACTTTTGAAGCACAAATGGTGGAAGCTTCGCACTACCTTTGCGATATTCTGGGCAGCAAATTCCTTATCCTTTCGCTAATGCATGCATGCTTTGTCATTAGACGACGATAAATTTATGTTAAAACCAGTGGCCCGCCCCTGCTTCGCCCGGATGTTTTTTTTTCTAAATTTTCTTTTATACAGGACCTTCTACTGACAATAACAAACACAACAAAAAAAGAATTAGCGAAATTGGTCCAGCCGTTCTCGAGTTTTGCGCTTAGCAACACATTTTAGCGATTCATTTTTATTTATATAGATAGATTTAAATCTCATATATGCGAACTGTATCATGTTCTTATGAGAAATAAAGATTGCTTAAACCTAATGTAACATGTTAGAAAAATTCAACGTTTTAAATAACGAAATGTATGTTAATGAACTGCCAAAATCACCAACTGTAAAGTACCTTAGCAAGCCCATCTGTAACCTGCTTATCATACCTTTGCGTCCAGCTTGAGCTTGTTGAGCATGGCCAGCGGCAGGTTGTCAGCCAACATCTGGAACTGCTCCATCTGGAAGGCGACGTACACCTGCGGTAGACCGCTCAGCTCAGAGCCCATCTCGTCGTACAGCACTGATGCTGCACTGAACCTGGAGTTCACCTGATGAAAGAAACAACAATTAAACAATAGTTAAATTATTTATGATAATAGTGATTAAGTGCTTTTGCTATAAAGTGAAGCTAATTGTCTCTGAAACATAAAATTTAAAAATAGTAAACTTACTTGTAAACTTTGTAAAGACATTTCGAAGTTTGTATTTACAGTTCTGTCTTTACAACTTATTTTTGTTGTGTCTATCTTTAAGCTGAATATCTGAAACGAACACATGATAATTTAAAAAATATATTATTGCCACAGGTTAGTTGGATTCTTCTGAGCAATAATTATCACAATGCTTTAGGAATTCTAAGTTTGGACACCTGTTGCTTTACCTACATAATAATCAACAAGTGTCATAAACATTTAAAAGACCACATCAATTAAACATCAAAATAAACAGTATCTACTATCACGCCTCTCTTTCCCGAAAAGGTAAGTAAGTATACATAGAGGTTTCGAGTCGTGCTGGCAGGACCCAATATGCTGCGTCCGGCAATTCCTACGACGCAGCTCTATGTGTCCCGGCTACATCACACCACGAAGGTTGAGGAGATCGTGGAGTATGTCCGAGCGAAGACCAGCTGGACCTTAAAGGTCAAGAAGTTGGAGTCGCGCCATAACACGAACTTCAAGTCGTTCATGGTGCGAGTTCCGACTGATCATATTGAGACCTTCCTCAAGGAAGAGTTTTGGCCGAAGGGTGTCAAGTATCGGCGATTTCGCGGAAGGCTACGTGACACTACGCAGTGTAAACGCAAAATATAGTTATTAAATGTTTGTTTTAGAGCTCAGCTGACCACCAGGTCATCTGGTAGATGTCACATCAGAATCTAAAATGTCGAGAGTGACATGCCAAAATGCCAATAAGAAGATTTCTAACTGAAATAATGACTGTTCAGACTTATGATGAGCATTTTTTGACCAGATTAATGAAAAAGACATCAGAAAATACAAGTTATTGGTTAATAACAAAGATTTATTATTCAGTAGTCTTTGATGTTACCCACACTCGGCAATAGGCACAAATTATATCAAATCGTCATAAGTACAACTGCTGATACAAAGCTAATAATATAACTCAATTAAATTGTAGCAGGATAATGATAATTGAATAATGGTGCGAGTTCCGACTGATCATATTGAGACCTTCCTCGAGGAAGAGTTTTGGCCGAAGGGTGTCAAGTATCGGCGATTTCGCGAAGGCTACGTGACACTACGCAGTGCAACACGACGCCGTCACTTCGTGAACAATAGTTAATTAATATTTTTGTGGTTTTCATAAATATGTATGATAGTCTGTAAGACTATAAAACCACATATGTATATGTTATGTTTCCTGAATGAAATGAAATGTATTATTATTATATACTAATATAACAAAGCTGAAGAGTTTGTGTGTTGGGTTTAGCGCATTCAACGCGCTAATCTCTGGAACTACCAGTCGGATTTGGAAAGTTAAGCCGTTAGTCCCGGCTGTCATTTGTAGATGCCACTCGATGCAGATGCTTTGGCAGTCGTTACGGATAGTCAGATGCCAGAAAATCTGACACCAGCCTTGCCAAGGAGTACCGTGTAACCCAGTTAATGGGTGGTGGACGTCTGGTAGGCAGCCGCTCCACGTAAAATACTGGTATTCGGCTGAATCCGGTTTGATTGGAAGCCGACCCCAATATAGTTGGGAAAAAGCCGGATGATGACTAGGATAGGATTAAAATCTAAATAACAAGTAAATCAACAGGCCATACCTTTGGTATAACGGGCGAGAGCCTGGGAATGATGGTGGCGAGGTGATCTTCATCATTGATGGTCCTCACTGGAGCACGTCGGCGCTTCTTGTGGCTCTTGAGGAACTGGTACAACTCATCTTTGAACGTCACTGACGTATTGCTGATTATTGCGTGGATTTTCTACAACAGAGAGCAACATGAGAAGAACATGGGTATGTTCTTTGTGTACCTGCTTTTGGAAAGGAATGAAATGACACATTGAAAACGGACGTTTGTTCCAAGTAATCAGAGAGTAAATTATCTTTTATCCATTTTTTAGACTTTGAAATGAGTTTTTCTTTTTCATTAACTGACTCGAATTCCTAACAGTTGGAATATTTAACATTCAAAGTCATAAAGTTACAGTTAAATGGAACTAAATGTAGACTTACCTCCACATTTAGCGGCCCATCAGCCTTCACAGTCCCCTCAATGACCAAACAACACGCCGCTTCTCCCAAACTCTCCCCCTTCCCTCCTATTCTCACGCTAGCGTCCACAAGCTTCGTGGAGAAGACCAGCGCACGCGCAGGCCCGCCCGCAGCGCCATCTGCATGGACCTCGGCGGCCGTGGCGGTTAGAGACCATGGATTGTCTGGGGTACCTTTATGAATGGTCACTGAGGCGTTGAATATGTGTACTCCCATGAACTGTAGAGAAAATATTAAATGGTTTACTGTTGAAGGCCATCTCATCTCATCAACAATCAATAAAAACAAAAAAAATGAATGCACCCTACTTTTTTTTGTTAGTGATATGGTCAAACATTAGTGATCATATTGTAAAATAGTTACACTATGGGTGGCCAATACTATGGGTGCAAGAGCGGGCGAAGCGAGCTTGGGACTTTGGGCACCCTGACTCGGACTGTATTCTTCTATCAGAATACATTTCATGAGAAGAAAATTATCAGGAAATAAAAGGTAGTCCTAGATGAGTAAATAAGTATGGAAGCTTGTGTTAAATGACTGAATCTTTGTACTTGGCTCTGTACATGTATGTTTTGATCATGTTTTATCAATCAATAAAATATAGTTATTAAATGTTTGTTTTAGAGCTCAGCTGACCACCAGGTCATCTGGTAGATGTCACATCAGAATCTAAAATGTCGAGAGTGACATGCCAAAATGCCAATAAGAAGATTTCTAACTGAAATAATGACTGTTCAGACTTATGATGAGCATTTTTTGACCAGATTAATGAAAAAGACATCAGAAAATACAAGTTATTGGTTAATAACAAAGATTTATTATTCAGTAGTCTTTGATGTTACCCACACTCGGCAATAGGCACAGATTATATCAAATCGTCATAAGTACAACTGCTGATACAAAGCTAATAATATAACTCAATTAAATTGTAGCAGGATAATGATAATTGAATTAGCCTGTTGCATCATAAACTAAGTAGCATATAACAGTTACAACTACAGTTAGATGAATATGATATCCATGCTTGAGGAATAAATTAGCCAACTTCTATAAGACTCTTGAAAGTTATATTATCTATCTATATACATAAAAATGAATTGCTAAATGTGTTGCTAAGGGCAAAACTCGAGAACGGCTGGACCAATTTCGCTATTTTTTTTTTTTGTTGTGTTTGTTATTGTCAGGAGAAGGTTCTTATGAAAGAACATTTTGAAAAATATGTACATCCGGACGAAGCCCGGGCGGGCCATTAGTAAGAAATAAAAGGAGTTTTAAAAATCAACTGAACAAGTAATGGCCTAATGCTTGCAACATTGATTGATTAAGTTGGAGTTGTTGGAGATCCAGTTATGTCGACCGTATTTTTAACTGTACTATGCAAAATTTACTTTATTTTTAATAAACTGGCCAGCTTTCATACCACAAACCGAAAAAACCATGTTTCTTGTATGAGGGCCTCCTTAAATTTTATTTTATTATTTGTTGTTATAGTGGTAATAAAAATATACACGCGATGAAAATTTCAACTCTGCTGCTATAATGAGGGACGGACAGCAGAGGCTCCATTGTTGGTTGGTTATTACCATTCAGATGTGGAACCCTAACCTGAGCTATTCTTACTCTCCAGAGACAAAAATGATCATGATTTTTTAAAGGTACTGGTAAAGGTATTGATATTTAAAAAAAAATCCCATGCCATAACTTTTGGCATAAATCCTCCGTTATAGCCCGTAGTAGTCCTCCGTAACAGTATAACCTTACTTTACAGTTTTTCCAGAGATTAAGTATGCTTAAAACAAACAAACAATTTTACCTCTTTATAATATTAGTTTACATTTAAGATAAGCACCGACATACCTGAGCAAACATAATCAAACTATGTGGCAGTTTCTTGTCTCTAAAATCCAACAGCTCTTTATTCGCAACACGGTTCAAACTGCTCTCAAGATTTCTGAAGTCTGCCGCTTCATTGTAATTCTCCCCCTTCGCAGTAGAGTTTTGTTTCGAGAGTAGCGGTTTGAGGATCGTCTCAACCACAACGCTCCTCTTTTCCTCCGCATTGTTAGTTACTTCAACTCCTTTGATTACAACTGACACCAATTTATTGATTTCCGAGTTGAAACAACTACTTTGAAATGATATTTCATCTATGTGCTGTAAATAAAAGCCATTTAGGTGTGTTACATTGTCTATGACAATTTCTTTTCAAGATAACATTGAATAAATATTGTTTATGTGGGCATAAATTGCTTTCATGCAGATCAGTTACTGAAATGTTTACAGAACATACATTTTGAAGTTGATTAGAAGTCTTAAAGTTAGATTGATAAATTCTATCCAATAAAAATGGATTTATTAATATTGTATTTTGGGAAAATCAAGTTATGACCTTGTTTTTCTCAGTGCTACTGCCTAGGACAAGTCGGAAGCAGTACAGATATGAAGGTTGTTCTGTTATTAAAGTCGTTACTTACAATAGAATACCTATCTTTGGATAGGCTCACATCTTTGAGTATCAACTTTGGCACGGCGATTCTGCCTATTTTCAGCTTAATATGGTACTTTCTCATGAACAGCCATGCCAGTAACGTTGGCAGCAGCCTAAAAATACCCAAATGTTACCAAAATAGTAAACAAAACACAAAACAATAATAAAAATAGCGGTGTCATCGTACATTGACCACTTACCACGACACACACGAGTAAATAACCACAAATATAAAAAACAATATCAATAGGGCGTTCATTTTGGAACGGTTAAATCATTTCGTTTGAATCATTCGCTAATTAATTGAGTAAATATGTTCATAATATATCGAGATTCACTTCGTATATAACCTCAAAACTATGTACCAACTTTCATCTGTCAGTTTCTATTCGTTCAAAAACATTTAGGAGAAAGAGAAAGGCTAACTTTGAAATATAAAATGCAGTGTGATACTGACCTCATTACCTTGTTATATAGAGGTATATATTGAAAATCGTTTAAATATTTCAGTGCAATTAATTTAATAATGCTTTTTTACATAATAACCGACTTTTTACGACTTCAAGATCTCGAAACCTACTCAACATTATTACTTATATAAATTATAGCTAGCCTGTATTGTACCTTGCCGGACCCCTAGTTGGACCTCCATTGTTTCCATCGTTCGTGGGTGCTGAAGATATCCAAATCGTCGTGCCTTCTCCGTTATCTGCCGTGGCCTCATCTTATAGACTAATCTTGTGTTTTACTGGCCGGCCATGCGGTAGGCTAAGCATAATATATTCTGCCCAGCATCATTTCAGCCGAGCAGCCTTCTAAGCCATAATTATGACTTTTGGAGCGCAATATAGTGTTTCAAACGCGATCCTTTGAATCTTGTAGTAGTACCGGCTTGTACCTACATACTAACACAGTTTTAAAACTACGCTATATATTTCATAGATTTGGGTTCCTTGCTTGCCTTGTTCAGCTCGCACGCAGACGCGACACTTAACACTTTTAAGTTAGCGATACATATACCTAGATCTTTTTAGGGCTCCGAACCTCGACAATCGACATGGACAAACAGAACCCTTATTATGATCATTCGGTTGTATGTCTGTCAATCTGTCTGTCTGTCCGCCTGTCACAGCCCATTTTATCTAAATCTAGTGGGCCGATTTAATCCAACTTTGGTACACATAAGCTTCTGTGACCCAATCACGGAAGCGTAACGAAAATTATAATTTTTTGAAAATGGGGTCAATTTTTGTGGGGCTGATTGGAAAATTAAAAAGAAAAGTTTTTACAACTGTACCGTGCAATATATCATAAAAAAGACTTTTCGTCGCGAGGGATTGAGAGACTAACAGAAAGCTCGTCGGTCGCAGAAAGCTAAATTTGGCTTGTAGGTTCCTTGGGCAGTGTAGTTGGGTAGAGGAGCACTAGGAGAGGATTCCCAGAAATTGCCACGGGAACGGGAAAAAAATAAATATGCGCGGACGAAGTCGCGGGCCAATGAAAATTCCCGTTTTATCTCGTTTTTTCCCGTTCCTGTGGGAATTTCAGCAAATCCTCTCTTAGTGCATGCCAAATTTCAGATTTCTATGACCAGCAGTTTCGGTTGTGCGATGTCTGTTAGTCACTCAGTAACGGAAGAGTTTTACCTCTTTATATATTGATGGGTCTTTACCTAGGTATAGATTATAGGATTACCTATAAGAAGTATATGACTTCAAAGTAACATTTATTATGTTAAATGTATTAAAATATTATTCGTTCGGAACTCGGAACCCTTTGCAAGCGAGTCCGACTCGCACTTGACCGGTTTTTAAAATAGTACTATCTAGATACCTACACATCTAAAGAAAGATTAAGTTAGAAATTTTAAATTCCGAGGGTTGTATTCAAATACTTGTTGCGCCGCATCTTGGTATGAGCTGACCGATTTTTCAGTAGGTAGTTAGCATGGGTGCTGAACCAGTGCCGTAGCTAGCATGGGTGTCACCCGGTGCGGATAATGTGGTGACGCGGGTTGCGCCTTTCATTCTGGTGACGACAGTAGCCATTTTTGGGGAGGAGGGGAGAGGTGTTCCATTTGTGGTGCAGGTTTCTTTTCAGGAATGTTCTTATATCACACTTACAAACAAAATATCGAAAATTTATGCACCTCACCTCGGATAATTTTGATTTTCTTTGCATCATCCACACTTAAACAGAAGTAACTTTATTGATTAATGCCAGAAAACTCGTTAACTAATAGAGGGCAGAATACAAAAGCGAGCCAATCGAGCTCATAAATTCATGCACCCCAACACTTTTTAAGGTTTTAATTTCTTAGTAAATACAAGTCATTTTGTTGAGTTATACCGAAAATCTCATGAACTAAGAAAGTGTAGAGCTCCAAAAATGTTTGCTCCCACTTCGGACGATTTCATTGCGTCACCCGTAAGGTGACAACCGACAAAAAAGTTAAAAAATGGTCGAGTTTCACCCCTAAATGCAGAAAACCACAAGAGCTTAAGAAATGTTTGCACCCCATTTCGGAAGGTTTTTATTTTAAGAAGTTAGAGAGTATGCAACAATTTATGCACTCCACTTACGACAGGTTTCATTGCGTTAAGCGTATAGGGGTGAAACCCGACAGTGGCAAAAAAAAGTCAACGATCGCTCGGGTGTCAACCGGCTGAATACTGTGCTCTGTGCTGAACTATTTTCGGAAAGGTGCAATTTCAGCACCCCGCTTCGAATAGCTTTATCTTTTAGCCATTTACACTGAGATGGCACTGCCTATGAGCGTCGAATATTTTCTTATCCACTGTTCAGCAAAGGCCTCCCTCAAATCCTTATTTTTAGATACCTACTTAAGCTGAGTTAGCATTTGAGCTTTAACATTCTTAGCATGGAAACAAGACAAGTGTAGGCAGGTAGCGTACCTACGCGTCTGTAAAATATTCGGAGTTAGAGAGTAGGTACTCTATATTCCGTATATTCGGAGTATTTCGGAGGTACAAAGCATAATTATACGCTAATCATTGCCTTTTCAACGTAACTTTGAATATTAATATAGGCACGAAAAACGAATAAAAACGTATTTTATTATTGAATATTTTTATTTATCAACTAAAACTATACAACATTTTAAATCTAAATCTCCACAGAATTAGGGCCACGATCGCTTGGCAGTGTAGCCTTCGTACTTCTTCCTAGTCTTCACACCAGACACAATAGTTGAACTCTTGGGGAATGCTGATACACCGCCGAACAATGTGTCTTTATCTGAAACAGAATATTACACATACTAGTCATCTTATTTAAAGAAATATTTAAGTATGGGAATTGATAATTTAAAAAATGCCAAATTTTTACCTGGATGGAATCTGACATAGTCTGGTTGCACATACAAGTTCTTCGGCAGTTCCATTCTCTTCAGGGCATCAAATGGTGTCGCTGTGTCCACAGGTGTCTCGTAAAATTCTTTCAGATCAGCTGTAACAAAATAATAAATTAACTTAAAAAAATAAAGACATTGTCTAAGGGTCCGTCCTTTATAAAGGAACCTAACAAAACATAGACCCTACTGTAGCGCCATTGTCATTAAAGGCTGGATTGGAATCCCTCAAAATAAAAACATTTTTGACAGTTCTTGTTTATGTATTTGACTATTTTTTGCCGCGCAATGAAAACTGTTTGACGAAATAGAATATCCAAAGAAATAATTGATAAACGTATAAAGAACAGCAAAAGACCACAAGAGATTTTTAATGTTCTTACTATAAATGTCTACTAATCGGGAATTACGAAACCTACAAAAGTTAACTATTCGTGAAAATAAATTTTAGGATAGATATCCTGAAACATCTCGTTCACCAATTTGTGAATAAAATTCGAATTAATTGATCAGTACAATACGGTAAGTACCTAAAACAAAACGACCGTGACACCGAACGTGATAACGTTAAGTAATAGTCTTTCGCGTTTTGTTTTCATTTGAAACAATCACGGAAAAAGAATATGTATGATGTATTAAGTATTATCCTAATCCAAGTGCCAGTAGACTCGTAAGACTATATTCACATAATTAATTTATACTAGTGGCCCGCCCCGGCTTCGCCCGGATGTATATATTTTTTCTAAATTTTCTTTCATAAGAACATTCTCCTGACGAACAAACACAACAAAAAAAAAATTGCGAAATTGGTCCAGCCGTTCTCGAGTTTGCGCAACTTATTTAGCGATTCATTTTTATTATATAGTTGTGTAAGAAAAGTTTTAAACAGTAACAAACAGTATTGGCTGGGCTAGCAACATGTACAATGTACTCTTTAAAACAAGTACTAAAATCAATTGAAATGGTAATAGGGGATAGAGTGAAGTTAAAACAGTAGATAAGTGTTCAGTTTCAACAGATATTAAAAAAAAAATGCTTTCTTGATGTTGATAAAGCAATACCTAGAGAAAGGGCATCTCAATTTGTTTCATTTAAGTTTCCCAGTCTGAAGTATGCACAAATGATTGAGCAGCACTCAATACACCTCACCGCAATATAGATGGTTATGTGGTCACCCGTAGAGCATGCTTGCCTATTCACTAATAGTTTTTGCCTGCAGGTACTTGATTGTGTTAACGTTCCCTTACATCAAATTGTATGAAAAAAAAGGTTTTCCGTTATTGTTACGTATTTCAATACTACGCTAATGTGATTGAGAACATTAAAAAACTCACACTAAAGGCCATAAGCTTGAGCTCCAGCATGTGCATATGAGACAGCTAATTAAATAGCTTTCACTAGCTGTCTCATACTTTCATGATCAAATCCTAAGATGGGTGTGGTGATTTCGTCATCATTTGGTGAGTATGAAGTATTTATGGCCTGTGAGCAAGGGATTAACATTTCTAGATTGTGTCCAGCTGCTTCGTATTCAAGTAAGGCAATGTTCTAAGGAGTAGAAAAGCTTTGCATTGTTATCTGGCTAAAAGTATTTTTGCTATAAGAAAATGTTTTGGGCAATGGATATGATCTTTGCATGTGTTGTGTTGGAATACTGCATGTTTCAAAGATGTTATGCTTGAAATTGCGATTTGCTCAATGCCTATGTAAGTAAGATGTATTCCTGCATGCTTTCTGTTATGAAAAGTCACAGAGGACTACAGATTTTGTTCCCGACAAACTTATATTTTGTGGTGCATACGATTTCATCTGAGTGTAACATACCAACACTTCCAATGGTATGCAGCAATGAATTAGGTACATCATATCCAGTCTCCTCAAAGCATGCCTTGAGTACTGCAAACTTAGTTTCTAATTCATCAAACTTTGCATCTGCATTCAGACCGTTAGCTGTACATATTTTTGTGATAGTCTCTTCAATGTCTGCTGGTGGATCCCATGGCTTTGTTGGTCTCAGAAAACTGCAAACAAAATTACAGGATGGTTACTATTTAAGAAAGGAATCCACAAAAAATCATGGACTTACAGTTGTTATTAAATTAAACCTCTTATTACATGTAAGGTAAACTTTAGTTTGCAGTGGTTTATTTAAAAGGGTTTTAAATTTAATTGTACATAATGGTAAACAATTTATACAATACCCTCTTGCAGCTAAGGATTCTGCAGCAGCTTGGAATTTTTTATCTACTTTAGGATATTTCTTCTGCTTATACCTTACTGCAGTGACCTGGAACTTTTTAAATTAATTATAACACTGATATTATGTGTTTCTTAATTATTAGGTAAGGTGTGCAGCAAAATAACCTGTAAACTCTTGCGCGGAATTGCTGACAGCACGTTCCGAAGCATTTTAGTTTTTTAATTTTGTAGACTTATTTTTGAAAGTTTTCAAAGTATTACTTTTATTTTGTTGCTAAATATGTAAAATATTTCTATTATTTTTATTCCATGTCCGTACATTTGACAACCGTAAAATAATGCTTTTTCATTCCACGCAGAATACGATTTGAAGAATATTAATTGTAACGACTGATTACGTAATCACATAATGCTTGCTAAACCAGTTATTTTTTAATTTAATATCAAGAAAGATTTTTCCTTTGCTATTTGATCAAGTAATGATAAAATATTGGGAAAATATTAAATCTATGGCCTTTTTCTGCAGTCGCTGTGTTGATAATTAGGAAGCAAATAATCTTGAAACACTTGCTTGATTGTTTACGCTACTTGCATAAAATAATTCAAAACAAAGTGTAAAAATCAAACTAGATACTGAAGTCAGCCGTAAGTAAACAGTACATCATTGTAGAACGGAACGTATCCGGATTTCTAGACGAAACCAGTTTCTATCTTTGGCCGCCTACGGCAGCACTGTCGGCTTGGGTTGTTGTTTCCTATCCGCCATTTTCCAGTCGCCATTGAAAGGTGAAAACTTCACTAAATGTCGGTGATGATTTTAAGATTTTGAGTGGTTTCTTTAAGATTGTACCCGTTTTTAGTGTTGTGAAATGAAAATGAAGTGCCCCGGACTACCATGACGCATCAAAATCACCAAACAAACGGTGCAAGTCTCGAGGATTGCCACACAAACTTCTTCGCCTTGGTAAGTCACTTTTACATTGATGAAAGAACTCGTATGTACTTTTCTTTCGAAATCATTACGATTTACGTGATACTCGGATTGTGTGCTATTGTTCATAAGTCTCCCGTTGCATGTTTAGGAATTCCTAAATATTGAGTCCACGACGTCTAAGTAGACGATGTGATTATCGTTAGTGGACGCTGATATACAAAATTCACCTTATTGCGCTACGGCTGCCGAATCGATCTATTGCGTTAAAGTTTTTGTATGGGAAATTTACGTTTAGGCGGCTAATGACAGTCGGCCGTTAGTCATCCTGGCATCGTTCTCGCCACAACTCGGAGTCATGTCATGTTGCTAACCCACAAAATGTCAACGCATTCTGCGAGCGAGGCCACAAGAAGCCACCGGCCCATAGAGGTCATTTTGAATTCACCTGGCCGTAACGCGGACCGTAATGCGTTCGCGAGACTAGTTTCGCCAGGTTGAGGAAATAACTTTCTTATTACATTTTTCGCCTCGTACCGTTCGACAATGCGACACGATAGCGAGACATGAGGAGTAATGTTTATGTGCGTGTTAAAAAAACCGTCGGGTCATTCATTATCGCAGTGTTGTAGTGTTGAGTAGCTTTGCGTAATGTTCATAGCTGGCGCGAATTTTATCAGATTGTGTTCGGGTGAGGATTAGCGGGTGAGGGGCGGGCGTGCGGGGCGCCGGGGGCGGTCGGTCGTCCTCGGCGAGAAGCGAGCACAGCACGGGCGCCACTTCCACCTGACGCGTTGCCATATCTCCGCGGCGGCGCGCGCCTGCCTGCACCCGTCTCCCTCTGCGCTCCGCCTATCTCGACGCGATACAAATTACCGATTTCTTGCCCTGCCTGCTTATTGTCTAATTATTTATGCGTCGTTTGCGGACATCGCTGCTTTTGTCGCATGGAATTTTTTCTCGTCCACAACATAGGCGGTGACGCATCGGGGGCTACTAGGTGTCGCGTTTGGGTTCAATACACTTTACTAGGAGAATTGTGCAAAAAATGCATTGCAATAATTTAATTGATGCTAGTTAAATCGTATAAATTTATCGCTGATAATAAAGCTGTGAATGTTGACCGGCTTTACCTAGGCTCTTGTTGAGGTATGCGCGGCATCTGCGCGGCGACATCACAGATGTCGCGGGACTCGCGGGGTCGCTGCGCGCGCGCTCGCCGGCTGCGCAGGCGTCTTGCGCTCATTCAACCGTTTATGAATGGTCGTAATGATTGTAACTTTCCCATAAGCGGGCCTCCGCCCAGGCACCAGTTGCGTGCACTCTGATTATCTAGGTAGTTGATGCTCGTCTTTGTTCTTTACCTGTTTACGCTTTGTCTTATAAATTCTAGTACACTCATACGCTGTATGTCATAGCTGTGACTTTGTCTTGACCATTGTTTACCCTTGACGTATGAGAATGAACTGGTGATTATCATTCATTCATTCATTCTGTAACATTGTTTTTCATGGGCAATATTTGGAAGCGTGCTAATTTAATAACACGGGCTTTCCGTTTGTTTTTCCCTGGTATGCAAACAAAAATGCCAACTTTTCCGTTTTTAGCTTCATAACGTTTTAAAAAGAACTCTGTAAAGCTAGATTTTCTTTTTTGTATCTCATTTCCTCGCCACGACGATGGCCATTGAGTGACGGAATAGACTGCTAACTTATTCATGGCATCTGACAAACACACGACCTCTGCCCCCCCTCTACCCCTTATCACCACCCTCTGTGCATACAGAGCACGACTTCAATTTTGTCCTGAATGTGCTCATTTCCCCACTGTGGCTCCTCTCGCTTCTAGGTCCATTTCTTTACACGTTCATCCAGATTTGGTGTCCTGGCTGAATAAATCGCAACACTAATTGATACTGACCTGTCCATAAACTATGTGTAATTAACTGGTTAACAGTATTAAAACATGTTGTTAACTACCGTTTTGGCGGCAATAAAGCAACAGATTATATTTTTTATTATTTTACGTTTGTCCAAAGTGGCGATATACTACTAAAACTTCCTTAATGTAATCAACCTAATTACAACATTGTGTTATAATGAATCTCTAACGCTTTACTGCTTTTTATAAGCTATAAATTATTGTATGATGCTTACGATGGTCGTAAATTCTCACGGAGTCTGTTGTTCTTTGCCTTTTGGTATTTCACACACACAATTTTCACTTTCATCTTATTGGAACCGAGATTTAACAAGTCTTGGCCTGGGGTATAAATTTCTTCTTAAATAAGTTACGACTCTCTCGTAACTTAAAGACTAGCAAGACCAAGTTTCCTGAACGGCTCAAGGTCGTCGCAAAAAAACATCTACCTGTATCAGTGCTTTACTTGTGGGCTGCACATCCAAATGAATTTGAACTCTAGACAATTGAAATAGTTATTCGTAAGATTTCATTGTTATAGTGAAAATAAAGGTGACCTTATTGGTTAGTAAATGCTTGATTTGTGTCTGGCGGGTCAGGGTGCGCATGCGCAGACTGCTTTGAAGTATTTAAAAGCAGTCTGCGCGTGCGCACACTGGAGCACACTGTCCGATGTTGCTAAATCCGGTTTATTGTATCTTAATTATGTATTAACTACTTACGTTACAACGTTACGCACGCGTTCAGCATCTAAATGAGTTCAGACAGATTTTGCTTTTTCAACATTGTTCTGAAAATCTGAATACACCTAACGATATTTACATTAACAGTTAATCTGATATTTAAATCCACATTAGAAGTATCCAAGAACGGAAACATAAATGTTGTTTAATTTAATAACGAACTATAAGTTTTGTTATGTCGGGGGGTCGTTATCTATCAGCTGATAACTTATCATACTCACACGGTATCAAGGTTCCAACGAGAGCGGTTGGCGCTCCACGCCGCTATCAGCCACCGCAATAGAGTACGATTAAGGGCTTTGGGAGTCTCTGACGGACACAAAGATTGTGTGACGCAACTACAATGGAAAAAAGATGATACAAAAAGAAAGGATTTTTGATAAAAATATCGATACCTTAATCTAATCTTTAATTCTTCACCAAATAGTATTATTGTCTGGAGATTAAATGATTGTAAACACATTGACAATACAGTTCCTATGTCGCCTTGCACAATGCAAAGGAAATAATCTCGACGATAAGGCACGTACTCGTGAAGGATGCTCAAGCGCAACACAAGAAAGAACACGTGTATTAATTAAAAAGAAAACTGTTCAAATAAATACTGAACTCGCACCATTTCGGTATAAAAGCCCCTCGTGCCCGCATCTGGTTGGATTCTCGCATCAAAACCACAATTGAATGCTGTGTTCTGTTTATTTTGTAACCAATCGCGCAGTTGTTTACAGTGCGACCGGCTATATAATGCCACATTATCACACATGATAAGCGAACAGTTGCGGCGGCGGTATCTCACGCTCCTTCAACACTTGAAATTAATATAACGATTGCTGTAATAATGTTTCCTAAACAATAAGGGAAATCAGTGCAATGGTTGACGAGCGCAAGAACATTGACTTGATGCAAAAGAGGAAAACATTTTGACGTTTCCGAGGGAAATAAATAAAACCATGTGACGCGTTTACCTACATAAGAATGACGCACTATTTATCTGTAGTCTGTAGTGACCTCAGTCTGGAAAATGCCAGATAATTGAAGTAACTAAGTGTAGCAGTGTAATATGTAAGTGGCAAATGATGACGCTTATTGGGAAATGCAGTCAAAACACGCATGGACATGACTAACAAACAAGAATTGCTCACAATTTCCTGGCATCTGCTTCGTGCTATTGCACCACATATCACACCAAGGTCAATCATAAAATATGCATATCTATTGATTCTTTATAGCACACAGCAGTCTGACCCAAAAAACTTATAACTTGGATGCAATGATACACAGCTGATACAATTCTAAAGTTGACAATGACATGCCGAATGGTTTTTATTAATTAATTAGTTTACGATACTCAATTATCTATCAGTACTGAGTATTGATTAGCTTATCAAACTTATCACATCAAGCATTTTAATAACGAATGCATGCGACCAAACGGAGGTCGGTCCTTGAAGCAAGCGTGAACGTCCTTCGCGCGCAATTCACATTGTCCTTAATCGATGCGGTTCCGCAACGAGTACCTTTATTTAACCCACATTGAAGAGAAAGGTCCGTATCACCCAGTCTCGGCAATTAAAACTATTTTCGAGTTTACTCGTTATCGAATTACTCAATTACTTGATGGCCTTGTTTATAGCCGACTCGGAAAAATTTCAATACACAAAAATATTTTAATGGCTACTGCGTTTTTTCAGTGTACAAATACCTAGGAATGTTTTATATTGAACTTATTTCGCCTTCTATATAATTGTTTGCTAATTAATAAATCTTACATTAGTCTAATGATTGAATATATTTCCATTGATCATAGATATTTTCTCACGAGTATTTTCCCACCACCTGCCATAAAAGGGTGGAAGCGCCAGGGTAAACCGCGAAATTCAAATTTTCTTATGTTTTTTTGCAATTTGCAAGTCAGTGTCAGGCTGTATGTTGAACAAAATATCTGTATGTTGAACAAAATATGATTCTTTTCTAATCTCTGATTGATTTACAGAATTATAATCATTAAAATCATCAATACGAACCTCTAAGTTCATATAACTTGAATGAATGATTATTTCATAATAAAGTCATTCAATAAAGTTACATGAATGATACAACCTGTATTAATGATTTTAATTATTATAACTCAGTAAAGCCATATTTGTTACGGTCGTCAATCGTATTTTTATTAACATACAACCTGACACTGACCTGCAAAATGCAAAAAATATAAGAAAATTAGAAATTCGCGGGTCACCCTGGCGCTTCCACCTTAAGATCCAGATGATCACACTGGCCGAAAACAAAAATGGCCTTCAAGGACGCTCAAAATATTTGTGTAAATAAAATAAAACCAGTCTTAAATACTCAGACGATATGACATCACTTGATGCGATCCTGACAGCATCTTCGTAACGTCCTTTTCCTCTTGTTGTAACGAGCAAATTCTGGGTCAAGGTTCTGTTTTGATGATACCGTCACGAGGAAAAATTTTCTCTTTCTGATTTGGTTGCGATCTCGATTTGTACCATTCGTACAACGATATTGGAATCATGTACTTGATATCCGTTTTTTACTTTTTATTTTCTGGAAGAATCGTTCTAAAGTAAACTTTGCACGTATGGGTTTTCATTTCGCGAGAATTTTCGAGGAATCTTCACAATTTTTTTTTACTTTGTTTTGCTTTTCGAATGAGTTTTACATAAACGTTGCGTTCAAAATTCAGACGATATGTATTGTTCGCTTTATGTTTTTCGTAATTTTCCATTTTTGTGGTTGCCCTTTCGAATTTCTCAAAGTTTTCCGTCAGAAGGCAATTAAGGTGTTCCGCTATAATAGCGGCAGTGGTCCGGCCGCGACCGCGGTCACGATATGTGGGTCAAGATAACAGAAGTGCTCTGTGCCTGTCCCACATTCGATGCTTCGCCAGAGTCCGCCACTCGACGCCAACGTGGCTGTGTCACCACATAATTGTAATTATTTATTAGTTTATTGAATTATAAACAAGACTTTTAATGCATTCTAAAATGCGCCAGTGTTTAATGGACTCACTCATCTCGAAAGAAACTAGCCGAGATTGATTTAATTTCATATTAATTATGCATAGATTATGCTTATTAGTTAGACGGTAATCAAAGTATTATGATTTATCTATATTACAACGTAACAAATATTGGCTTAATCGTCAATACTTAAAATTGGATTCAGTTGAATGCATCTCCGTCGAACGTAAAGTTCATTAGTATGATGAATAAAAACACGCCGTTTCAGTTTCTGCGTTATGTCGATCGATAAAAACAAGTCTTCACTAGCCTTGTGCTCCACTTTCGCTTTTATTGGCTAAAGGTTATTTCTACACGAGTAATTTTACTCCGTAATCCGGCTACACCCCGTCGTACGGGACGCCAGTGTCTCAAAGCGGGAAACTAAAGAGTGACCTATATTTTTTATTGTGTAAACAAGACTGTGTTGTGTGTTGACAACACTTGGCACCGTCTGTACGTGCTTGAGGAGCGAGCCGCACTTTGAAAACTGAAACATGGATTTTATCATTGCAGTACTTTTTGCGAAATGTTTATGAGATGGTATAAGACGTGAAGATTAGCTGGAGCATTACAAATGTCTGTAGCCGAAAGCGCCTGTCGGCCCTTTGCATGCGAGTTTTGGCCTCATGGAAAACAAGCTTCACTATACGATTAACTGCGTCGTGTTGTTGTACAAGCGTAACACATAACTTCACGTATTCCAACCTCTCGCCTATTAAGAGCTAACGTATTTAAAACTTGATGTATCTACTACTTCACTTTGGTGAAACTTTCTTGCTGCGATAAAACTAAAAGCAGTCAGACTAATTTATTAAAGTGGACTTTCGAAGTATGTAACATAAAATGCTCATGATACATGACAGTTATCAAGTGTTTTGGAAAATAACTGTGGCCCCAAACGTGCAAACAGTTATTTTCTTGAAATGAAAAATCTTGAAGTAATTTAGTGCATTAAATTTCTATCGTAACAACATACAAGTATTGCATAGTAGATGTTATTTTAAATAATATTCTTCTCCAAAATTTTGCTTTATTTAACCATTTCAAACTCCAACATTTAGAAACGCCGACAATTATTATGAAAATTACATAACGCTTCGCCGATGTATCGGCTTGCAAGTTGACCTCATTTGCAAATGACTAACAAAATTAACTGTCAACTGACAATGCGAATCGAAGCTATTGCACAGCGGCCGATGACATTATTAGTTTAATTGATAAAATAGATTGTCAGCACACGATATCTTTATTATAACCTCATACTGTAAAATAACTTGGCCGAATGTCTGAGGGTTCTCTCGGATTAAATTCGAACGCTTTCACTACAATCCCCCCTTTTGCTCTATCATTCCCC
>NDFZ01005450.1:450870-470757 GCA_002192655.3 Mamestra configurata
TCCCCCCCCCCCCATCTACCGGAGACGTGAAGGTGTAAATTCGCCGACAAGAACGTCGTATGATTATCATAATGATGTTCCTTCTCAAATCAGAACCTAATTTATTTCGATGTAGTCAGAATTGTCTGGTTACGTCTTGTGAATGTTAAGTTTTGCATGACGCATAGTTCGAAGGACATTTGCGATTTTTGCACTAGGCAGTCTATGGTCAACATAGTCTGTTAGTAATCATAAACGATTCGTTTAAAGTTCAAAGATCTCAATATTCAGTTCAGCGTCGTACATGCAATAATAGTCATTTGTAATGTGCCATTAAAATGATACAATATAACATGGAACTGGCTCTCGCTTCCCAAATCAGTCGGACGTGTGCATATTATCATAATCTTTCAATTAAAGCAGAATTGGTAAACGTGCGAGTGGCTTTCCAGTATTTGTCGCGGCCCACTTGTTAAATAGTGCACGTAGTATTTACGTGTCACCATGGAGGCTGAGGTTTAACGCGTGAGAAGGTATGTTCGAGAGAGCAAAAGAGACGGAATAATCAAGCGATCGAGATCAGTATGTAGGCGATGTTGTTTTGTACCCACTAAGTTGCTCCGTAATTTTATATCTTCTGGAAGATTTTCGTTGTAAAGCTTTCATCACGTTATGATTATGACACAGTGTCTCCTCCATTTCAATAACAGACATTTCTGCGAATGTACTCGCTACTCGCATCTAACTACCTGTCGCTCCACAATATCCTAGCGAAATCTTTTGTATGCATAAAAGCTTTGCGGCCTGCGTCTGCATTCAGCCGGCTCCTACAAACTATCGTCGAGTCGAGATTAAAATGTTTGCCAACATCTTGACATCCATAATTTAGCTATTGAGTTACTACTTTATTTGTATAACGTCTCAAGTATTTGTCGTTGAAACTTATTCTTATTCCAATGAACTTTTAAATTGTTCCTTGTAAAGTGTAATACACTTCATTTGTCGAAAAACTAGGCCAAACCTTCAAATTTCTAGACTAGACGTAAGGTCGTTGGGTTCGTTGACCGCGGCCGGCGCGCGTTTGTACCGTTAGCAGCGTAGCGCACCAGTACTGCCTACCTGCGTACCCTTTACCCTTCGGCACTAAGGACGATACCGGCTTGGGGTCTAGATCTGGAGTTAAATTGATCGTTTCGTGTGAATAATATTCTCGGACTGAGAACCTCTTACAAGCGCATAAACTCAATCAACGAACATCAATAATGACTCCATTGGATGTTTGTACATGCCATTCCTAGAGTAAGAAGATTTTTTATGGAGAAGCTGGTCAAGATTTATAATAAACCCCTGAATCCGATTCCATAATATGGTGTCAAATATTATCGTTGCAAATAAAATTAAGATCACTATCCTATGCACCGTCAATTTCCGTTACAAACACGAGTTTCTGAGACTATTTTCGACAGTCGACGATCTTGTAACCGTTTCGTGTGGCGACCTCCTTCCTGAGGTTGTCCACTGCGACTATCCGTTTGTTGTCGGCCTCGAGGTACCATGATAACCAGCAATATGTCCTGCTGACGTAATACTTCTCGAATAGTCGTAACCAAAACCTAATGGCAATTAAAAATACTATGACCGAATAGATAATCGTCTTCTTCGCATGATGACATGACGTCATTTCCACTTTTGACGTAACACTTCGAAAGTTTTGTTCCACTCCGCATCATAGATTTCCTACAATTTTCATTGTAGGTCCTATGAAGCTAATGATCATCTTGTACCTTTGTTAATTGTGTATCCGTCCGTATAATTGTTGATGGATTTAATTTACAAAGGTGTTTGTTTGTGATTGTGCGAATGTAGACATACATGCGCAAGCGCCGATGTGGCCTCTAAAACGATCCATGGCGCGTGCCTGTAGACGCGTTTGCCGCATAACAATTCCATTTTAATACCTTCGTGCATGCAATATCATACTTGTTAAGTCGGCAAAATTAACTATCGATACTTTAAAATATATCGTTCACGGTTTTCAACGATAAATAATTTGCTACAAATATTTTGTAAGCTAGTCAATTTAATAGCTTGTCAGTCAGATTTAAACAGTTCGGAAAGGTTATTAGGAGTTCTGAAATTCTTGATCTTGCTATGCTTCTATCAAAAAATATTCCTAGTGGTTTTATCCACGTTCGCCGGCTAGCTAATAGATGCGGGATCTATTATCTTTGGTCACGTGGCACGTGTCCTCGCCCTTGGTGACATACAAGCTTAGTTGAACAACGAGAATGTAAATCTCGCTTTTATAGACATGGCTACGTTTGTGTTTTCCTGCTTATTGCCCACTACTTACCTTCCGTTCAACTCAGTAGTAGTTATTTCCTCGAGATTGTGATGGCTGAATGAAATGTTAACTCGAAATTGAATCGATATTTTTTTTGTTGTGAGGTATTTCAATCGCTTCCGTGAGCTTTGAAATTTTTATCTTTTTTATTTCCGCACTCGTAAGTCGGACGGTTCATGGGCTAAAGCAACCGCAATGTGGATCCCAGAAAATGCCTGACGACATTGCGGGAGACCCAGGCGAAGATGGCGGGACGAGCTTGATGCCTATCGGCAGGATTGGTCCACACTTGCCCAAAGCCGGCAGGAATGGAAGAAAGAAAGGGAGGCCTTAGCCCTGCAGTGGGACACAATTGGCTAAAATAAATAAATATTTCCGCACCAGTTAGGTTTTGTAGAAATATTGTAGATTGAGAGTTGATTGGTGTAAGTACTGTCAGTAAATTCAGTTCTCTCTCTCTCTCTCTCCTTGTTACGAAGGTATTTAGAATGTTTTTATGACACGTTGAATGCATAATATAATCTTCACTTCAACGAATATTTTATTCGCTAAGTCTATAATACCTCAACAAAATCATTGAGGAACAAGAGTCAACTGGAAATTTGACGCGCGTATGATACGAATCTCTGGGGTCATAGGTAATCATTTTATCATGACAACATTGGTAAAAACTGTGCGGCAAACCATTCCATCTCTCTCGCTCTACTTTAAGTATGAAAGAGTAAGGAATAACAAATGGTAAGTGTTGCCGTTTGCCGCCTCCCACTCGCAAGTAATGGTACATACTATAATATTGTCGGCTTATGGTGCATCTGTGTGAGTACGCATGTGAATGTATGTTCCAGGTAACTGTAGGCCGCAGTAAATATTGTCTCCATAATATATAATGGGTTTATGGCGTTAATATGTTTATGTTAGCTATAGTTAACAGCATCGTGAAGGCTTCAAATTGTCAGAGCTATTAATTCTGTAGTAATGGTCTTTGACTGGGCAACCATGCTTGATTATTAGGTTCGTGTCGTTCCAGTGATCAAGAGGAATCTCTCCCTTTATTCTTATACAATATTAGTTCCTTTTTATCATTTGTTTTTATCTGATAAAAGAAATTCTCGTTCCCTTCGCGGAAATGGCCACTTATGTTTTTTCCCCAGTTGATTATATTCCAGAACTCAAATAGTTTTGCTTATAACTTTTACGACTCTCAGCGTAATATACTTCGCCCTTGAAATTGCTTAAGATACTTACTAAGAATTCCTTTCAAAATTACCCCAGAAGAAAGAAATAAGGTGAGGCACATAGCAACAACCGTGTGACATAAGTTCAACACGCGCAATCCATAATAATGCTGACGTTGGCGGAAGTGGACAGTGGCCGGCACACAACACACACAGCGCTGCGATAACTGTGCCATTATGCGCCGAAATACTGATACCGCCGCTCAGCCGCAACACTCGACACCCATGAAATTTCGCAGACTGTTTACAAACACGCTTATTTTTAGGTGACTATTTCTAATACTGTTTAAATGCATTCGGGACTAGGGCGAAGTGATTGAATACAGTCTCTTGAAGTCTTGACTAGTGTGGACAGGTAAACGAAATAGACACCCCTCCCCGATCAGAAAACAAAACGCATCTAGTGACGTCACACGTCAAAAATGCAGTAGCGAAGTGCACGGCCGGGGGCGGTCGCACGCGCAGCTCACCGTCACATCATCCTCGATTGTTTACCCCGCTAGTAACGTAACCGCGCGCTGTTGCCGCTCTGCGCCTCGCCTCCTCTCACTTTCGCGATTGTCGCCGTCTTGCTCACGTCTCATACGTCTGTCCCGCTCACTCGACTAGCGGTGCTCGACTTTTTTGGACATGCAGTTTTTTTCCGTTCTAGGTTATGATCGCTTTACGGGATCATTGTTTTACAGGAAACTGATTATTAAATAGTTTTGATATTTTTTTAATTCTTACCTAGTTTATTCGATACCGCTTATCAATATTTTTTTGATGAACTTAAGAACTTCCAAGTAGGTGAGGATATCGAGTAGATGTGGGCATCATCCGCAGTGCATTTATGCGCCAATTCCAATTAGTCATTGAGTGTATGACCAAATATGTGCACCGACACAGCGATGCGAGACTTCAACAGAGGGATACGCCAGCGCAGCGATTGTATGCGTAGGCGACAAAGATAAAGGGACCAAATAGGAACATTACTGCTATTTTTGTACATATTAATTTAACCTAATATACGTGCTTTACCGCTATATCAAGACATCGAACACAAGCCAGTAGCAAAAAAGAAATGCACTGCAGGAAGAACTCTTCAAACTATTAAAGCCGTGCTCTCATTTGACTTTAAACTTCTATTTCGATCCAGCCCGTCCTTAGCTGTCCTCCCCCTAACCTAAGCCGAGGCCCGTACCCCACAGTGAGTGCCTTTAGCGTGTAGTCGCTTAGTTTGTAAGTTTTTTATAAGCCCTGGCTGGAGGCTTCAATATTATATTAAGGCCACCACAGGCAAGCCCGGTTAAGCAGTCGACAACCTTATAGGTTGAACTGCGAGACGCCACTCACAAAAAAAATGACTTTAAACTTTTGAAAGGCTTGCACGGAGTGACGTAACACCGCTTTAGAATCGGTAACAGTCAGAATTTTCCGGAAAAGGCACGGCTTTCGACCGGCTTCATCCGGGTGTTATCGTCGGGTTAGGCTTCTAACCGTCGCTCGTTCGTTTCGCATTTTAAATTCAAATAACTGCAGATTATTCCCGACAAACTTGCTCTACCCTGTGCTCTCTTTTTCGGGGAATATTTTTGCGTTATATCCACCAGGCGATTTAGTCATAGCATCACAAGATACTGCAGCGTTTGAATTTTCATTGTGATCCATTGACCTCAGTGTGGGTGTATTGGAAATACATTAGCGACTCGCTTATACGATGTTTTATTGATGAGTTCCTTTGCTCACTAACTCGTGCATATATTAGGAGTGTACTTACTCGATTGATTTCATTATTGGTACCTTTAATACAAAGAGACTTGCTGATTTTATCTGGATACCTGCTCGATTTGATACCCATTACATTACCAGCAAGAATGTATGAGCTTTACGGGTAATTAAATAAATTAATGTAAAATAAGGCAAGTCGTCACGTCGTCGTACAATAGAAAGTGAAGCGGACTGCGCGGGCGCATCGGGCGCGTTAGAAAGCGGCCGCCGGCCGGCCCCGGCGCCGCCCGAACGAACATTCACGACACCGAGCTTGACGCATTCCTCTATATGTACTCAAGAATGCTATCCAACTTCTTATTGAAACAGCCTTTCAATCAAGCTTCAGCATTGACTGATCTATGATCTTGAACTAATGTTCAATCAAATCAGCAGTACGCAACTACCTCGTACATAATACACTAAAACGATTTAATATCTGTCACCGTTTATAGACGCGTATTATATTTCAATAAAAACCTAATTAATATGGCTAATAAAATAGTAATAAACCTTCCGTAGCACAGCACAACTAACTTGTATAATTTTATATCTAAACATCGGTTAGCAGTCGCGTTTAAAGCGTCGACCAATAACCCTCATTTGGAAGTTAACACTAAACTCGTTCGGAGTTACTTATTTCTCCCCTTATCGCGTTAGGTCGATGCGACCCCACGCGTCACGTCTGCCAGGTGCGTTTAGCCCCTTCCACCGCAGATGCGTGTGTCGTGAAAAATGTACAATGAACTTTGTGTTACCAAATTAATATGTAAAGAATTTAATGTGCCGTCTATCAAACGAAAAACTATTTGATTTGACGCAAATATCGGCCATTAATGTCGAATTGCTCTTTTTAGAACCAAAGAGTCACAGGTCAAACCTTATAATAAAAACACGAGACATGTGATAAGTTTCAATTCGTGAAAAACACCAGAAGCTTAACAACAGATATGTATCGCACTAGTACGGTCGTGTTTACTTTAATACATGATATTAATCAGTTACGTAATAACTGATATTTACGGTCAACTTACTGTCCATTTAAGCGGAACCAAGTTTACTGTGTATCGTTTTATGTTTATTTAAATGACCAGAAACTCGGGCGGAGTGCCGCCGACCGCTAGCGGTAAAGGGTTGAAAGCTTTCGGAAAGTAATGTATTTAAACAATAAACATATTTTGGGTTTGGGGTTATTTACATTGATAATTCTGCGTGTGTAATACAAATGACAGTATTAACATCGAACGATTTCCTTAAGAACGATAAATGATAAATAATATTTATTTTGCAAGTAGGTTAAACATAGCACTTTTACACGTCAATCTTTTTTGGTCATTTTAAGCTAGATGAGGCCGGTGTTTCCTAGCTGACTACCCTGATAAGAAACACCGAAACAAACTCAGAGGTCAAAGTCTCTTTTAAAGTCCATACAATCTGCACTGGTCAAATCATATGAGAACTGTATTGTGTAATCAAGTTAGATTCCATGTTTCTAAAGCACCATTATCCCTAAAAGCAGATGATTACTGCATTAACTTAACCCTAAAACAGATAAAAATGTTAATAAACCAAAATCCGCATAAATAAGCATAATTAGCTAACGAAAGTGAAAACTTAAGAGACTAGAAAAACATAGTTAAGTGTTACAGGCAGGCAGTGTCCAGCGAGGGGCGATGGGTGTTTGACCTGATAAAATATTTGCATACCCAAGGTCGACACACCACCTGCCGCATGTACTCACACTTAACCGTGCAATTGCCGCTCACTAATGGCTCTGTGAATGGGAAACTAATTGGCTGCTCGGTCATTTTCGGGTTATGTGTGAATGAAAAGTTTAACGGACGATTTGTGGCTTTATAAACTACGCTACAGCCACTTAGAATAAAGTTTTAACGGAAGCTGTTGAAATCATGCAGACGAATGAACTAATCTTATAGTGCTCAAATCGTGACTAGCTCCAAGTCTCTCGACCACGCACACCATATTATTTCCTTAAGACTTTTCTGACAAGACAAACGGGAAACAGCACTGTAATTGGCGTTCCATGTAAATATTTTAAATTCAGAGATTACAAGGAAAACGAAAGTATTCTGTTATGTCCATCACTATTGCACGTTTAATTTTATATCTGAGTCCATATTTGCTTAAAAACGTTCAGCAGGCGATTTTAATGTTCTTTCAGCTGATTTAATAAATAAAGTTTCTATATGAGAACATCAGCAACATGAATTGCCGCCCTGAACGGTTATTATACAGTATTTATGAAAGCTTTTGTCCATAATGGCAGACACAGGTGCACCGGATGTCGCGATCATCGTTTTTAATATAATTGACATGTTCGTAAAATGTGTTAATAATGTTTACGCGGGCACTAGTGGTTCTCTATAAAATAAAGCCTTTATACGTTGGGGTAACTGCTTCATGTACGGAACACGTGTCGGCGCTACAAAAACAGTCTCGGTTAATCTCTTCGCGTTAGAGCATCGTGTCGCCTTATCACCGTTTTTACTACCTAGCCGTGTGTTGCCAGAATATCACGTAGGTACATGTATTTTAACTAAGTCCCATGCGAAAGCTTCTAGAGGTAACATTAGTCTTCTATAATTCCTCGCCGCGGTGCACGGCGGTTCCGGGTGCGACGCAGAATACCACTGATCTTGCACCTCTGTCCCCCTGGACTCTTGCCAGAGACAATTTTAGAACAATTTCGAGGTCTCTGTGCATTTTCGTCCTGATTATGCGGACGATTAATTCCGTCCATGTTGGCAGGTTTGCCGTCGTTGCGGACTTCTTATTGTTTTCGCGAAGTTTCATTGTTTGTTTACAAACTCCGTTCTATGTTGTCACGTGGTAGTATTCGTATTTAGATAATACGCTAAGTAATTTGTACTGGCTCTACTAAAATCCTATTGTTATAACAACTTCATTGTCTCTGTTTTTGATTCATCAAAAGGTTTCCTGTGTTTAACGCATTTGGGTATTCTTCTATTCTGTTGTTTTTGGTTCTGCTTGTAATGTCGTCTGACTGATTTGACCTTGCGGAGTTTTTTTGAAAAGGTTCTTCAAAATCAATAAAAGTATTTTGTAATCAAGGAATCCTCAGCTGTAAACTCCGTCAAACTGTTGTGATTTTCAAAAATACTTGATTTGCTTGCTAAGTCTGACTTAACAACAGCTTAAGCTTTAACCGTCTCTTTCTTATTCCAGACGGAGCTGTATGGCATAAAATGGCGTAAGCTCGTATGGGGGGAGACGAGCGGCGGCGGCGACGGGGAGGAGGGCGGCGCGCCGCTGGCGGACCCGGTCATCAGCAGCTACGCGCGCTGCCTGGCCGGCGACATCCTGTGCGTGTGGCGGCGGGTGCCGGCGCCGCCGCCGCCCGACAACATCTATGAGATGAGCGCGCCCGTCCCGCCGCCCCTCTCCCTCCGAGCCGCTAAAGAGCTATGGATATTCTGGTACGGCGAAGAGCCTGACCTGAATGGTCTCGTCGCACCAGAACTGATTGCCAGCCGTGAGTACTCATTCATTAACTTTTAGTTATATAAGTGAAATGTCCGGAGATTGCTAACTTACGGTATTTTGACCTTTGGCCTTTGACCATGTACTCACATTACTCCTTTAATGTAAATCAATATGTCAAGTACACTGTTGCACCTCTGGTGCTGGCTGACCTTTATTTACAAAGTTAACACACGCTGCGAATGCTGGAACTATTTCCATTTCTTGGAAACCAAAATTAGTTAATAATACACATTGAAATATGTCTATTATCTTTGGAATTAGACACAGCCTTGTCTAATAGATAACAATGTTCTACTAAACTATTAGTTGTACCACTTTTACCGTAGACACAGACATAGTTTCATAACAAAAATTCTAATAAAAAATAAATAAATTACACAGTGCGACATTATGCAATTTGAGCAGATTATCTTGCAAAGGCAGGCGACACAATGGCTCAAGTTAACAGCTCGTTAACCAAAACGAGAGACGTTGTATCGCGACAATTAACAGAAAGATTAAGATCTCGCGACGCGGCGACGACGTCATGCCGATGACAATAGGGAATCCAGGAAGGAACCGGCCCGGGAGGAACGGAACAAGTAATCAACGTAATGAATGAGTCTTCCAACTATACTCCCAGTGTTTTATACGATGGTCGGGACTACATTTGAATTGAAAGTACTTTTCGCTTCTCTTTTGAAATTGTTTCTTGCGAGGTAAAAGAAAGGAGGGAGTTTTAGGGTGTTTTATTTCCGAATATAAACGAGAGATTCGCGGATTGTGGAACAGACTTGCGCACAATGTTTTTCTTGCTGAAATACGCAAAAGTAACCATGACTGGAAAGCAAAATATGTGTTAGAAATTGGAGCCTTAATTGAATTTTACCTCTTGACTTTCCATCTAGTCCATATTTATTTAGGACAGATTCGTTCCCAATCGCAGTTACGGTGATTCGTTTTCGAAAACATTGATCCTTATATTTTTGATAAATGTCTCAATTTTTTTTTTTTAAGCCTTGCCCCACACTAGGATTTTTTCCTGTATCGTGGGTGCGTTTACAAACATAGAAAGTCACACACACAAACTGCCAGATCCGGAACAACTATCTGTAGGCCATACAAATAATTGTTCGGTGCAGGAATCGAACCCGCGACACGCAGCGCAGCAGTCAATCGCTCAACCACGGCGCCAACCGTGCAGTCATTCAAATTAAATATAAAATACCCTTAGCGGCCTTATTCACTCAGAAATGTCTTGAGTTCAGAGCATTTCAAGTGTTCAGCCTATTTTCTTGATTAAATTTTAAAGCGTTATGTTCTAAAGTTGCCAGGGCCAAAAATCTGCTGTTTCGGCCATTCCGTAGAAGCGCTAACATAAAATTTCATTACTGTGGCACTGGTAATCCTGGAGGAAATCTTCATTTATATTTGAGCGGTAGGCTTCGTCCATAAGTACAGCCTGTGTGGCCGCCCGCCCAATTTGCGACGAGACATGACCTCGATTCCGTCAGGCTTTTTAGTGGGCGGTTCTATGGGACACTTGCCCCTTTCATCTTAAGTAAATTCGTGGTGCTTTACTTTTCCTCGTGTAATTTCACTCTTTTAAACATAGTTGTCGTTGCCTTATTTCTTATTTCCCAACATATTCATAATGGCGATGGATGTGCGAAAATGCGTAGCGTAACACATCCCGTGTTTGTTAACAATCAATAGAATCACTTCATTTACCTAGCCTCGCTCTCCGCAGCTCCGGTGGAAACGGCTTAGCGGCGCGAGGTTTTTGTACGTACAAAACGAGCGAAGGATGGGTGCGAGGGATGTGTGCTAAGGATGGACACGAGCGAGAACTGAAAAGAGTGCTATACACTCTCGCATCGGTCATCTGCGCACGGTTTCACAGCGTCGCTACGCATCCTCGCGCCACTCATTTTCCTCTCATAATAATATAATATCAATAAACGCACCCTTAAAAGCTTTTGGGATCGCGAGCTCTATGCTCAAATTCATGTTAGATTCGTGCCATATTTCGTCTTCGGTTTTTATATTCCTGTTTCGTCCTGAAATCAGGTCTTTTTCACATAGATTGCCTTTAATTTTAGAAAGTAAAAATTATTATGTTATTGTTTTTCCTCACAACTTTTCCTGCCGTTATGTTTGTTTCCCCCTTAATATTGTATTTGTTTAACAAACAAACATCCCATTGCCATTTGATGGCGGCTATTCATTTTGTGAAATTGGAAAAATATTGGCTAAAATTTCTTGGGAGTAGGTAGTATTCTGCTTTGTCACTAATTAACTTGGTTTTGTGCGTACAGTTATTTCATCCTTTTATAAAAAGGAAGGATCGAAATTAAAAAATACTAGTATAAGTAATAAAAACTAGTGAGAACATCAGATTCAGTAAACAAAAATATATAGAATGATGCTGGACTGAAATAATTAGTTTTTCGCGGAACTGAACCCCTTTTTTTTTTGGATGGGAAATTATCAAATGACTTTTTCCGCTCTGGGTGGAGCGGAAGGGCGTGTCAGACTCTTACTGACTAAAACCCATCCGTGTTTCTTCTAAAGCCCTTTGCGTTCCAGGGCGGCGGTGATTTTTTCGAACAAATTCCGCAACCCTGGCAGGAGAACTGAACCCCTACAGTAGATAAAACTTGAGTTTTTGATGTGAATCAGCTTTCTAGTTTGGAGCTGGTACTATGAGGTGCTAATGCCATCCAATTCCGACGATGTAAACGGGATAGTGCTATTCGCTATGTTTAGCTCCGTCTCTCTCTTAGAGCGGAATTATGATCGTTTTAAGACTTCATAGTAGGGCCCACAGTAGGGTTGTCCGCTGTTTTCATTATAAAAACAATGATTGATAGTGAATCTATTAGCTTTGCAAAAGTTACTAAATATATTAGTATTTGGTAGCTTTTGGTCGAAATATTTCATTATTGCTTCAGGTTAACTAATTTAGGTGGAATTAAAAAAAATATATAGAACAGAGGTCCTACTATGAAGTCTTAAAACGATCATGATTCCGCTCTAAGAGGGAGACGGAGCTATACATAGCGAATAGCACTATCCCGTTTACATCATCGGAATTGGATGGCATTAGCACGTCATATTAGGGCTGCAGGTTTCTTTAAATCCTGTTGCTGTAAAAAATTCACGATGTTATTAAGTAACCATTGAATATACGAAATAACTTTAGGGCATCTATTTTCCTAAACATTAGTTAAATGACGTCGATACGTCTAAATTTTGTTGTGTTAAACTACGCCAGTAACTGTGGGACAGGAAAATGTTATATTCAATCTGTAGGTAATTAATGTTATGACAGTTTATATTCACGATGCCCAAGTACTAGACTACTAATAAAAATGATTTAGTACAGGGCTCGTTTATCGCCTTTTAACTGCTAGCAAAATCTGATCTCATCATGGGAATATAATTCTGAATACGACGTTATAATTGGCATTATGTTTATGTTTTTACTTATTGGATTTATGTTCTGTGAGCCAATTCTACTAATTCTTATTAACGGTCGCATGCAATCTCCGATCTATAAAAACAGCCTCGTTTTCCATACAATAATAATATAAAAATAATATCTTGGGACAAACCACACACGGTCATCCGATCCCAAACTAGGCTGAGCCTTGTGCTATGGCAACCAGACAGCTGATAAACATACTTATATATATCTAAATACATTATATATTATAGACAAATTACACCCAAACACAGAACAAATGATCATGCTCATCACACAAAGATTTGTCCTGGGTGGGAATCGAACCCACGACCTCCGGTTTAGCAGTCAGTCATTTTAGACAGATAGCGATTGACATGCGAATCCGAACGTTACTTACAAATTAGTTTGGCACACTGATCTCAGTAGATATGTATGCACTTGACAATCTTCTTAGGGAAACCACAAAACTTTAACTGCTCCGTTGGTCTAGCGGTCACAAGCGCGACTGCCGAGCGTGGAGTCCTGGGGTTCATTCCCAGGTCGGGCAAAAGTGTTTTCTAATAGGAATTCCCCAGTAACAGCCCGGAGTTTGGAAGTTGGTGGTGTGACACCCCCGTGCCTCGGAAAGCACGTTAAGCCTTTGGTCCTACGCCAGATCCCTCCCCGGTCGTGTCCATCGGAATTTTAGAGTGATGGAAGAGGGAGTGCACCTGTGTTTGCGCACACACTTGTGCACTATAATATGTCCCGCGCGAAATCGGTCAGGAGAACTACTCGTATATAGGGCAACCTGTAAAGATAGTTTTAAGGTATTCAATAAAATAAAATAAAAAATATAACAACTGAAGCTAAATCTCAAGAGTTCCTAAAAGAAAGTTGTTAAACGAGAGCTTTTTGTTAAAATCTAGGAAAGCTGTCGAGACGCAAACACCTCAAGACATCTATTAAATGTTTTTCTCAAAGCAATTTGATTCAACAGGTGGTTTTGTTTCTTCATCCCAGGGTTCGCTGCGGGTTGCGAATGACTTATTGCAGTCTTGGAAGGGTAAATTGAAAGGATTCTTTCACGTCTTAACTTCCAAACCCGTTTGATACCATTTTCATCTGTTGCTCTTCCACGGAAACCACCAGAATTTATGCAAATGGTATTGCGATTCAATTTATATTTCCCCGTACGAGTATGTTATGTTTGCATTACTCGTAAGTCATGAATTTATTATTGCCATTGCGTTGGCTTCTTCGTACCTCTAAATAAATACCATGAAATCCATGGCAGTGTCATCCAATTGAAAATAGTCATGAAACTACGTGCGCAATGACTAATCTACCATCACTGTTCTTCGAACATTGGAGTTTTCCTCTTGTACTCTTATTTAAAGCGGCCGGCGCGTGCGCAACACTCGGCGCGCCCTCTAGCGGGCAAGTTCACGCGCAACTGGTCGAATACTAAAATAGAACGTGACATAAATCTACATAAACGGTCTTTATTTTGGTCCCTGGCTATTGTTTTGGTTTGCCGCTTGTGATTATCCACACTAGATGTCAACGCAGTACTTGGTATTAAATAATATGTCCTTTTACTTGTACTACTTTGTACACATATCAAATGTTTACAAAGGAGCGTGAAAGAAAACTACTGTTGAACCGCTTTGTTTGAAGTTTTTGGTCGTAGCTTATGTCTTTATGAGTCTTTACGTTGTTTTGTTTCAATGAAAAAGTATTTATTTAACGTTTTTACAAGTAACACTGTTAGCTTTGTTTCAGTGTTCTTTTGTTATAAGCTACCATAAACATTAAGCGGTTACGAGAAAACAAACAGAGGCATGCTACTCAGTTAAACTGACCTCTTCTACTTTAACACCCGCTATAAGACCTTTTTTTGTAAGGATCGGAAATATCAATTCTTCCGCTCTGGGTGGAGCGGAAGGGCGTGTCAGACTCTTACTGACTCAAATCCATCCGAGTTCCTCCTAAAGCACTTTGCGTTCCAGGTGGACTACTCTCTAAGCCCGAAGTCCGTAGTTTCGGGCTTATTTGCGGGCGTATTCTACTCCGTATTACCTACGGACTTGCGTGGTGTCAAATCGTGTTGTCATTCATTCTTAGTGGTTAGGAGATACGGACTAGAATACGCCCGCCACTAAGCCCGAAACTACGGCTTAGAGAGTAGCCTCCCAGGGCCGCGGTGAATCTTTCGAACAGGTTCCGCAACCCTGGCAGGCTCTGGCCCTAGCCCAAAAGACCTGCAGAAGATTTTCGGCTTGAATAGTTTAATTGCTGATTTTCATTATATTGGTTTCTGGTCATATCCATGTTAATTGATAAGATTTTCTCGCGAACTTTTTAAACGCTCATAGTAGGAGCAGTTTACAGTTGAACCAAATCGATACACACATACTGAACACTGCGAAGGTCAATTGATGATTGTATAACTCGTAACATTGACATTGTGTTCCTAGCGAGTTTTTCAATAGCGATAATAGAGTATCCTTGTTTACCATTTAAACAGGTAAATATCAGCTATCCCAGTAATTAATGGGTCGTTTAGAAATATAAAAAATTTAGTAATAGAAAGAAACAGCTCTTCAAATTATATTCCTAAATAGCAGAGCTTTTTATCGATTAAATATTGTCTCCTGCTTCATTTGGATCACATTCAAATTCTACTAAATCTCTCGATACTGTTCTGAACCAAGTTTTCCGGATACAATATTCAACTAGCTCCTATTGTTGGTTCTTACTAAACTTTTTCTAACTACAAGTACTGTTCGAATACAGTACCCCCACAAAGTAATCCTATTTGGATGGCCCTCTTGGGGCTCGCGGTCCGTCCGCAGTCCTATTACTGACTTCTGCGGCCACTAGCGACTGTCGTCGGCGCAATTGTTTCAACCTTGCGATTCTATTAGTCAACATACCACTCGATAGGTTGATAGCCGCACGTTAGATAAACAACAGATTATTGCACTGCTAATGCGTGAATGCCTAGGTCTGATGTTCCCACCAATCAAACCTTTGACTAACCGATACATCTGGGTTTCCTATCGCTATTTCCCTAGTAACATAACTCAAAAAGTGCATACCATCCCAAAGAGTGGAAGATCATTCACCTAAAACATAACAAGGCTACAACACTAACACAATACACTAGTTTCGATCGGATATGCCACAGAGGCGTTAGTCGACAAGAAAAGTTGTGTAATATCGCACCCATGTGCTAAGTAGCAGTAAACGTGTTATCCGCTCGGTTACGACCCACCCGATACAGATATTAAAAACTGAATGACGCTATTTGCGAGCGTGCGGCCACATCGGAACTCGTTACCTGCTACTACTTACCCTCCACCAATCAATATCCAATTAAGTTTTCGTAAAGCCGAGGAAATTTTCTTGCTCGCTGCGAACATGTTCTTCGGCGTCTTGTTGTTACTTATTTACTTTTATTGCTCCGTTTCTCCAAGGTTTTGAACGTAGAATCGCCGAGACCTGGCGAGGCTTTAACGGAATTCCCGCTAACTTAACTTTTCGTCTCATTTTACAATTAAATAGTATCACTGCGATCTTTTTGCTAGACTACAATATAAGCAATAAGAATATTGTCCGTCGTAATATTGCGGCCTGTGTCTCACAATTGAGTCGAGCGTGGGAAGCCCGTATTATATGCTACCATTTCTATAGGGTTTAACAACATGTTACATGCTAATATGCTTCAGTAAATGCTGTCCTATCGTCGGTCAAAGTCCTCTCACTCATGTCCTTGACGTATTAAAGGAAGTGCTTTCAGATCGGCCTCACTGTCATGGCTACTGTGCGAGAGTACATCAGCATGGCATGTGGACGTCGCTTGTTGAAACGCTGCCAACTTTGCTAAAGGGCTGTATCTTGGATGTGTATATCGATATATTCAAATAATGGTGTCAATATGCATACAAATAGACTGCTAATCCTGAGTGGATTACTTCTAAGAAAACTGATTGGCGCGTCAATAAATAATTCGTCGAAAAGCTTTTCTGTTATGCAATTAACTGCAGCTGATAAAAGACCATTGAATAACCATTAATCAATCGAGAACCGTATGAACGTGCATTTCACAGACCCAAATATTTTGTTTTCCAATGTATTCGCACATTGATGTCGAGCTATTTTGGAGTTGAAACACTCGAGGATCGTGCTAAAAATAAGTCCGTTATTGCTACGATAAATCTTCCCCGGTCACCCAGTTTCCGCTTATATGGAAACGGGTACCGCAAGGACGTCCCGGCGACGTTAGACTTTATCATTTATGTTTTATTGTACGCCTCGAATGTAATTCTGTCGTATACGAGCCACAGAATAGCTGGAAATGTCCTTTGACATATATCAGGATTAATGTGATCATTGCTGAAGTTAATCATCGCGATTGAAACATGTTGGCTCTCATAAACAAATGAGCTTCCCAAACCACAACAGCGTTTCAGCGGATTTATTTTTAGCGTACTCACAAACGTAAACTGGTTTCGCTCATTTAAAAACAGGATCAGTCGTGTATTTGACAATGTTGGAGCTTACTTGTAGGGACGTCTGTTCGCACTGCTTCTCGTTACTCCGCACATTTTCGTCGCGCGTGCAACTGCACTCGAAGGTCGCAGCACGTTCTGTCGTACGGGCGACTGCGGACGGACGGAAATAGCCGGACGTATGGCAATTTCCCGTTCGTACCGGCGAACGAAATAGGTTTGACTTCACAATTGATTATTCTATAGAGTTATGAACTTGCGACAGTCAAGTTGGTTATTAAGTTTATTGTCTCGTTTTCATTGTTTCCGGAGAAATAGTAATCCCGATCGGTTCAGCGCAATATAAGCTTGCTAAATTGGCTTCGAACCAAACTAAGAACTCATTTCTGAAATGCTCTGATATCGCAATTGTACTCGGCTTTCGGTAGTGTCTCTATTGCAACCCTCCAAGGTACCTAGTTATCGTTGAGTCCTTGTTTGTTTGGATTTAAAACCACCATAATTTTATGTACTGTTGCCCCAAAATGAAGACATGTTGATAACCCTGTTAACAATAAGTACACAGTAACGCGCGGCTTACCCTTGTAAAAACAGAGATTAACACGTCTCGGCTGCATATCGGTGGTTGCGATCTCCCTTTAATATTTAACCGTCCGGCGGCGGTTATAATTTTAGCGGGTACCACGGTTCCACGGTCGTACGTGAGCCTATTTGCGCGGAGATTAACGGCCTGACCCGCCGGCGGACGCAACTGCGGATAATCTGTTTAGGCCAACCCCGAGCCGCGCCGGTTCGACGCCGGGGGATGGATGCAAGGGGGCCGATTTGCGGACGCGGAACTCTGCAGGCAAAGCGCGGATATTTTTCGTTTTCGTTGTTTATGTCGTGTGTTTTTTATTTATGCGGCAGCGAGGCTTGTCTGAAAAGCGTGAATTACGCTGGAAATTTTAATTTGAAAAAGCATTCTGAAGCCTGTTATGTACTTATTTACTAAAAATGCATTGTTTTGCTAAGGACCTTAACAAATAGCCATCCCGAAAGCTACTATAAGTTATAATAGTAAACATCCCACATCTAACGAGGTCACGTAACCAAGGATCTTACAAAAAATCTTACTCTTTGTTTACTATGAATATTGCTAAGACCGAAGATTCCCGAAGGCTACTTGGTATATTGTTCGGGTGAGGCACGTGGGCCGGGGGAAGGGTGGCTCGCGGGCACAGGGGTACAAATGTCACGTTACCCACCCCGTGTGGGCGTGCTTGTTGCGACTCCGATGGAACAGCTTTATCGCTGCGCTAATGAAATTAATAAAGGTCACGCTAGCCCTAGATTTGCTCATTTATTCAGTTACCAAGCACAAGAATATTGGCTAAACCGAGTAATCTTTGATAGTTGAAGTTCAATTCAACTACTTGTCAACGGCACTGCGGTCCCACCCACATTGTGCGTAAAGTGACCGATTAAATTATTTTGTTAACGCTAATGGCAGCAATGACTAATAGTATTTCCATTGAGCAAAATATATTCATCATTCAAGGTGGTTGGCTGCCTAGTAAATCGTAAATACATTATGTTAACCCAATCCAATGAAATATATTTGCGATTCCGAGTGATTTATCGCAGTCATTTCTATGAAATCTAATTGACCGTCCAATTACTGGTATATCTCAACACCTGGCAGGCTGGCTGGCGCATGCAAATAGCGGGGAGGTGGGCGCCGGTAGGGTTCAAGGGGTGTCAAGGTGCACCCCCGTGTGGCCCGCCCCCGCCTTAATTATTAATACACCAGCGATATACTAGCCACTTTATCGCCCGCCCTGATCATACCGACTCGCTTCTGTATCTCGAACATTTATTCGGACGAGAATACCGCCATTTTCACGATAATGCCTGTCCAAACTGCCGGTTTTTCGCCCCATTTCCCCGCCCCATAACAATGTTCTCCGTAAATAGGAATGTGCTCGCCGCCTTTATTTGTTCGGAAACTTCGTCTAGAATTCAACCTACCTATGTGACCAGCGACCAACAGGGGGAAACATTTAGAATAATGAGTTTGTTTAGTTGTGTCGGTAACAATATCTTTGTGGATCCCAAAAGGTTTATAAAACCGCCTTTATATTTTAAAAAGATTTGGTGAGGCATCATGAAGCTTCTCCCTTACTTTCACGCGACTGCATCCCGCCCGTCCGCCGCGTCGTCGACTCGTCGTAGCCTTGTAAGAACCCCTCAAACAGTCCGAGGACAAGGGTTGCGTTGCGAGGCGGGCGGTGTTTGGATCAATCACAGGGTGCTCGCGGTCGCGGGCGCGGATGCGAGCGCGGGCGCGGCCTTCTATCGATCCCATCCGCTGTCCGCCTATTGGCCGGCTCAAACCCCGCGAGCAGCACGCCCCCACGTACCCGATCTAATTAACGTGACGACCACGTGTCAAGCGACCTTCACGGAACCGTAGCAACACAAATAGTGGTAACACAGAATTTTGTGAAAATATGACTCGTGTACCCGCTACGGATACGTGCCTCTGAATATTTTAATATTCGGTAGCAGTATTCCGGCTGACCTATTAATGTCTTAACTATTGAGCTAGTGCTACTGCCCCACCCTCTCATTCCGGTGTAGTTACTTAATAACATCTGATGGCATCGATAAATATGGCGTCTAAAAATTCCTCCTCATCGCTGGCCACTGGTAATGTGCCCAAAAGGATACTTCTAGAATAATACTATGAAACTAGTCGTAAAACGAACATTTGTCCCGGTCCTGCTACATAAACTGGCTTTTACAAAAATGAGGTCCTTGTAACTTTTTGCAAAGTTCGCTAACCCTAAATACTATTACTACTACGCCTCTTCACAACAACAGGTACTTACTATGAGTCAGATTAGAATCTAATACATATTCAATTTATTTTAATAAGATTGACGATAAAACAGAAAATTCAATTCACTCTCGATTACACCCATTCAAGTAGACTCGGTAGAAATCTCATAAACTGATACATCATCGCATAAAAATATGTACATACCCCTGTGCCGGGGTATCATAACAGTGTATACAAACAGCGCTTCGATGGCGACACGCGATAAATTAGGTGTGAAGACGGCGATA
>NDFZ01005450.1:471630-499038 GCA_002192655.3 Mamestra configurata
GCCCGGCCCGCCCGGCCGCACGCTGATCGATACCACCCCCGCACACAACACACCGATTTGTGTACAACCCCGCAGCCACGGTTATTGATATTCATCTTTGGATTACGTCAAACCTTGCCTTCAGAACAACGATGTAGTAAGGTCCTCCTGCGAGGGTTTTGACGGACGGTTTTGGCTGCTGCTAAGCCCAGCTTGCCCTTGATATTTTTTAGATATTTCAAAGAACACATTCACTGAAACAATAAACGCATTAAATGCAGATCTAGAGTTTCGGAGGACACTCCGAAAGCGTATCAAGTCATCACAACAAATTGAACGTTGTAATCTGCAAGTTCAGTAAAACATAAATATCTCGTGATGTATCTGCCATATTTTCTATTTACCGAAAATAGCAGAACATCGACTTGGCCTCGACCCTGTACTCAATAAAAGCTCGAAAGCTTTCAAAGAAACACGTTAAACTAACAAACAAATGCTGCACAACCAACTCGATCAAACGGCGGAGACAGCCTTATAATAACCGATATATCAATGATTACATAGCCTTTATGGCTGGCCCGTGTCGCACAGGCGATCATACGCGCCATCTGCCATCTGCCCCCGTAACCATCATGTTTCCTTGGCCTCAAGCCAACGTCTAGTAAAATTTCCCAAGTTCATTGAGTAGGCCAATACGAACTCTACTTTTAGTGTTATTCTTTGAAACTTTCTACAGATCAAAGTGTTGAATCGGTCGAATGCTTTGTTTTATGGATAGAAATATTTGTTATTGTTTGTGATGTATCTGGATCCAGATTTCGTAGATATATTTGCTGCCATCCTAAATTATCTTCACCAGTTTTGGCGATCGCATAATTCACGGATTAGTGCAAACTTCCTGATTTCAGTGACGACTTTGTATGTGTGTTGTCTTACTCCTACAGTTATTCTAAAAGCTCCATTAATCAAGTCCCTCTTCATGCGTCAAGTTGGCAACAAAGCCGGAATACGTCTAGACGCCCTAACACCAGAGTAGCGAGAGGCGGCTAATTAGCCGATTAATGCACGCTAGCCTGCCACGGCTTAGTGCCACCCGGGGCACGTGCTTTGTCTTAATCCAACGCCAATTCACGCACCAGCTGCCATGACTTTCCTCTTTGAACACCCCAAGGACCACCACGCCCAAATAGAAAGAAAAAATACGCCAATCGAACGTTACGCTACGTCAGAATTGATATAAATCGTATCTATTTGTCAGAATGTATCATCACTTGTTTCTCTTATTTAAACGCTTCAGTAATGCGAACGCAACAGGTTGTTTTGTAGGCTAATTGTGGACGCAATTAAATCGTTTCTTTTCGCCTTCGCCTCGGAGGACGCCTCGTTATCCGTAACGAGCCTCACTCTAGATCTTTTTGTTCATGCAACATTGTTCACTTTAATTCTAATTGTCTCATCGTTGCCGTCCTTCTCTGTTTCCATGCTCGCCGTCGATTCCTCTGATCGCGATCTTTAAATCCTTCATAATTGGCGTATACTTTTTACGTACATTATCGGTACCATTTGATGTATCGAAATATTTGAGTTTTTACTTTCTCGTGTCGGCAGACGGTTGAAGCGACGGGCTCGCAACCCGTCCGGCAGGGTTTGCCCACGGTCAGTGCGGCGCGACACCTGATCCTTGCTGCACATGTCCTGTACGTGTAACGCGTTATGTAGACAGATGTTCAAGGACTACTCGGGAGCTGGTTTTAGTGCACCGCTTCACGGCTTTTGTATGCTTAGATAATTTTGCATATCTTTTATACACATTATTCTCTTTACAATCTGGAGAGCTTTTAGCGAAAACATTTCGTTTTGGAGGCCCACTGTAATTGGCTGACAATAAATGTATCGTGCGCGTGCGCCGGCTCGTCGTCCGAATTCCTGACAATGGGCCTGTTGATGGCCGTTTACGTGTTGTCCGCCTGTCACTGAACTCTACTGTTTTAAATTTCAACCGACGTGCTTAAACAGGTTTCGGTTACTTTTTATATTTATTATTCTCCTATTTGAAGACTGGACTACCGAGTTAAGTTTTGTATGGAAAGTGTTTTGTCCTCGAAGTAACGAGATCTAAGAGTCTGATTATTTCAATCACGATTTCAATATTGTTGATAGATACGCTCGATCATGTGTGGCCTTTCCGCAATGCCATTATCCGTGATCGATTTGTGTGGGAATGCATGTAATGTCGTCAGTGTGTGACGGTCACCATATCAGGCCGTGTTCCGATGGTGCCCGCGCCGTGTCGAATGGACTAGATGAATTATTTCACCTCGAGCGGCGGTGGCCGGGGCGCAGTCGTTGACCCGCAGTACGCCCGTTTGATGTCCATGGTATGCCCTCCACAAATAAGGGTTTCTGATTGGTGAATCTTGCACGGAATAGACTATTTCGTCTAGACTACTTTCTGTCTGTTGTAAATCATTAAGCCTTTTGGGCTTTTCGTCCTACCCCTCAAAATTCGCAACTAATTCAGGAAGGAAATGTTTTCTGCTATGATTTTTAATTTTAATATAAAACTGTAATACCTGTGATATATTGTGTAATATATTCGAGTGTGTTATCTAAAACAAGCATTATCTCACCGTGGATGATCTGTTTGTGATGATGAGGTAGTGTAGATAAGGTTTCTTCCGTTCGTCGGTACATACATAATGTAGAACAAGTATCAACTGCTGCGCTGGTGTAATCATTCCATGCATTCGTCAGTACGTAACGCTAAACATAAGTACAGGGACGCTTCGCTTTCGCCCTAAAATTATCATATCGTTCTGCTTGGTCAAATAAATCAAGAGAGTGTGGAAACGGCCCGTTAGGTTTAATAATTAGTAGTTAGGTTTGCGTGGGTTGAATGCGCGCGCGCTGTCGATGCCGTCGCGGTTATTGTGGGAATCGACTCGAGTACCCAGTATTCGACTGAAACGCACGCACCGCACTTTCTAACACCACAACATTTTCATATAAATCATGCCAAAAGCATATTTGAATATTATACAGAAGAAGTCACATCATTATTTAACAGTGACAGCACTAATGTGAGCAATACGCGCTCAATCCAGTAGTACACTTTAAACAAGCAATCCGACAATCCGTTGTGCTTTACCGTTACTATTTCATCATAACAACCACCGCTACCCGTAATGCATCTCAACCATTGAGTGCTCGCATCGAATCAAATGTTGCTAACTCATAACAATGTCGTCGATGTACGCAAGTTTTGCAATCTGCGTGGGCTTGCTTCGAGGCCGTGGGAATCGCAGCTTCCTTGCTGTCTTGAAGACGCAACATTGTCATAGTTCATATCTAACGGTGCTACTGTCACCAGACGGAAGGTGATTTTCGTCGACGTATATGCGCTTAAACGCTCTCTAATTCGCTCTTGCTAAAAACACATACTCTAAAAGTATGTGATTTTAGCAAGACTTTGAACAATTGTGAATGTGGAGCAGGTCAGATGGTTGTATGTGATGTAACTATGCAAAGAGTGCGCGTAAGAAGCCGCCGGCGCGGGGTTGTTGAACGTTCGGTGCGTCCGCGCGTTGTTCGGCGTTTTATTAATAAAATGCTCGTGACGTGTATCGATGGGCGCGCACTGGATCGGTCTATTTATTGATGCGCGTGCGCACCGCCCCGCTAGCCGCGTATCGATCGGTGGCTCTCTCTATCGGTCGCATAATTATTTTCCAATTTCAAACACAAATACGGCCAATGTCTAAGTGTACCGCCTTCGCTTCGTACCGTTATTATCGATTCGTCTCACTTAAGTCATGTCTGACACCATAACAGTATTGCGGGTTGTCCATTATAGATTGCGACAAACGCCACTGATGTATTCGTGATTCTATACTATTGTATTTCAAAACATTCAATCGGTTTTTTATTCTTTTTATTGCAGCGCGCGGCTCATTATAAATGCGAAAGTCTGTCTGCATATTTGTTACTCGGATTTCATCTCACCTGGGCTGTGGGCAACACATGACGATGGAATTGCACCGAGAAGAATATCTTATTAACCGGTTATAACCGTCAAGCAAGATTGTTTTCGAAAGCGAGCATAATCAGAACTTTAAAATCCCTGCATTAATTTTTATTGCTCATTCTTTTTCGTATCTAATTGCCAATGTACTGTAATCAAGTTAAATACCACTTAGTTATCAAATGTATCCTTGAGTTAATAAATCCAGACCAATTTCTAACCTGTAAATATTGTTTGAAACGATGCCCCCAATCCTCCCCGCATCTGAGACGCATCGTTACCCGTTCTGACATAACCATTAGCCATCAAGTGGTGTGTCGAGTAGAAACAAAAGCGCGAGGGTGGGCCGCCGTGCAGCTGCGGCGCTGCGAGCCGCCCGCGCCGGCTCCGCGCAGATGCCGAGATCCGCCCCGCTTGTACGACGGATCCACTGACAACCTTGACGATGTTAACTGCAGCGAGCGCCTTTATCGGCCTAGCAACCATCTATGTTCAATTTTTTTCCTATTTCTACTGTCTGTACGTAAGGCGTGGTTCGTTCTCTGTCACTGTCTACTACTTGGTAACTTTGTATTCTTCCGTTTTTCCGCTTTCATTCTGTCATTATAATTCGAAGAAGTATTTTATCTAATCTCGAGATTTGAATTAATATTATCAAAGTATCACACGATATCTAAAGTCAACAAACCAATGCCCGCATCAATGATAGCTCGATATAATAGTCCGGCAGTGCGAATCTGCTCAGTCGAGGGTAGGGCTGATAGGGCTCCCGTGTCGGCGAGTGGCGGGCGGTCCGTGACGTCGTCGAAGCGACGCGCTAGTGACGTCACGCGCGCACGTGGGTGTGCGCGACCGAGACAACAACACAAGCGCCGCTCGGGAGGGACGGAGCCCGACCCGCTGCCGCAGAGGGCGCGCGCGAATTGACAGATTTCCACGCGCTCGATACGATCTTGAATTACATTATCAAGCGGCGCCGAACCGGGTTAAATGCCCGTATCCGCCTATTCAATCCACCGACCGCCCGCCCTTTTAACAACACTTTTGTAACCTTTCTCGATTGTTTCTTTTGTGAAACTCAGAGCTACCTAGATCTCCTTCGATTAGATGGTGTAACAACCGGTTCGACGATATTAGCCCGCACACATGTAGACTTCGGCGGCGGGTGCGTGGTTGTGGCGGCGCGGCTTCCATGCCCGGCGTATCGAGGCGAATGTTACCGCAGCGGTTAACCTCGCCCGCCGGTGGTTGTAAACAAAGCGCGCGGATTTGAACGCGACGTTGCCATGTCGCACCGCCCGCCTATGTATGTAGCTGTCACTGATTGTTTACTATTTTTCGCCGCCTGGCGCTGCATTTTTTTGGACTATTTTTTTTACTTTTTCGTCCTGTTTCCATTCATGATATTATCTCTATGAAAGAACAGGTAAACTAAAATAGTAATGGTTCTCTATTCTTTCATTTAGTTTCATTTAGTTTTACTATTGGCTACCAACAATCAGAATCAGCTAAGCTCCTTTACATCAATAAAATAAATCAAGAAAAGCATTATTTTACACCTGTCAGAGCTGAAGACGTAATAAATAGTCATGCAATGAAAATACTCCGTGTTTAACATGCACGAACACGAAGTTCATGTCTTACAAGCTCATCGTACAAGCTGCCTAAGGATGTGCACTCGCACTCAGAGTTGCCAAGGCCTTAAATTGTTTCTATTATAAACTAGAAATGGGAACCCAGTTATTAATAATTGAGTTCGCATAATGTAAAACTCAATACTTCAATGGAACATTATTGTAGTCCATTTAAGTACAGATGCCAAAAGCTTGGAAAGGACCAGATAATTGGGTGAATTTACGCAGTGGCGCAAAATTAAAGCAGTCGGTGATGTTGCGAAAGTGTGCTCTTAGTAGAACACAGCGACGCGACACGGAGATTGTTCCAAACATTGCGGTGCGAGGGAGACGCAGCGAGTGCACCGCAGAGCGCACCCGCACTCCGGCCGCGGCCCACGTGCCGGACGATAATGTTGTTGCGCTGTCACTGACGCAGATAAATCTTCCCGCTCTACTGTCTACTAGCTACCAGCCGATCGTTAAATATCGTATTTATTGCCTGCGACACACTCAATTTACATTACCTACCCACTATACTATATAGCATCTGTGGCAAACGTTTCGTAAGCACCTACAATGACAAATGATTCAAACCAGCGAGCTTCGTTTATTAGTTCGCATTCAATGTTAGTCTCCTCACCTGTTATCAGCGCGTTATCGCCGACATTAACCGCATCGCGGCAGCAAACAAATAGTACTTAGGCAACAATAGTGATAATCGTATGGCGATTACTGCGCTCACATTGGTGTGGAGGCGGGTAGCGCGGCGGCGCGCGTCGTCTGCCCGCTATCGATCCCGGCGCAAGGTAGTGCCAACCACCGCCGTTACACCGCGACAAAATATGCGACCTTGAACCTTAAACTATCTTTGTTATTGCACTCAAACAAATGCACTCGCACAACAAACACAGCATATAAACAAGACCCTGGACTGCTGCATAAACACTATTAATATGATCTAAACGAAGTAAACTGTGCCACAAATTAGCACAGACAAAAGATAAACAACAATATTATGTAACAAACTTTTAGAAGGCTTTTGTGTTTATTGAGGGGAGCGTAACCGTTTTCAGAAAGCTATAAAAAACGATTAAATTAGAGCGGTGTCGAACTCATTTTCTGCGAAATCACGTTATCATATTTAGCCCACGGAAACCTGTCAAATATCCAATTACGGCAATAACTCTCAATTCCATTTTATTGTATAAAATACTATGGATCGATGCTAAAATCTTTGGTGGACCTCAATCGCGATGGTATGGTGCGGGCCGAGTCGTGACTCGTTCCGGTATTCGAGAATAGTTCGGTATTCGTATACAGTAATCGTACCGTCTGTTGCGTTAACGGCCTTGGGAGATGGAGTCGATGGTGCCGAACCGACCGGCTCAATAATAATTGCAGTGCCTGTACGACTAGCGCCAACATACGTACTAGCGGTACTTGCTTAATTACCACACTTATCACTGAATCTATGCCCTACCAATCCTGTACTAAGCAGTTCTTGAATTAAATTATTCACATAATTAAAACTAATGGTTTTTGAAGCAAGTTCCCTTGCTTTAACGGACGGAAAATATTTATAAAAGGCAAACGAGCGAGGTAAACCTGAGGAGGCCTCGCCAGTCGTGCCGATCCCAATAAAATCTATCGCTTCAAAGATGACACTGTAATTTGTAGCGGCCAGGTTACTGCCTAGCCATACCACTGGATGCCCTTAACTAGCCAATTTAGTTGTCAGAAATTAGTCAGTAATTTAAGAGTCCTTTCGACTCCTATCGAAAGGACTGGCCCGACATAGCAAATGACAGAGTTGTGTGGAAAAGGGAGAAGGTGGCCTTTGCCCAGCAGTGGCAAAAAATAGGCTAGATAGATAGAATTTAAGCGCAACAACTACCACATAATGGGATTTAAAGCTAGTTGAATCCTTACTATTTATTCGTGATGCTAATGTGTGATGTAGTGGCCAATACAATTTTCGTAGTTGGCTGCATTAGAAGTGTGTTCTACATTGTTATTGTTAAAACCTAAATACTTGTAAGTATGTTAAGCAGGTGCTACTAAGAAATACAATTTAATAGAACCATTACTGTTCTAATTGTGGAAAAACTAGTTCAAATGAGACAGACGCGATGGTTCGCAATATACACCTGGAGCACGAATGTCAAGGCTGAACGGTTGGAAGCGCTCCAGTAAGACGGCAACTAATGCCGAAAAACGTTAGCAAAAGTTCTCAGTTGTATACTATCAGTTTATTTCGGCTTCAAGTTATTGCCGGACGCGCGAACGATAACCCGCAGTAATAACTCATCAACTTTACAGTTTTATTCAGTATCATCGAGCATACAATCTGTTACATTGCAAAATGTAAAGCATTTCATTAATTGAATGTACATATATTCTAGTGGATCCAGGATAGTCCATGGGTATATCCTCCTTTTTATAATGTTATGAATATAAAATTCAATGTCAATTAAATAGTAGTAAGCGGGCGCTAAGCAACGCTCGCATGTGTGTCGTGTGCGGCGCGCGCTACAAACACAAGCACGTGCGCCGAGCGGCCGCTGACGTCACATGGGTCGCCCCCGCCCCGCCTCCTAGCTAGACAAGGACGGCATTATGGCGACGGAACGGCAACATCGCGCGCGCCGTTTTGTTTTCGCATCTAACGTCGGTGATAGGCCGAGTTTATCTTCCGATTGCGAATGCAACAACAGCTATTTCTAGTTTTACTTACCACAATGCAACAACCCGATTTTATCGCTCCTCAGCTCTACGTTCCGCTATTGTGGACATTTTCATTGTCATTTCGACCTTGAATGGTTATTCAGTTTTATAAAAATATTTATTAAAATTAAAGGATTCCATAATTAAGTAAGAGACACAATGATATTATTAGAAAAAGCAGAAACGGATCAATAGCAAGGTTGAGCAGAATCTTAGATAGCGAGGTCAAGGTTAATGCGATGCCGGACTAAATCCTAGTGATCTATTTTTTCTAGGATCTCCTTTTTTCATTCATGAAACTTACGACCGTTTCTTTTTATTTTCAGAAGGTGAACAAGGATCCTGGGAGAGTGGACTCTCTTACGAATGTCGTTCACTGCTGTTCAAGGCTCTTCATAACCTGATTGAAAGGTAAAATCATAAAACATAACATAAACTAATAATCATTAAGTAATCAAAACAACGACTATCAGTAGTATCTACTAAGATACGATTGGTCTTTCAACAGTAGGTGTAAAGTGTAAGCCAATCTACTTCGTCCGTATTGATTTTACTGTTTTCCAATTGGCTGGCACAAACGTTAGACGATTAGCATTCTCAACAAAAACGTGATTGAAAAACCCGTACGGTACTAACAATACTTACAAATAACTTGTTAATCATTGATCGAGTACACAATTCGAACTCGATGAAGCGTGTCAAACCGTGAGCGTCGCGCGTGCACTTAGTTCCAATGCGTCTCGCGAGCTAATTGCTCGTGATTTATTATGAAATCATTCCTGTTGACCGCTCGGCCGCTCCGTGTATGCTGCTTGTACGTTCACAAAGACATTTCGTATTCCGAGTCGTGCATGCAGTAGGTGTTCCGCAAGGAACAATACTCGGGCCACTATTATTGGCTATGCATTCCTCACTTTGAAAAATGAAATGAAAGTTTCATTGGTAATTGACTCTTTGAAAGTTATTTGTTTCACATATAATTATGTATTTTTTTTATTGGTTAAGAGTAACAGATTAGACGTTTGATAAACTCAATTACCTATCTTGAATATCTAATGCCTATTCTAGTAGTTTCTTGTTATCTACTGCGATAAAAACTATGTCAGCAGTCGCAAGTTCGAGGTAGCGAAATTTAATCTCTTCTGTACTGTTTTATCTAACTCAGATTTTGTTGTGTTATTGTAAATATTCCATTTTCGGAAGATTTGTAGACTTTCCATGTCAAATTAGGTCAGTATTGAGAATTTCACTCGAACACAATAATTTATTTGCTGATTTGAATATCTGTTGCTACGCGTCTCACCTCATTAGTTCTCTAACCAGAAACTTACTAATTAGTGAAATACAAACACTACTAAACTCATCACAAGTAGACTACGCCAAACCCCGACACCGTGCAGTGATTAATTAGTTTACGTGGAAACAGATCTCAATATACTTGCATCGTATGCGAGTCCACATGTCTCTTAAAATTGTTGTATAATCAATACAAATGAAATGAGATAGGTTATTTGCGGCCGTTTACTCAGTTGTAATTTGCGCGCCTTTTGTGGCACCTGGTGCGCAGGCGCATCAGTCGGAATCACTCGTAGCCTGTAGCCGTACGAGATGAAGGTCGGGGCGTTCTAATGTCGTTTTTTTTGCCGCGTTTTCTTGGATGCGTGTAGGAGCAAACTTGTTTAAATTACCGCCGTTATTGATACTATTGTTTCTTAATTCGAAATCGGGCGTGTAATGATGTTAGCCGTTTTAGAAAGTCCCACATAAGGCAGTATTTAGATTAGGCCATTTTGTACGTGCGTCTAATCTTTTTTCTGGTGAATGTAGCACGTTTTCAATAAATCAATCGTCGTGTGTCAAGCATTCAGCATTCCTTATACCAATCTGAGAATTGTCAAGGTAACATGCCTATAAAATTAAAGTTTGGATTATATATATTATTTTGACGACTTCTTAATGGAGCAAATCCGCTCGTCACAGACAATAAAACTATCAAGTTTAATTAGTTATGTATTTTTTTTGAAAACAACTTGACGAATAGCTATGAATTATGTTGTTAATATTTTAATAACTTATTTAGAATCGATAATTTGCTAGATTTAATGCTGAGTAGCCTTGAGTCAATGTTATGAACAGTCACGAAATAATTTGTTGGATCTCAATCTTGGACTGTGGTCTTGTAAACAGAATTCTTCGTGAGGCACACTTTCAGTGTGTATTTCAAGAGATTACTGTAACGTTCTCAACTACAGCTACATTCACGAAATACCTCTCAGAACATTACAGCAAGCATGTAGCAATAAAAACAGTTGAGTTACAATAGCTGTAACGCGCTTCCGACAGATTTGGTTTTAACTCTGTTTTATCGGCTCCTTGAAACGCATTAGTTACTATTCAAACACTCCATGGTAGACCACATATGACGTAAGTGGCGCATGCATCGCCATCACGCGACTCGGGAGCGGTGAGCGAAGGAATCTCGGCGTATGAACGAAATCCAGACGAGTCGTTGACCCCCGTAGCGGCTGGCGGCGCGTCAAAGAAACAATGCGTCGCGCTGAACCGGGGATGCGATCCCGACACTGCGACAATACACACACGCGTTCGGCTTCACGATTTTAAGGTAGCAACCGTGAATTGAGGGTCGTTTATAAGTCGTTACCGAGGCTGTTACAAGATTAGACCTCGAATACGATACCGGGCGGTTTTATTGTGTTTTTGTTGAAAATTTAGGGTGGTTGAGCTTAGTAAAGCACCATCTGGAAATGGACTCTAAGCATGGCTAACATGGCCATATTTGATCGGGAGATAAAACTGCAGAAAAACAACTCATAACTCATTCATAATAAACAAAACATGAAAAAAAAAAAACAAACTATTAATTTTACCTTTAAGTTACTTAAGTGCGTAGTAGTAAAGTGTGCAATAAGATCCTTCAAGATTTTGCGTTAGGCCCGCGAGACACTGCCCCGATTGAGTTAACGTTTTATGTCCCTTTTATAGTCCTCGCTATTGTTCGCAAATCGCGAGCATCTTCTCGTGTTTTAAATTAACTTTTATGGATTTAAAACTGTCCGTAATTAAATAACGTTTGTATATTTTAGTTACGTTCTTGTTTTACACGTTTCATTATATATAAATCGGAGATGATGTTGATGATGCTGTTTAAATCTTTATGGCGGTCTCTCGAGAATCGATAAAACTAATCGGTCCAACAAAGTCGATCTATGCGGTCTTTTTGCATTTCCGCAACTGCTATGCTTTCGGAACTGATCCTGAATTCTTATTTACGGTATAAGTGCCGTTTAAGTACCCACAAATAACGTTTAGAGCATTTTTTGCGGCTTCTGCGGTGGCATCTCGTTCAAACTGGTTCAAAGACCCCGAATATGCTAAATGGTCGACATTGAATTGCTTAATTCAACTTGTAATATTCTCGCCCAAACGTCCTGAAATGATATTATTTTCACTCTGTAATAAAATGCATTGAAACTTTAAGCTCACCTCGGAGTGTTGACGTTGTAAAAAAATATTTTTCAACTGACTGGTTTGATACTCAATCGCCTCGGTTTTTGTTGCAATGCAATAAACGAGTGGTAAAAACGGGACAATTGGTGCTTAAATCATCTACTTTATTACATGCTTCAAGCAATAAGAAAATATATTTAAATAAGTCTATTATTTGAGTACTAAATTGTCTCTGATCATCAGATAGTGTAGCGCCGAGTGCGGTGAAAAACAAATTTGCACCTGTTTGATACATATTCAAAGCGTAGCAAACGCATTCCTTATGCGTGTTTGTGTAGCGACCGCGACACCTGCGCCCGCGCACCTAAATCTCTCCCGTTACGACGGTAGTTTGCACAGTGCACTGCTGCCGTACGTCTGCACTGAATGTCCTCGCTGCGCTTCAGTGAGCGGTCAACCTCTTTGATTCTCACTGTGCACGATATAATAGAACTCGTCATTTTGAGTACCATACTCAGTAATTACGTTTTGTATTAAAGACCCTCAGCATAAATCTCAGTATTGCAATTTGTAAAGGCCAAAGTTATAATATTGCTGACGCATACAACAATTCCATGTTATTATAATGTTAAGTCAAATAACTAATATGAATCACGCTTGGACAAACAATATGGCCAAGTCAATTTGTAATTGAATTCTAGTTGACAATTGTAATCCTTTACAAAGGAAAAATATAATCGACCGAGTACAACGTCTCGTCATATCGCTAAATACATTTCGAGGGCACACTGTTAAAGTTACCTCCGGACTGGTAGACATGACACATCGGGCTATTGAATCAGGCTATCGCTTTGGTCATGCTGAATGACAAAGATAACTCTATAAAGCTGAGCTTTTTCTTATCGCCCGCCCGTTTCCGAAAAGAAATAATCGGCGCATTTCAAGTCAAGCGATAGGTTGTTGATTTCACCCAATCACAGAAGCTGACGCGTATTTGACTACTCAGTCACGTTAATTTTTTGTTCTGGAATCTAGGCCATAGGCAGTAGCGAGTAAAGCTAGAAACTGGGTACGAGTTGGCGAGCAGCGAGTGTAGGTAGAAATTACCGCTGGTTGATCTCTCGACGTGAATTCTGACTTCTGACCTCCAAGCGAGCATCGCTGAGCGAGTATTATCTGTGATAGCTCTTGTCGCTGAGACAAACTAGCAGCAAGAGAGTTCTCACCGGCAGTGTGAACAACCAGCTATCGACTATAAATATATGTGTCTCTTTTACTCACACGAGATCTATATCTTTTGTCCGTTTCCTCAGCGAGAAAATAGTCGATAGCTTATCGCTTCCTCGTCGGCGGTGGGACAAGTGCCGTATTCCCAACTGTGCCACATTTACGTTCGCACAGTACAAACGTCTAGAAAACTTGCAGTATGAGTCACGAGAAAGAGTACCTAATGTTTACAACTAAACTGTATTAGATACAGTTGAGTTCGTACGTTTAAAGATAGACGGGGCATCGCTCGAAATAAACTATCGACGAACTACTACATTATCTGTGCATCCATTTTTAAACTCGACTCATTGCACTTGGAAAATTCATATTGTATGTTTTGGAACTGTTTGGAATCTGTTAGGATATTCTGTACAGAATCAAGCATGTTTTTGTTTACTTTGGGGCAAAAAAACTCATAAAATATGCCCAATATTTTCTGTAATAAAAATGTACTGTCTTTGAAACTTTAGAACAGGTTTAGACTGTACCAATTTCCATAATTCTTAAGTCTCTTCATTCTTGTTGAGACCTTAAGCACGTAAAGAAAAGTTTCAAGAGAAATGATTTATAAGCTCGATATTAAAAACAGTTGGCTCTATTTGCATTTAAAGTGCATTGAAATTGTAGAAGTACCAACCGTCCAAAAATCAGTAGAACCCCAGCTACAATTAATTGAAACAATTAGTAGCAAAGAACCAGCTATTTAATTAAATGAATAGCCCTCTTCACACGTACCAGAAATTGAAATAGTTCTTTAAGTTAACTAGCTCTTGGGACAGGCTCCAATTGCAATTTATTCACATTGAAAACACTGCAACTAAAGAATACTATAAATTCAACTGCACAACGTTTAAATTCGTTTACACCTTTTATTAAAATCATTTACTTTGGCGATATATTTATTTAATTCAACAGCTCAGTCTAAAATCGTTTGTCTCTCGATTTATGCTAGCTAGCTTTAGCTTTGGCTTTAGATTTTTGCCTTGCTAGCTTATAACCGTCTCCAGGGTCCCATCAATCTGCGTAAAAAAAATCATCAAAATCAGTTCAGCGATTGAGGCGTGAAAGCGTAACAAACGAGCAAACTCATTTTCGTATTTATAATATTAGTTAAGATTGACTTAGTTTCTACAAATGTATCTCAATTAAAAACTGCATTTATGCGTCATATTATTTATCACAGTACATGATTCACATTCCAAGTCGATGCTTAGTCGTCAGTTTCAAGCGCCGACTGCCGCTGCGTTCGTCGGTGACACAATAATATTCACTATGGTAATATAATCGATAGGCGAGCGAGTTACGACACACCCGCGCCGCTACATCGTCTTGTAATGCGTTCACTTTGGAAACCATGCGATGTTCTATGGAAATGCATTGCTGAGATTATGTTGACAGCTTTGTCTTAGCTGTGTTGCAGTTGCGTTTGGATAAGATTAACGTAAACATGTAAAATGCTCGCGGAAAACTTAAATGATTCATCGTCTGTTCGCTACCTACATTCACAGTCGCTCAAGTTATGGTAGACACCAAATAAATGTGCAATAACGGTCATTGACCTACACACATTTATTGACTTTCTTAATATCAAAAAACAGAAATAAAGACATAAAGCTGTTCGAAATCTTCCTTCGTGTTCCTTTACGTTGTCTAGTAATAAAAAACGGTTCATAATTTCTTGTTCGGGCATCTAAGAAGGGATATTAGGGAAAGGTACTTTATTGCAAGTTTATCTGGTGCCTACCATAGTACACATCAAAGATATAATACATTTATTCTTAACTAGATCAATTTGCATCATCGAGGTTTACGTCTCAGCCATATCTAAGCCATAAATTGGAATTCATAGGGGAGACTTGCTTGCAGTTAGGGAATAATACAAACTGACAGTAACTATTAACCACATCTAAAAAGCATTTATCTTTTTGCAAATACATATTTTAAAGGCACTTTTCATGTATCAAAGAGTATGACAATTAGAATGATGAAGCGTGCACATATCAAAGCATACATCTCTGTCTATATTTTCCTTAAAACAGCTCAATTAGAATAAAAATATTTAGTCTGTAACACATAACAGTCTTGCGGCTCTCCTCATTTTATCGTTCAAACGGTATGCCAATAAAAGAAACGTGATACAGTCGTAAACCGGCAAATGTCACCCAGACCTCATGTTCTAAGTTACTGAGCTGTGAAATTGTATGGCTTATGTCGGCTCTTACTCCTCAATATTATCTTCGCTCGTTAACTTGCGCCAGATTCCTTTTTTATCCCTTTTTTAACAAGATCTTTTATAAATGGTCGAAAGTACGACTCTAATCTCTTCAAAATTAGAGTGAACAGGCTTCTTCTGGGTAAGCTCGCTCCATCGTCGACTTTGTCTCTGTCATCTATGACCTAGACTAGAGTCAAGAGCTAACCCATCTCATATACGTACAATAAAAAAAAGTGTCTGAATATTTTACGTTTACTATCATAGACAATCACAAAACTGTCATTGTGTATATATCTTCTAACGTATGTATGTACTGATGTATGTTATGTGAAAATAGAAAATAAGGTAACTAGGAAATATCTACTTATTAACCATGTCTTTGCAGAAACAAAGTTCCCACCATAAATACAATAATTGACGCCTAACATTGACATAATCGACACATAACTAATCAATAACTTTTTAATTTTCAGATGTCTTCTTTCGCGGGACTTCGTGAGGCTCGGCAAATGGTTCGTCCAGCCTTACGACGGCGACGAAGAAGAAGTCGGCAAGAGGTAATGAATAACAAACCTTATTGTTTACGTGATAAGAATCTATTTCACTATTGAACAGCCTCTGATAGTGAAAGTCGAAGTTACGATATGACACGCTTGTCTTTTGCGTGCGCACGTTACATGTTAGCTAATTACTTGATGTTGATTGTATCTGCAAGATTTTAATTGTACGCTGATTGGATATTTTTTTGGTACGAAGATACAGTAATGGAAAAAGTTCTTGGGAATATTGGTAATAGAATGTCTTGGGAATAACCCAGCAGCCAGTCGCTTCCAATTTATATGTCGTTAGAGGCGAGTGAGGGAAAACCATGTACCAATACTTACGTCTTTGATGACAAGCTCACGACCTCAGGACCAAATAGGTCCATAACATCAGTGAGATGACGAAAGTTCCATATTTTTCTCATTAGTATTGCAACAAAACTTAAACGGTTAATTATATAAGAACGAATAGAACAAAAAGGCAGTCTATAGCAGTAAAGAACAGGCAGTGATGGCGATACTGTGCCAATGACGTCACACGATCCTATATCAATCCTAAACCCTGGCTGTTGGAAGAAATTTCCTATTATAATAGGAAGAAAATTATCACCTTATCTCTCTATGGTAACAATATCATCTATACTAATATTATAAAGAGGAAGGATTTGTATTTTTGTATGTAACGAATAAACTTAAAAAATTCTGGACCGATTTGAACAATACTTTTAGCAATGGATAGCTACATTATCAGCGAGTAACATAGGCTATATTTTCTCCTCGTACTCCGACGGGAACGGGCACTACGCGGGTGAAACCGCGTGACGTCCTCTAGTGCTATTATAATAAGCCAAATACCATGGGCGTGCAGTAGACTACAGTAAGGGTAGGCCAGCCCATACATAGTGCCCAAAAAAAAAAAAGTCACTTCATTATTCAGGGTTTTTTTTTTTAGAAATCACGATAATGACGATGCAAATTTTCGTCCACTTAGAAAGTGAACGGAAATTTATTTTTTGGGCATTATGTATGGGCTGTACTGTAGCCTACTGCACGCGCATGCCAAATACAAGTATCTACTCGACTGTCCCTTTGGTTTAGAGGTCTCAAGCGCGACTGCTAAGTAAAGGGTCACGAGTTCGATTCCCAGGTCGGGAAAAGTGGATATGGAAGTTGAATTTGAAAGCAATTTTCTCAATAGATTGTTTTCAAATGAGCCGTGTTTACACAGGTCTCGCTTCCTAGATTAATGAGAAGATCTCTGTGTTCTGCCCGATAAGACATCAGGGCATAACTTCGTTCACCTTCTAACACTTTTATTAAAATGTTCTTCTGAAGTCCTTGGCTTATGGAAAAACTGTGAGAATTAAATTCTGTTTTTGTGTTTAAATCTGTAGAAAACACATTTGACTTGGGTTCGATGTCCCACACACCAAGGGGACTACCCCTTATCGATTTGTGAGTAAGCTAATGTCCACTGCCGATCCCCTTTTATAGGACACACTTCATATATAGATAGAAAGCTAAAATACTATGTCTATTATAAAATACATTTTTAATTAACCCTTACTCCCACTGCTGGTCAGGGGCCTCCCACAAACCTTTCTAGGCATTATTTTTTGAGCCAGTTTGGACCAGCCTTTGAATTAATATAAAATTATTAAAACTTAAAAGTATCTAAGGGTATAGGGTATCTAAGGGTAAGTATCTGCCGAGCCTTTTCCCAACTATATTGGGGTCGGCTTTCAGTCAAACTGGATTCAGCCGAATACCATTTTACGTGGAGCGACTGCCTACCAGACCTTCACAACCCATTAACTGGGTAAAATGGTACTCCTTAGCAAGACTAGTGTCAGATTTTCTGTCTTCTGACTAAACGTAACGACTGCCAAAGGTCTAAAAATGACAGCACGGAGGAGTCTCGGTATATTAAGATGGTCACCCATCCACAGACCAACCTCGGCAAGAGTTGCTTAACCTTGAAGATTGACCCGTGCAGCTGTTATTATTTTGGCCACGAGCTCCTTTCTCCTTGAAAGTATACCATATAAAAACTAGGGTAGCAACAGGGAGTTTACCGCAGCAATATGTCAATGTATCCCGATCGATTGCAATTTGATTTGAAGCGGCCGTCGCCGCGAGATACGGGCGGCACCGCGACTGTACTATCTTTATAGATTACAGTCAGCGCACCTCGCGTTGCGGTATTCCGGCGCGTCGCACTGCCTTGCACCAAGAACTTACGAGAATCGGCATTATTATGAAGCTTCTAGTTTTGCTCTTTGTTTAAAAACTGATTTTGAAGTGGATGGGTTTTAAACTCGAAGCATTTATTTCAATTAGAAAGAAAAATGTTTATTTGGGACTCGCACAAGACAAACAACAAAATAAAATCAGTGATGAGTAACTGACAATATAAAAATACCTGTGTAAGGTTAAAAAAGCTCTCCTTATATGCTGCGATATTTAAAAAAATATAAAACGCAACCAGCGCTGCGTTTTATATTAATTAAAACACTTATAGGCTTTTGAAGTATCAAGGAGTCAGTCATAAAGATGTAGCTATTTGCCCTTTCAAAAGCGAAGCAAGAAACTACATGGATACTCTTTTAAAACAAAATATTGTTCTTTGAAAGCTATTTATCGTGGGATAGAGTAACATATAGGAATAGTGCGAGGTCTTTGTCCAGATAAGTTTGATAAACACAAAATAGAAATACACTTCTACACTGTAATGGTGGGAGTAACTTCCGGTCGCTTAGCTAACCTAATTTTATGTGAGATTTTTTAGAATTTAAATAAATGATAACATGTCTATGATACACTGCGGTACTTTCCAAAACACTTTTGATTTATTACTCACATTTTCAAAGATACAAAATTATGAAATCAAAAACTTACTGCGCCGACATCAAATAAATTGGGATAAAGGCTAGAAAAGCTTCAGGTGTCAATTTTATGCTTCTTCAAACAAATGTATAAGTTCTAAATTAATTTGTAGCAGGCAAAGTGTTATCAGCTTTTTTTTAATCAGGAATTTCTAAGTCTATATCCAGCTGATGGCCATAGGCTCACTCCCTAATACATGGGACTTAAATATTACTGGCGAAGGTTTTTTTACGGGCAGTACTGGCGATGCATTATGTCAAAAATATAACTATATTAGTTTATTTATTATTATAAACACATACTCTAGTTATTACAAATATACAATTTACACAATGACGAAAAAATAAATAAACAGAGATTACAATGGAAGAGGCCATGGGCTTTAAACTGCCTGTACTTTGGAATATGTTCTTTATACTGTACCTGTGTTAATAGTTCCCTTGTCCGTGTGTTGCAGCCCGTGGCACCTGTCGTTCTCGTTCGCGTTCTTCCTGCACGGCGAGAGCACGGTGTGTGCGTCCGTGGACGTGCGGCAACACCCGCCCGTGCGCACGCTCACCGCCAAGCGCCGGGCCAAGATCAACTCGCCCGACAACCAGGCTGATGCCAAAGGTAACAACAACGACGTACTATCAAAAAACGTTGTAAAGGACATCCTCTGAACTGCAAACTAAGCTGGAGTGGTCTATATGGCAAGCTCTGAATCGATTGCGTACCCGAGTATGCCACTGCAAATATAAATTGGCAACTGCACCCTAGATGATTGAACAATGCCTCCAACCAAGCATTCAATAAATGTTGTAATCTCAAACAGTACAATATGTATGATAACATCAATTTGAAAATAAAGATCAGTAAAAGTCCAACTTATAATTTTCTATATCCCACCATTTTGTTCAGTTCAATACCTGAAAGGTGTCTGCATTATCTCATGTAGCAGTTACTTATCCTTTCTTTACATTAATTGTTTCAGTGATCCTGGCACCGTTCGGTCTGGAAGGCACGCTGACTGGTCGCGAGTGGAGCGACGCAGATGCTGGCACCGCGCGGCTTTTAGACGCGTGGAGGCAACTGTACCCGCTCGAGCAGGGCTGCGGCGCTGTCGAGGTAACTTAACTAGCTTCCTACTTAACTATACATACTTGGTAGGGACCCTTGGATCGTGGTTCCAACGTGGAACACTGTTCCATCTCTGGAGGTGGAACCGTGGAACGATACTGTAAGTTATGACAATTTGATAATAGTATAGACAGATATTGAGGCTATGTCTTGCAGTGGATGTTTCTCAGTTTGTCGCAAAACTAAACATGCGTCATCCAACCTCTTGCTGTAGTTGCTACTACATTAAAAGTAGTATATAGTTTATGAAGTAGTTTTTAACTCATACGTTGTATTTTGTCGCAGGTGGTGTGCTCTGGAGCTCGCATGCGCTACCCGGTGCCGTACGTGCTGGTGACGCACATGGAAGCGGGCGCGGCGCCGGCGCACGCACCGCATATGGCGCACCGCGCTCTCGCAGCGCTCACCACGCCCAAGCCGCACCAGGTACGTAGCTGCACAATACCGTACGCGCGCATGCGCTACCCGGTGCCGTACGTGCTGGTGACGCACATGGAAGCGGGCGCGGCGCCGGCGCACGCACCGCATATGGCGCACCGCGCTCTCGCAGCGCTCACCACGCCCAAGCCGCACCAGGTACGTAGCTGCACAATACCGTACGCGCGCATGCGCTACCCGGTGCCGTACGTGCTGGTGACGCACATGGAAGCGGGCGCGGCGCCGGCGCACGCACCGCATATGGCGCACCGCGCTCTCGCAGCGCTCACCACGCCCAAGCCGCACCAGGTACGTAGCTGCACAATACCGTACGCGCGCATGCGCTACCCGGTGCCGTACGTGCTGGTGACGCACATGGAAGCGGGCGCGGCGCCGGCGCACGCACCGCATATGGCGCACCGCGCTCTCGCAGCGCTCACCACGCCCAAGCCGCACCAGGTACGTAGCTGCACAATACCGTACGCGCGCATGCGCTACCCGGTGCCGTACGTGCTGGTGACGCACATGGAAGCGGGCGCGGCGCCGGCGCACGCACCGCATATGGCGCACCGCGCTCTCGCAGCGCTCACCACGCCCAAGCCGCACCAGGTACGTAGCTGCACAATACCGTACGCGCGCATGCGCTACCCGGTGCCGTACGTGCTGGTGACGCACATGGAAGCGGGCGCGGCGCCGGCGCACGCACCGCATATGGCGCACCGCGCTCTCGCAGCGCTCACCACGCCCAAGCCGCACCAGGTACGTAGCTGCACAATACCGTACGCGCGCATGCGCTACCCGGTGCCGTACGTGCTGGTGACGCACATGGAAGCGGGCGCGGCGCCGGCGCACGCACCGCATATGGCGCACCGCGCTCTCGCAGCGCTCACCACGCCCAAGCCGCACCAGGTACGTAGCTGCACAATACCGTACGCGCGCATGCGCTACCCGGTGCCGTACGTGCTGGTGACGCACATGGAAGCGGGCGCGGCGCCGGCGCACGCACCGCATATGGCGCACCGCGCTCTCGCAGCGCTCACCACGCCCAAGCCGCACCAGGTACGTAGCTGCACAATACCGTACGCGCGCATGCGCTACCCGGTGCCGTACGTGCTGGTGACGCACATGGAAGCGGGCGCGGCGCCGGCGCACGCACCGCATATGGCGCACCGCGCTCTCGCAGCGCTCACCACGCCCAAGCCGCACCAGGTACGTAGCTGCACAATACCGTACGCGCGCATGCGCTACCCGGTGCCGTACGTGCTGGTGACGCACATGGAAGCGGGCGCGGCGCCGGCGCACGCACCGCATATGGCGCACCGCGCTCTCGCAGCGCTCACCACGCCCAAGCCGCACCAGGTACGTAGCTGCACAATACCGTACGCGCGCATGCGCTACCCGGTGCCGTACGTGCTGGTGACGCACATGGAAGCGGGCGCGGCGCCGGCGCACGCACCGCATATGGCGCACCGCGCTCTCGCAGCGCTCACCACGCCCAAGCCGCACCAGGTACGTAGCTGCACAATACCGTACGCGCGCATGCGCTACCCGGTGCCGTACGTGCTGGTGACGCACATGGAAGCGGGCGCGGCGCCGGCGCACGCACCGCATATGGCGCACCGCGCTCTCGCAGCGCTCACCACGCCCAAGCCGCACCAGGTACGTAGCTGCACAATACCGTACGCGCGCATGCGCTACCCGGTGCCGTACGTGCTGGTGACGCACATGGAAGCGGGCGCGGCGCCGGCGCACGCACCGCATATGGCGCACCGCGCTCTCGCAGCGCTCACCACGCCCAAGCCGCACCAGGTACGTAGCTGCACAATACCGTACGCGCGCATGCGCTACCCGGTGCCGTACGTGCTGGTGACGCACATGGAAGCGGGCGCGGCGCCGGCGCACGCACCGCATATGGCGCACCGCGCTCTCGCAGCGCTCACCACGCCCAAGCCGCACCAGGTACGTAGCTGCACAATACCGTACGCGCGCATGCGCTACCCGGTGCCGTACGTGCTGGTGACGCACATGGAAGCGGGCGCGGCGCCGGCGCACGCACCGCATATGGCGCACCGCGCTCTCGCAGCGCTCACCACGCCCAAGCCGCACCAGGTACGTAGCTGCACAATACCGTACGCGCGCATGCGCTACCCGGTGCCGTACGTGCTGGTGACGCACATGGAAGCGGGCGCGGCGCCGGCGCACGCACCGCATATGGCGCACCGCGCTCTCGCAGCGCTCACCACGCCCAAGCCGCACCAGGTACGTAGCTGCACAATACCGTACGCGCGCATGCGCTACCCGGTGCCGTACGTGCTGGTGACGCACATGGAAGCGGGCGCGGCGCCGGCGCACGCACCGCATATGGCGCACCGCGCTCTCGCAGCGCTCACCACGCCCAAGCCGCACCAGGTACGTAGCTGCACAATACCGTACGCGCGCATGCGCTACCCGGTGCCGTACGTGCTGGTGACGCACATGGAAGCGGGCGCGGCGCCGGCGCACGCACCGCATATGGCGCACCGCGCTCTCGCAGCGCTCACCACGCCCAAGCCGCACCAGGTACGTAGCTGCACAATACCGTACGCGCGCATGCGCTACCCGGTGCCGTACGTGCTGGTGACGCACATGGAAGCGGGCGCGGCGCCGGCGCACGCACCGCATATGGCGCACCGCGCTCTCGCAGCGCTCACCACGCCCAAGCCGCACCAGGTACGTAGCTGCACAATACCGTACGCGCGCATGCGCTACCCGGTGCCGTACGTGCTGGTGACGCACATGGAAGCGGGCGCGGCGCCGGCGCACGCACCGCATATGGCGCACCGCGCTCTCGCAGCGCTCACCACGCCCAAGCCGCACCAGGTACGTAGCTGCACAATACCGTACGCGCGCATGCGCTACCCGGTGCCGTACGTGCTGGTGACGCACATGGAAGCGGGCGCGGCGCCGGCGCACGCACCGCATATGGCGCACCGCGCTCTCGCAGCGCTCACCACGCCCAAGCCGCACCAGGTACGTAGCTGCACAATACCGTACGCGCGCATGCGCTACCCGGTGCCGTACGTGCTGGTGACGCACATGGAAGCGGGCCGAAGGTGCACCATGTACGCAACTACTACCGTACCTTTGCTCGGACGGTAAACTGAGAGAATTATGTGCTTAAACCTTAACGTAGCAGTTTACTTGGTGAGGTGAATATTTGTCTCGGGGCAACGCCCAAAAATTAAATAGTAACATTAAAACATTCTTTTTTTTATTATGATTAGCTCGCGTAAAACTTCGGCACGATCTATGTTGTATTTAATCGCACAATTACGGCATTACAAATTATTTTCCTTCTAACTTTGTTCATATGTACGTAATACCAACTTAAATGCTATGCTGAAGGACCTTACTCGCTAGTGGCGCCAACTGGCGCAGTTGATAGGCTACAAAACTTGTTGTGATATGACGTAGGCCTAAATAGATTCGTCTGATTGGCAAATCCCGCCCCGAAATAATGATGTGAACTTTTTTTTTTACATTTGATAGGCACGCGTTTGGCCACTATATCACTTGATCCTGGGGCCCTACTATGAAGTCCTAAAACGATCATGATTCCGCTCTAAGAGAGAGACGGAGCTATACATAGCGAATAGCACTTGTAATTGGCCATCATCATGTTATTAACTCTTAATATTGTGTCTGCCTAGCTGTAAGTTTTCCGAAAAAAAATAAAATAAATAAATAAATAAATCCCTTTTACATCATCGGAATTGGATGACATTAGCACGTCATAGTAGGGCAGCTGAACTTATCCTTAACAGTACTTTTCTGTGAACGTTACGACTCTCAACTTGTATAATGGAAGTGGGAAACAGAACTGTCTTTTGAGCTTTTAGACTAGTTCCGAGAAAAAGCTTCCGAAATTAACATAGAATTGAAACATATTAATTCATAATATTCATAAATGTCATTCTTGAAATACGAATGACATTTATATTTTCTATTCTAACATTAAAATCAGCTGCTAAGATGATACAGTTTAAGCTTTTGAACGCCATGGTCACGTATACATGACAAGCAAGCGCGTGCCCTGTACGCCAAACGTAACAAATATGTGACAAAAATTACGGCGAATTTGTGGCTTGGCGTCGGGGGCACGCCGATGCGTTTATGCTCTGGCGTTCAAAAGGTTAAAAGCAGACATTGTAACTTGAATACCTTGGGCCCTCTTATGAAGTATTAATGCCATCATGATTTTACTTGTGTATATATTCAGTACTATCGGCCCTGTATAGCTTCGTCTCTCTCTCGCACTGGAATCTTGATGGCAATATAACGATATAATACGGCACCAATGGGTTCATCTAGTAAGGCCGGTTTGGTAACAACAAAAACTTCTTTGCTCTATCTATGTCAACGCATCATTGACACGAATCAAGTCTTGTCTTATTTTGTTGCAAAATTTTTAACCCATAATGGTTTTTATAAAATCTATTTTTTATATTTTTCTTTTAATTGTTGTTTTACCATGTTGTTGTTTTGATTTTTGTGTCCATTATTTTATATTTTTTCTTTAGATAGTACTTTTATTTTATACTAAGCATTAATTTTGTACATATGGGGTAAGCCGTGGTTACCTATAATAGGCATACATACCAGCACTCATATTTTGGTTTTTGCTTTTTGCTCGTAGTTGTGTATGTACTGCTGTTGGTGTACCCAGTTGGTGTATAAGTAAATAATTCGTCATTACAAACAAATATCAACATTTTAAATCTGTTACAGGCTGCTGAAATCTGCTATGGTGAGGCAGCGGGAGACAAGAGCGATGACTTCATTGATCCCACCCGAAAAAATACGTGTACCTGTGCTAAGTGAGTACATAACATGATACATACCAGTAGTGCTACTATATCGCGCATAATATGTATTGTTGTGTGTCGCTGAGTATATGCATTGTAGGACTACTGACTTTGACAGTCGAAGACAGGACCAAATATCTAATATAAAGACTTTCACCTCGATTTATGGGAAATAAAAGTGATACGTGGTTTCGGCAACATGTTTCTGTGTTGCGGATAACATTTCATACAATAGGCTATTTGACTAGTATGAAAAATCTTAATTGAATGAATACTTTTTTGGACTCTTCCGTGCTTCGGAAAGCACGTTAAGCCGTAGGTCCCGGCTGTTATTTGTAGATATTTGGCAGTCGTTACGGATAGTCAGACGCCAAAAAAACTGATACCAGTCTTACCAACGAGTACCGTGTTACCCTGTTAATGGGTTGTGGAGGTCTGGTAGGCAGCCGCTCCACGTAAAATACTGGTTTTCAGCTGAATCCGGTTTGACTGGAAGCCGATCCCAATATAATTGGGAAAAGGCTAGGCAGATGATGACTTTTTTGATAGATGATATTAAAACGTTACGATTTGTGAAAAAAAAAAAATGGTCGTAAAACAAAGAAGTTATACACTTTTGAAGTTATTCTTCTATCCTTGTCACACAAAATGTAATTTGTACTGGATGGCTTCAATTCAATATGGAGGGACTTGTGAGTGACGTCATCCGCAGTTAGTGCTATCTCTGTTTATTACAGATTTTAAATCGCTGACAACACCGCCATTTTTTGAGATTTTTAAACAATATTTTTAACTGCGTCTTGTCTGCTCTCTAGGTTATTGAGCTACCTCTAGGTTACTACCTATTGAGTGTGAACCGCATAGGATCAGCCTTAAGCCTTTACATTCCCACTCCTGGGACACGGGCCCCCTATCTGTGAGAGGGACTGGTCTGGAATCTTCCAGCCGGCCACAGTTGAACCCTTGGTTACTATGAATTTAGGGTATAAGTCTGTGTAATATTTGGGTTTTTGTAAAAATCAAACACAATATAATGTTGCATGCCATGTTCTACAGTGCTTATACTCAGCGAACGATATTATAATAATATATAATAGTAGATAGGAGCAGTATATAGCAGTAGTTGTACGAAATTGTGTGTTATGCATCTATATTTTACGTATGACATGTATGAAAGAATATATAACTTTATATTTTTCTGTATCTTTTGCATTTGAATGAGATTTTCAGGCTAGTCATTCACTGGGCAAATTGAACCTTATGTTAAAGACGATAAGAATCAATTTACCGGTGGACGACGATATGTGTAGTAATATATTAGTAACAGGGTGTAGATTGATAGGTAGATGTTATGTATGTGAATGTTTTATTTTTTTATATAGCAATAATATAATTATTTGTAGTTATATAAGCAGTAGAGGGTACAGCTTCACCAATATACATAACACTGTTATGTTTATTGGTACTTGTGACGAAGGAATTTGAACCTTATATCTTCTTAAGTCCTGTACCAGTTCTAAAACGTTTAAGTCATTGTTTTAAGGTGTGTTTTTGTTTGAATTCCTTCGTCAGACACGCGGCGACTCTTGTCACACTTATATCTCTTTTCGACGTGGTTTGGTTTAGTTAGCAAAAGCGGTGTTTTTATAGTATTGAGTTAATCTATTGAGTGGGCATGCTACTTGTTTGGCGAATTAGAAAACTAGAATCGCGGTAATAAAATCGTATATGTTTTATTTTTTTAATTTAATCGGTGAGACCTTTTTTGGATGTCTTGTTGTCTTTCTTATGTTACAAAAACGGGTAAAGAGAACGGGTGAAATTTTATTCGAGCCTTGGGCTTCCCGGTCGCGTTTCGTGATTATTATTGTGTAAAAAGATAAAACGTGTAGTAGGGGTTTAAAAGATCAGATTTTGGGTGGAAAAACTAGTAATTTAGGGCAAAGAAACAATATCGCGAAAAACGAATAAAGGATACCGGGACAAGGGGAATAAAACTCCTTCTTAATAACATTCGTCTGAAGATATTGAATGACACCGCTAGCTTTAATAGCTTTTGATCACGGTAACAGTTAGATTCGGGCAGCATTAAAAAAAAAATAGGAGCGAACGACGATCGAATGTAGTCTGAACAACACCGCTAGCTTGTTAGGTATCGTTGGGGGTAATGGGGGTCGGTATGTCGGTATCGGTGGGGTCGCTACTCGCTAGTGAGGCTAGTACAAAGAGATGTGTGAGGCGGGTACCGGTGGAGCCCGGTGTGAGCGGCTGTGTGCCCTTGTGCAGGCCGCGCCGGCGCCGCGCGGGC
>NDFZ01005450.1:515073-798162 GCA_002192655.3 Mamestra configurata
CGTGGGGCCCGGCGGCGCGCCGGACGTGCGCGCGCTGGCCTTCAGCGTCTTCAGCGGCGCGCGCCGCCTGCTGCAGCACCACGCCAATGGGAAGTCGCTCACCGGCTTCGGCACGGCCGCCGATAGCAACCTGTTTCTGCAGAATAAAGACGTAAGTACTACCATCTTTTTTATGTGGCCACGAATATAGTTTCACTATGTTTTGGTCGACTTTGACAGCTATTCTTTCAACTTCGCCTGCGACTACGCGTCCGACACGATCTAGTCTAAAAGCTAGTCTTGGAAAAATAAGCACAGTGATTTTTATTAATTATCCAGCCATTTCTGCTCTTGACTGTGGCCTCAAAATCAGCGTAACCCTTCCCACTTTTAGTTAGAGTTCTATGTAATTTGTCCAGTAAAATTGGTAATAAATAAATTGAAATTGAATTGAATTGAAATTGAGTTTGTTCGTACCAATTTCCACGTAAATTAAAGCAAGCAATAATATCCTTCCCTACTAAACATCAATTTGTATTTGAGTTTAAAATTTAATCCTCTCTTTGCTTTTGATGCTGACTCAATCAATAACTTTATTTAATTAACATTTATTTATTGGTGCACAGGAGAAGAACCGCGAGCCGTACAAACTATTCTCCCCCGCGTGGGTGCTGGCGGCGCCGCGCGCGCTCAAGGAGGTGGCGGAGACGTGGGGGCAGGGCTCCGGCGAGCAGGGCGGCGTGCTGTTCCTCGCCTACTGCCTGTCCCACGACCAGCGCTGGCTGCTGGCCTCCGCCACCGACGCCCGGGGCGAGCTGCTGGACACGGCCGCCATCAATATCCATGTGCCGCACAGGTCTGTACTAAATGCAACAATATAATAATATTACACAACTACTACAATTATCTGTCAAAAGCTCACCCAAGGGAACCTATCGGCATAATTATCGGTGCCGTCGAGCAGATGACTTGCTAATGTCATTGCAGGCACGTGATACTTACGATGGCAAGACACCTGCAATGCCTCTGGTATTGCATATATAGGTGGTGGTAACCATCAGGTGGACATCGACAGTCATAAAATAAAAAACAGCTGGCAACAAAGACAAACAAAGGTTGAAGACAGCTATATACATAAGACAAAAGATGGCTGATGCCATGCCTAAATTGATTGATCACTTGAGTTATCTACTTATTTATTTATTTGGGACAACAAACAGTATCACATTATATCAGCACAAATAATATAAATAAAGATGTTATATAAATGTGAAACTCACACCGTTATCCACAGCATATAAAATTCATAAAACTATACTTATAAACAATCTACGCGAGTAAGACTACAATTAGACTGCTCGAATAACTATACATCGGAATCCTTAAGTTTCTTTAACAAAGCAGAACGAAATCCATTTGCTGTCACTGAGAATAAATCTAATTCTGTAGTTTCTGAACAAAAGTCATTATAGTTTTTGCACAAGCGACGTAGAGGCGCCCGCAGACCAGCATTGGTGCGGCAATGGGACACAGCAAAAAGAGGACGTGCGCGCACCTCTCGTCTAATAACAGTACTTAAAGAACAATACGCCTTGGAATGGAAATAACTGTCTAAAAATGACGAATAACCCGTAACCGGCTTCTCAAACTTATCTCTAATTAAATATGCAGTTCGAACTCCTCCAGATCGCGGCGGCGACGCAGCGGACCGGCGCGGCGGCTCGGCCTCACCAAGCTGATGGACTTCACGCTGGGCGTCATGAGCCAGGCCGCGCAGCCCTGGCGGCTCGTGGTCGGCCGCGTGGGCCGCATCGGACATGGGGAGCTGAAAGGTAACAAAGATTCATTTATTGATTACAAGTTGTCACAGACTAAAATCTGCACAGTTCTTATGCTTTGTTAGTGTTTCACTCATTTTTGTCTGGTTTATATGAAGGTAACCCGCAAACACCAGTAACAGGACAAACCGTAATCTAGTAAGATTGAGCCCATGTTGATTTAGAACCCCAATACCAGGACAATTCATTGGAACTTTACACTGCTGGTATATAGGTCTTCCTTAGGCATAGCGACATCGACGTATTCTGTACTTAACTCTTCCTACGAATACTTTAATTTTTTATGCAAACCCCGATTAGCACCAGTGTTATAAAATGTCCGTCCGCAGGCTGGAGCTGGCTGCTGTCGCGCAAACACCTGGTGCGCGCGTCGGCCACGTTGCGCGACATCTGCGCGTCATGCGGCGTGCTGTACCCGGGCGGCGTGCCGTGCATCCTGTCGGCGTGCCTGGTGTCCACGGAGCCCGACTCGTGCCTGCGCCTCATGGCCGACCGCTTCACGCCCGACGAGCGCTTCTCGCAGGCCTCTATCCAGTCGCATCTGCACACGCCGAGGGACGTCACGGCCACGCATATACTCGTGTTTCCTACTTCGGCTACTACACAGGTAACTAATAACTCAAATAAACTTACTAAAATAACATTGAGATGATATCTGATAATCATTTCTAACATTGTATGTTACACATAATTATATTGTTGCACACACTAGTAAAGTAAACACACATTGCGGTTACTGGCCTTTCATCCTTTGAACACCATACTAATAAGTGATATTTTATCCCCAGTCAAACCAAATGCCATTCGAGCCACCGATGGCGGGCGGCGACGAGAGCGACATGATGTTCCTGAACGTGGACATGGGTGACGAGGACATGGGCGAGGACAACATGACGGACCTGCTGATCGGCGACATGTTCAACAACATGTGGGCCGCCGGCTCTCCGCGCCGCACCGACGACGACCCCGCTACCAGCCCGCAGGCGCACCACCACCACCAGGCGGCCTTCCATCATCAGGATGATAATGCTTCCGTGAGTTTACCCATGGCTAACAATCGAACTGGTCCTTAACGTTATTGGGGACCTCTGTTGTCTGAATGTCTAGACGAAAAAACGATCGAGCAATATTTTCAGGCAGAAAGAGTTACAATTTAGCTAAATGTACCTTAGATTGTCTGTTTCGTTAGACTGACATTTGCGACGCAGACGATGCATTCCACTAAGTGCTTTTTGGTCTACCGTATGCCGTATCGCCGCTAAGACAAAGCGGCATGACATGCGATTCTAACGAATATTTGTTATCGTAGGAGCAAGTAGGAGCACTCCTGCAGCAGCCGCTGGCGCTGGGCTACATGGTGTCGACGGCGCCGCTGGGCTCTATGCCAGCGTGGTGGTGGGCGGGCTGCGCGCACCTGCGCGATGCCTGCCCCGCCTTCCTGAAGAACGCGCTGCACCTGCACGCCGGCTCGCTGCAGGCCGCCGACGACTACACGTCACTCACGCAGCGCCGCGACCACAACACGCACCCGCTGGACTCGCAGACTACCACCGACGTTCTTAGGTACAGACCAACACCAATTATTCTTTCTAAACACTCTGTTGCTGGATATAGGCATCCCCTTACTCCTTCCAGACTACTTGGTATTTATACACCACCTTCGTCATCGATGTCCTCCCACAGCGTCCAGTGAGTGACATAAACAGAACTACAAACTGCCCACCTTAACTTAAGTAGAGTAGTAGTTACTATAAATACCTGCAACACCTACAGAAAAATTGTCACAAACAGCACCCATGCACTTCAAACATGACAAACACGGCCATTACGTTTGATGGCAGAAAAATTCTAAATAAACCATTGCTAAGAAAAATCTGAGCTTGCACTACACTTCGCACTGATACTTTTAATTGATATTAACCCAAACATTTTCCTTACAGATACGTGCTAGAAGGTTACAATGCGCTCTCATGGCTGGCTCTAGACGGCAACACTCATGACCGTCTGTCCTGCCTACCCCTGCATGTACAAGTGCTCATGCAGCTGTACCACACTGCTGCAGCGCTGGGCTAAGCTGTCCACCAACCACCTTCGGACCAAGGAGTGGAATAACGAAGCAGGGTCAGCACTGGGCTAGGCCTTTCTACAGCATATGCAGTGTCAAACTGCTATGTGCATGTGATCTACAACACTACAGTGTGCGGTGCGGTGATTGTGTTCCCAGCTTACGAGCAAAGTGTATGTGATGTGCCCTTGAATGGTCAGTGTAACGGTGAAGTGATGCAGTGAAGCGGATCTGAAATGGACGAGGACTGGATTAATTTATAATAATAACATAGTATTGCGCAGGAAGCCTTATCAACTAAAGTGTTGTCTCAATTACATAATGGCTTCTGTTTTGTAACATTACAAGGTGTAGGAAAGAGATGATGTCATGCCTGCCAATTACTATTTATTAGAGTGAATTATTGAGTTGGTATTTGGAGGGAAGTTGTAGTGATTATATGGGTAATATCAAGTGATATTTATCCTCAATATTTCAATTCCTGTGTCTTTTTTGTTGCTGTATCAAAGCAAATACAATTCTGAATGATTAATGAATCATTAATGCTGCGATACCTTATCTAGCTATTTATTTTTAACTTACTAAATTTGTGACAATCTAAGAAATTGGATGGTGTGTTAGAGAAGGATAAAAGATCACTTTACCACTAAGTGTGAAAGAGATTTAGTTTGTGTCTCTTTCATACTTACTAGTAAAGCAATGTTGTATCCTGCTGCCTCATCCGACTACTTAGATTGTCGCAAATATAGTTCATTTACAAATACTCAATTTTCATTCAACCAATCTAAATATTGTTAAACACAATTTGCCTTGTTGCGTCTCCATACAACCATGCAAAATAGCTAATTTACAATTCAGTCATAAATATTAATCACGGTATTGCCCATATACCACTAAATGTAAAGTAAGGTAAATGACTAAAAGGCAGCGTAAACGTAGACTTGTAGTTGATGACAGTACTTAGATAAATTAACTAGTAGGGAGTGTAAGGGCCTCGTTACAAAATGTTGTTGTTGTCAAGTGTTGGTACGTCCCCTGCGTGTAGTAGGGGATGCTGTTGGGGTGGGGTTGTTGTTCACTCTGTTTGGTAACTTTGTATTCATGTAGTAACTTGTTTTTGCAATGATTCCACATAAGTATGAGATTTTATGACACTTTGGACACTCAACTCTTGTCTGCTTATCTATAAGTGTGCATGAGTTGTCTATTTTTAAGATGGTTATTTCTAACATGCCAAAACAAGTTACTAAAGTATACAACCTACTGAACATAGTGAACTATTGCCATGCACAAAGTTCTAAATTGAAATATCAAAAATGTTATAAATTAATTACTAGGAAAATTTAAAAATGCAAGTTAATTAAGCCGGGGAATCTAGGATTTATAAGTTTTATCACAAAATAAGGTCCAATTCGGCATATGAACAGTTTTCATGTTTTATATATGAATCATTCACTGCATGCCAAAAGGCATTTTATTTTCATTTCATAAAGTCGAATATTTATCGAGGTCTTATTCTAAAAATCATTTTAATTGCTTTACAAAATCTTGGCAGGTTAAAATATAACTATTCTAAGCCCTAAAACAAATGCATTTGGTGTAAATTGTATAAATCCAACGCTTTTAGCTATTTTCAATCAGTTTTAAGACTCCGGTCAGAGGATTACTTATTATCTTTTTTCTAACAGTACTAATTGTGTCTTGATTTTTACTGTTTCATTTGTCATGTAAAAGTTTAAATTACAAACAGTTTTCCACACAGGATCTTTTCCATTCAGTCTTGTCTCTATACAAAGTCAAAATACTTCCTGATCTCTCATTCCAGAATCGAAAGTGAACCTCATTTTATTTAGCTAACATTTAGTTCGACAACCACATGCATAAAAAGACCTTGCAAAAATTATATAAATGTAGAGAATTTTAAATACCACGCCGTAACGGCTAAATGCAAGTAAATAAGGATTTTATGTGGGAATATTGTAATTAGATAGTTAATTGCTCACAATATCCCTTTTCTCTCCTTTTACCTCAAATATTTTCACACCTCGACATTAACTTCCGTCGATTTTAATTGTAGCTAGTATTAAAATGATTAGCAAAATAAAATTTGCATGTTTTCAAATAACATTAGTAAAAAAATAAGAATGTTGAACTCATTTAGCTTGTATTAAATTGATATTTTCTGCAATGTAGAAAATTTTGAGTCCAATTTTATAGCTATTTGAGCTTTAATTTTAGTATATCATCATTTATCACCAGAGATTGGAATAGGTAAACTACATTTACCTAATGATTGTGGAAGTTAGTAAAATAGAGTTGAAAATTTCGCATGGAAAGTCCCAGAATCATAAATGGAATCATGACAATTACAACCCAGGTTTATAAAAACATGAACTGGACTTTGAGTATAGTTACAAATTATTGATTTGAAGAATCAAAAGAATAAAGAGTTGTCCGGAAACAAAGCTGTTTAATTTAACAGTTTTAGTAGGCTTATTATGTTTTTAGAGTTCCGTACTCTAAAAACATAATAAGATTCTTCAATATAATAATTTTGTTCAAATGTATTAGCGCAATAAGTGCAATTTCTTAAATCCCCGGATACAATCTTCATGTTTATGAATCCGGGATTTTAGAGGAGGTATTATTAACTCTATGTTACTTACTTCCACGAACATTAGGTAAATATAGTCTACCTATTCCGATCTCTGATCATCACTTATCACTCACATCAAGTTTTATTTTGATCTCAATAGCTACTTTTCTACTGACATATTTTCGAAGAATAATGTCCAAGTTATGTGGACACACAATATAAGGAACACGCTATGCTGTACACTGCAATTACAATGACATAATATTCAGTCATGTAGATATAACATCACACTACTTTCTGAATTTCTTTTTACTTACTATGTTTTAACTGCGACACCATGAAATATTTATTTCTTGAAAATGACGTCACAATATTTACAACTGTAACATAATGTTGTTGCAGTGCATGTATTATTGTAATATATTTTTTTGTAATTTTTCGTTATTTTAATAAACCGGTATGAATTACCAAAGGAGTTAGATATGTATAGTATTTTAGATATTTTTTTTTACTGACGTTTCTAATTAAATCGTCCACCAAAACATCTCACTTATTATAACAACACCTGTCGACTCGTTCGTTCATTATTTTTGTAGGCTTTTTTGAAAAACGCAATTTATTTCCTAATTTTTAAAGTTCTGCACGACTTCTTCGCGAATCATGTAGTTTGCAATCTCTAGGGACAAAATGTATTTAGTAAAATTGACCACTGATGTAAAACTTATGTAATTCTGTACAGTTTTGTAAGAGGGAACAAACGCTCAATGTTGCTTCACACAATACCGCATTGCACCGGCATTCTAGTGGAAAACCAATGTTCAAATTAAATAATTCACTATCGTTAACTACCAATAGTGTCTGTGCGATGTTGGTTACATCATTCTACAACAAACAGGTTTGCTAATAAATATTTCTTATTATAATGAAATACAAAAACCTGATTAGTAACACTCACATGATGGCTATTGCTTTTAGTGTGATTTTTCTCATAACAACTTTTACCTGAACAGCCTAGAATACAATATTCTTTTACCTAAAAGGATGCACATATATGGATATATATTTTCAACTAAACTTCCAGAAAAAAAGCACACTTTAAAGCAATTTATACGGAGGCAGTGTTATCAATCAGGCTGCAGAATGCTAATTAGGAACACCAATAGTTTATGGTTAGTTAAAATAAAATAGTGATAAAGAGAGCCCCCTAGATGATGTTTGAAGTAGCATTTGTATAATTAGACATTGTCGTTTTATAACAAAAAGAATATAAAAAGGAGCCATTTGAAACAACAGAAGAGCGTATTGGTACGTCGAATCTCCGACAGTTTCGTAGTTATAATGAAATTTTCTATTTTAATATATTATTAAAGCGTAAGCGTAGGGAGGTGTGCTGTGAATCAAATCTGTAAATATGTCCGATGCGTGGTTTGGATCGTGTATTACTCATTTTTTATTGATATATTATTCCATTTTTAATCTTATTTCTGTGGACTGAGTTCGGAAAAATCAAAAATCCTTCATCAATTTTTCGTATTGAACAAATTATCAGAAATCAGATTGTAAATTATTTTTTTGTTGCTTAGTACCTAATTTTTTTTTTTTTATTGTCAAGTGATGGTAGGCAATTTGTACAGGTTTTGTATGTAATGCGTGTGCGCAGCGCCGCGGCGGTTTGCATAAATTATTTAATTGTAGATGCGGCCCGCCCGCCACTTAACTGAATTATGCCTAGTTGAATATGAAATGTTTTAAATGTGTTACAGCATTTGAGAATATTTAATGATGTTGTATATAGTTTATTATTTTGTTTTATAAAACGACATTTTGTACATATACTCGATGTAGTATCGAATACCGTTAATTATTTGCCCACATTGCCGATGTATAATGGAGCACGTTTTAAAGAAACCACTCGTAATATTTTGTACAGTTGTTAAGCGAGATTCGTAGTTGAAAGGATTATTTTAAGGATTTTGTTTTTTTTTTTTGACTTTTTTGTTATTGTGAATTTGTCAATTTTTTTAGGGAATTGGGATTGTACTGTACATAGACCTCACCATTTTGTCATATATTAGTTGTAAGCGGTCAAATCTGATGATTGATGTGGAAATCAAATTTTCTAAATGGAGCAATCATTAGAAATTCGTAAAACAAAATTAGTGTAATACTTGATATTAATATAACTTTATAAATAACTGTGAAAATAGGTAATAATAATTATGAATAAAATATTACATATTTAAAAGCATTGTATCATTTTACAACGACGGAATAAATTACCTATTTCAGGACGTCTCTACTGTGCTATCAGATAATAGGTGAATAAAATGGCTTCTAATTTCATCACAGAATTCTGCATAAGGAGCAAAGAATTCTGTCTTTGCATTGAGAGAAGGCGTAAGAATGTTGTTGACAGAACTTGAGCAGCCAGAATACAATATTCCAGCAGGCACTTATGACAAACTATCTATCAACTATTTTGTCGCTCAAGAATAGGATAACAGATGCAGGTATCAAGTCAGTGAAAGTGAATGTTTAATAGTAGAACTGACTCAAGTACTTTATGGCTGCGACAATTCATATGCAAGAAAAGACTCGAGTCTGAGGTGAGTGTGAGCGACGCTTGAACTCGTTTCTAGTGTTAGCTCACTACTCTTCGGCGGGACAGGTGCCGGTAACCTATTACATTCCTTATAAATGCAGAAGAAGATATTGTGTAATGTAAGGTCGGCCGAACAACCGGCCAAGTGCGAGTCAGACTCGCGCATGAAGGGTTTCATTTTTTTTTTTTTTTTTTAGGAGGACCACTCGCAGTTCAGCACGCTAGGGCTGGTGACTGCTTAACATACCATCTTACAAGATTTTATACTACTGGTTAATACACAGATCCAGATCATTACCGTGAGATTATTACCGTGACTTCAGATTTTGGATAATAGTGCATTTCGCAGAACAGTCAACGACTGATATTTTTCATTCGTAATTTTAGATTCATTTATATTTTTAGAGACATCTTTTCGAACGAAAATAGTTACGTCAAAATGAGTTTCATAGTGACATTGACAATGACATTGACAAATTGAAGATCGTAGGTCATTCTTTGGGTGTATTGTTTTCCATTTACTTCATAATTTAATTAATATTTTACCATGAATGCAACAATTAATTTATAGTAAATATGCGTCTTCATACGTGATATAAATACCTTGATCCATACTACAGAAATTTAGACGATAATAAGTAGACAAACTGACACATTCCCTTCATTTCATGTTCCGTGCGTTTGTATGAATATTTATAAATGACAATGAAAATTAACGAGAAGAATTTGTGCGCTTTCGCGTCGTCTGCAACGCCGGTGGATCGCGACGGCTGGCTGGACATGCGGGGCGAAGTCGGCAAGAGCTATCAAAAGCGATGGTTCGTGTTGAAAGGAAACCTCCTGTTTTATTTCGATAAGAAAGGTGACAAAGAACCCGTTGGTGTGATAATACTGGAGGGGTTTACGATAGGTAAGAATAAAGCTCCTTAACTAATATAAACTCTTTAGATTAAACAAAACATTACCTTAATTACAGGCTAGAGAACAACCACCCACTACTCTACCTTGCTTTTCATAATAGTTATCATATTGGCAGTTCAACTCAGTATGCCCTTTTGGCCTAGAGACTTATTAAACAATCTATATGTTCCTTGGAATCATAATATAGTGATCAGTGTATTATTATCATTGATCGGATAATTGGGCTCTTATATACCTAAACTTCTTCCAGTGAAAGAATAATATGGACATTCCTTTCTGACTAAATAAGTAATACATCCCAAGGATTGAACAATAAATGGAGCTACACATAAAATTACAATTGTTTCAATTCCCTAAGTAGTCAAGGCTGCTGGCCTGTTACTAAACCAGTTCTCATAAAAACTTTCATTGTAAATTTTATTAAAAGTTCCATTAGATTCGGCTTTTTTAAGTTCACAACGAGTTTTAACAATATTTTGTATGTGGGTATTTTTAGCAATCTCAGGAAGTTTGAAAGATTCCAGGATCCACATCACTTTGTGGTTGAACCTTGACAAAATCCTACAATCCAAAATTTCAATAGATTCCAACAAAACATTGTCAGAGACATACTTATCTTTCTATCTCCAACAGAGTTAACGGAAGAAGAAGCATACAGCTTCAAGATATCGTTCCAGTGTGAAGGGGGACGCACATATTACTTGTGCACCAACTCACAAGCGTCCATGGAGACATGGATGAAGGCCCTCGCTTGTGCTAGCTACGATTACATGAAGCTTATGGTAAACGATCTGCAGAGGCAGTTGGACGAGGCTCAAGGTAACTTAAGGGATTAAATATAGAGTTTTTATAAAGACCTTGATTCATTGCTTCTAATTTATAGTATAAAACAAAACCCCGTATGCTTTTGTCTGATTCTCTAATTACTTCTTTTAAACCAGGGGTTCCCAATCTTTTACGACGCCCTTGTAAGTGTAACTCCCGTTTGGGAAAACGAGAAGTTAATCTTACGCAGTCTGCAATTTATCGGTGACATATACATTCTATTAATAATGTGGATGAACTTGCTTTTCTGATTAAGATTCACTGAAAAATATTTATAAAATGTGTGCTAAGATCCTATAAGTGCAACAAAATATTTATAAAATGTGTGCTAAGATCTATAAGTGCAACAAAATATTTATTGTAAACTTAGCATTAAATCTTGAACAGGTTTTTCTTGTAAAGTATTTGTTTACTCCATTTCTATTTGTCTTTTCTACAATATTAAATTCTTCTGAATTGAATTTTATTCGGCAGTATAGCATATGCGTTTCATTTCCATGGTGTTTTGCGACGCTTCTGGGAGAGCACCGAGGCGACCCCTGCTCTAAATAATGCAACATATTTTTTGATATGTTTTACTAATAGATAGATTGATAAACGAGCACCCATGCAAAGCTGGGGCAGGTTGCTTGTGGACCCGAAATGGTGCCGCGTGGTGTTTCCGCGCGCCTCTCACAAAATTGAAAGGGTCGGCAGAAGCTCACTCCTCCTCTTACCCGACATGGGGTTTGCAAGCGCAAACTGTCACACCGTGTGGTTTTAGTCAGTAGGAGTCTAACAAATCCCTCCCTCTGGGCTAAGTACTTCGGAAAACCAGGTACCCTCTGTGAGATAGTTAGTAACACCAAGGCGTTGCTGGCCTTCCTGGGGGAGGCTGGGGTTGATCGAATGGCAAATTTGTCCCACCTGCAAAATACGCAAAATACGCGCTTAGTCGTGGAGTTGCGGAAACCAGTCCATTTGCCCCAAGACGGAGGACATCCAAGAAAATTTCCACACGTTAAAAAAAAAAGTGGAGTGAAATCCAAAGTTTTTACTTATAAATAGAGGACAAGTAATTGTTTTCAAATCCATTTCCTACTTTCAGATTCTTCTGAGTGTGATATTGAAGGACTTAATTGTGCCATTGTGAGCTGAAGAGATTGTGATCCTATGTCAGATGCATAACAACAGTTACCATAATATGTTATATCTTTATTTTACAATATACATTTTGTGCCAACCTTATTTGTTTATTATCAGTGGAAACATAAGTGGTCTTAAATTTTCTATTTAAACAAACACTAATGCAATGCTGGCCGTAAGTTTCCTAATAGAATAAAATATTTCAGTTAGATGAAATGCTAGTTAGTAATGGGCAGTTTATGAAACGAAGTCGATATGCTCAACTATTTCCTCTTCCAGCCGAAGCAGCTGCCGAGGCGGCCCTTGTGACAATAACCCCGCCAGAAGACGAGCCTAAAGTGCCGCCAAGAGGGCAGCGGTACAACCCATTCAACAGAGTCACGGATGGGGAGACTAAGGCTGTGCAGGGCAGTAGACATCGTAAGTAATCAACACGGAATGCACTTTGTAAAACTCGCATGTTAAAGTTGCACTTAGCAATAATAATAATGATTTTTATTTGTGTAACATAGGTAGTGAATACAGTTCTTAAATTAAAATTAAGGTTCATAGGTCGCTATGTTATAATAATAATATCTTGGGACAACTCACACACGGTCATCCGAATCCCAAACTAGGCAGAGCCTGTGCTATGGCAACTGATAAACATGCTTATATATTTCTAAATACATACATATATAGACAAATTACACCCAGACACAGAACAAATGATCATGCTCATCACACAAAGATTTGTCCTGGGTGGGAATCGAACCCACGACCTCCGGTTTAGCAGTCAGGGTCAATAACCACTTGACCAACAGGCCAGTCGAAGGTCGCTATGTTATGCCAAGAAGCGTACAAATATGGTTGCATGCGAATTAATCATGCGAGAGGTAAACACAAATTATTTGGTAGGTACTTATGTCAAAATTCATTAAATTAAATTAAATTTCACAATATGTCACAATATGAAGTAATTTCTACAGTCAATCCATAAATATATAATCATAAATTAAAATGCAAGATGCACTTTGAATTGTACAGAATAAGTTCTAAGTGTTTATCCTAATCAAAAATAACTGAAAATCCACAGATGTTTGTGACACATAGATTGGATACTTCTAAAATAAATGATATTGAATTTTTAAATTCTGAAAATAACACTCTTACACATCTATCTTTTTTGAGCCATATTGTGTGGCCCTACAGACAAATTATGGTTTGAATGGTCAGTAGTCATGGAGCTTATGCTCATGACCTTAAACCAATCCTCACTTTATCCTGATGTTTGTTGAAAAGCCAAACTAGCTAAAATTTACCACTGCCAATACTGCCACTTACTTTGTTTCATATCATTCCTCGCACAATCCATCCATCTTTTCTTTGGCCTCTCCCTCTGTGCATCCACATAATGGATGACATAGTTTGACAATAATTTATCAAATCAATAATTTTATCAATAATTTATCAAATCAATAATTTTATCAATTAATTTATCAATTGACATAATCATTACTAACATATTATTTAATTAATCTCTAAACTTTGACATAGCATACCACGTTTTTCGACATACTACTGTTATAATTGTGATTTAATCAATGTATTTGTGAGCTGGTTTAATTTTACACGCCATACCCATTCTATTGTATTTATTTAATGTGTGATTTTAAAGTGTATTAATGTGATAATTATGGGCTATTCCTGAAATACATTCATTTTATAATTAAAATATGTAATTTGCTCTTAATTAATGTTGCTCTTCATTTCCAGACAAAGAAAACCTCAGACCAGAACTGCCCCGCAAAAAGGTTCAGTTCAGGGACATCCACACAGCATACGGACGCAAGATATTAGCAGACAGAAGCGCGTGGCGCGCCAAGGTGACCAAACAGAGAGAGGACACATCACAACCCCTCATCCAGTTGTAGTGAAGTAGGTCTAATTGTTTAGATAGAGAACAGAAACTTGCACCAGAACTAGAGAAGTTACAAATATTATTTTAAGACGTTACAAATAGCTTAATAAAATAGAAAAAATACCCGTGTAGTCGGATTTTTCTCATGTTTAAGGACCTTACATTAACCTTTAAAGCGGACTGTCGTATTACAGACAATTTTTCCTTTAGTTTTATCCGACTGCCAAGGAAGGGTTATATTTTCGCGCGTATCTTGTATGTTTGTAAATTTCTTTATTACCTCGTATCTTCCAAACCGTTGGATGAATTTCTATAATAAAGGTGTCGTTAGATTCGTCTCAAAAACCCAATTTAGAACAATCGTTAATAATGCAATGTTCTAGCATTTTTAATATGTTATTTGTGAGTTGCGAAAAAATGGAGGTCCTTTTTTAAAAGTCGGTTATGATTCACAACTTGTGGACGTTTGGGTGGTATGCCATACTGCCTACTGATTGCAAACAATGAGGAAACATTGAATGCTAAACTAAATTTTATACGGGCTTCAATAATTTATTATGCCGATATGCTAATTATATCATTTGTATGCGGTCGCAATCGGCATAACATAATATGTGCTGGTTTAGTTACTTCATGTTATGTTAAATCCTGCTCTGGATATTGTTGCTTAAATTTATACAATTTGATGTTTAAATTCTTCTATTTACAATGAATATCAGTAGCGATTAACATGAGGAAAACAAACAGCTCTGCAGGTGAAGTAGGTATGTATTATTATGTACCTAGAATAGAAGTACTTACGCTTATTTAGTTATTATAATATTGTTGTTATATCAATTTGTGCTTACAATTATAATAAACCATACGCTTAGTTTAAGAAAAAAAAAAGAGTGAAAATGTTTCCTAAAATTTATAATTCTGACCAAAAAGTCTCTTGATTATTAAAAAATAAAATTGTATAATGCAAAATGTTGATGTAGTTGGTAGTTTAGTCAGTATTACAAGGTATTAATATGAACAAACTTTGAAACTTTTATAAATATATTTCTTAAAAATAATATACATACTAACAATTTTGCTCTTTACAACTCGCATACATCATTATTAATCAGTAATCACCAGAGGTCGGAATTAGGTAGAGTTATTTATGTACTCACACTGATTTCGTACAGCGAAAGAATAAAGTGGATATGCCTCAAATGCCGAGATTAATTTTAAAGTGCAGAAAAATAACGTGATTTCTGAAATAAAATTTTCATAAAATTCACAATTTAAACCACTGCGCGCGCGACGTTGCCAAATTTACATTAACGACGTCAGATGTCCGAAGTTGCAAAATTCCAATGCGCACACGCGCGATGTTGCCGTATTTGTAGTCCGCACAACATAGCTTATGAGAACAAAAGAAGAAATATTATTATTCATTTGTAATATGGTTGGCCACAAGGAATTTTGTATTAGAAATCCCGGAAAGATCCATATTAATATCAACATTTCGATGCAAGTACATAAATAACTCTACCTAATTCCGGCCTCTGGTAATCACAAACTTCATAAAAATAATGTTAATAATTTAAATTTATTGACACAAGCCAAAGAGGCGGTTGTTGTAATCCCTGCCTAATTGGATTGCTTGGATTGGCAACAGTAACGTTATACAGGCAAAATTTGCCGTATTGTAAGGCGTTCGTAAAATGACGCAATAACCAACGTTGAAAGAATTGAGTTATAAAACTCTTATAAAACTCTCTTTATTGTAATAAAAATTGTAATAGTTCCTACATTTTGATGCAAGTGAGTATACAGAGAAATTTCAATGTTTATTTTCCCGCAGCGAAATGAGTTTGTCTTGATAATACAATCGATTTATGAAAAATAATAATTTTAAAATCAAGAAATGGCAGAATAACTATTGTGATAAACAACAAAAAAAAATACTACGCGCGAGAGCTTATTTTGCTCTGAATATTTATGAATCGCTTTTCACTTTGTCGGCGCGCCACCGCTCTGCCAGTAGTACCATAGTTTAAGTTTAACTATATTATGTTTCGATAATACTACTAAACTTTCGGCTAAACGTTCTGCCTCGGGAAAATAAACCATTAAAATTTCATCGTGTAGGTATATGTCGCAGTCAACTAGCTTAATCAGCGTTTACATTGAACAGCACCGTTTAATCAGCGACATAAGTGACATGGGCAAGTCATTAAACGATATTGAACCAAAGATGTCACTTGGGTCGCTGAAAAATCGGCGCGGTTAAATGAAAAGGCTAGGCTTTTAATTAAACGGCTGATTAAGCTATTTGGCTGTGACATATACATTGTCAATGCATTCAAGGCGAAATATACTGCTGGGCCAGACGGTTATGGAGCCGAGATACTGCAATGTAAATGCCCACGTTTTTCAACACACTTTATCGATAAAGTAAAGAAGATTGAACATCTAGAAACAAATGACTGTGAGAAATGTCTCGCAGATATGTTTTCTAGACGTTCGAGGTGTTTGCCCGGCGACCAACCTGACAGGGGCCGTCCATTAATCACGTGATGTATTTTTAACGTTTTTTAACCCCTCTTCCCCCTTGGTGATACGTGGTGAAGTTTTAAGGCTAACCCCCTCACCCAAAATCACGTGTGTTTTTTAGTAATCTACAAAGAATCCTAAAATTTTTAGAAAATTATTTTCAAAAACAGGTATAAAGTATAATCTAATTTTATTCTGAAATTAAGGATCATGATAACATGTCTAGACAGATAGGTTGCAGGTTGTAGGTTGTTTTTGACGAAAAAATAAATACACGTGATATCTTACTACACCACCCTTGTGATATTTCGTGATTTTCGCCAAACACCCTCGCCCCCCCCTTTCGGGTTTCACGTGATTAATGGACGGCCCCTAATACAAAATTAAGTCGTGAAATACACATCATTGTGTGCCTAAAAGCGATGAGGTAGGCCAGTTTTCCTAATCTAAATCGAGCAGTGTGTTGAAAAAATCATAGTCGAAAAATCCCTTATCTAATAATTATATCTCTGTTTTCCCTATAGTAGTTTTCTCTGTATTACCTAATCTAATAATACCAATTAAATAAATCCTGGCACTAGTCAAGGGCTTAGTAAGGACCAGTAATAGTGTGTATAAAGATATATTTTTATATGAAATGCTTACCAGATACCCTTTCCCCCGTTTCAGGAACGAAAACTACTGCAAAATTGTCATATTTTTTTTTTTCGTTCCGGAAACTACTATGATGTGCTAATCCCATCCAATTCCGATGATGTAAAAGGGATAGTGCTATTCACTATGTATAGCTCCGTCTCTCTCTTAGAGCGGAATCATGATCGTTTTAAGATTTCATAATAGAGACCCTGGGCATGACAAAGAAAAAGTTGGAACAAATTGGATTAATTAATTAAATTGTTGATGATAATGTATTTGCTAGAAGTTAAAAAGAATCAATGTTTAGTTTTTATTGTAAGACATCCATCACAATTTAGGCTATGATTATTTTTAAGTACCTAGTAATTAGATTTTGAACTAAATCACTGTTATATAATATTGTAGTCAAATGTAATTATTCCCGTTTTCACTGACATTAGACGATACCTAATTGCAAAAGCGAGCTTTTGTTAAGACATTAAATTTAGCGTTTAGTTTTTGGCTAAAGTCCTACTATTATACTTAACCTTTTGAACGCCATTGTCACGTATACATGACAAGCAAGCGCGTGCCCTGTACGCCAAACGTCACAAATATGTGACAAAAGTACGACGAATTTGTGGCTTGACGTCGGGGGCACGCGTGTGAGTCAGTCACACGCGACAAATATCGACTAATTAGCGACAATTTTTTGTGTTATCAAAATTAAAATCTTTGATGGTGGCCAAGCCGATGCGTTTATGCTCTGGCGTTTAAAAGGTTAAATCGGTGCAAACTAGTTCAAAATCCGTCATATAAACAACGCTTATTTTATATTTGTTGTAAACCGCTTGCCGATATATAAATAGTACTATATAATAGTATAAATAGAACTGTAATTGGAAACGAACGATTTATTGTATGATACTTACAATAAAGTGAACAACAAGCATTATTCTTTATTATATTTTAAATCTTTTATCCTTACATTTGGGTACCTAATTGAGTTCAGGAAGGAAGTTACGCTTAGCGACCCTCTCTTCAGGCACCCTTACAACGTGTACTGTTCAGCGCAGCTGGCGACGCATTTGACAGGCCTCAGTACTGCAAACATTAGCCCTTCTCGGATCTGTTTTCCTAACATGATCAGACGATTAATATTGTTCAAAATGTCACGGAGGTACTTCAGATGGAAGCTGTTGAATGCATAAACGAGGATGTGTCTCAGAAGGGTAACAGACGCTGGACATGTAGGTTTACGTTCACCTTAAGGTAAAATTCCGTGCATCGCGGCCGATCGCGCAATCTGTCGCATGTCACAATAATCACAGTGTCGCGAAAGCGAAGTAAAATAATATAGGTATAGACGAAAGGCCGGTTCAAAACCAATTAAACCAATCCGTTTAGAACGATAAAAAACGTTTAAAACCGAAATGAAACATTTTTTTTTCTATTTAAAACGGTTGGTGTTGATGACTACATTTTCTTGATTTTACCGAGGGATATAACGGAGTACCTATAAACTGCGTAAAGATTTTTTAAATGTGTGATATATTAATTATTTATTTATTTAACAGTTTATGTACACACATTTAACAAATAGATAAGAAGAAGGGAACAGAAAAATAGGTAGTTGGTCCGTCCGACTAAGCGTAGATATTACATACCTAAGTTATATAAACTCTATTGATAAGTTAAAAACTCTGTGTTGGTAAATAAACATGTTTTTCGGTTTAAAACCAAACTCACTCTCTCGCACTCTCGTTGACGTCGTCACTCGTGACTCGACGCAACGTTGCCAGCTCGCCTACCCTACACACGCATGCACATACACAGTTATTTTATTTTTGTAGGCGAGTTTTCAACCGTTTAAAACGATTTATTTAGGGTTTAAAATGGCAACATTTTTTTTTAAATACATCTATATATATAGGCATAGGTACAGAACTACAGATAATAACTAGTTAAGACGTGGCTTGAGGTGGGAGAGAGAGGGGGTAGCGCGCGGATATTGACAGCGCGCGCGCACACCGGAGGACCCGACTAGACTTGGGCCTGAGGGTCCGGAGCTGGTGGGAGCTAGCAGTATATTGGTGAGCGAATCAGTTTTATCTCAGTGCATGTGTCTTCAGATTTACAAGAAATACATTTTATATAGTTTTCCAATGTGTGACGTGTGTGTGTGTTATTTAAACAGCAATCAGATTCAGAAATGATACCAAATCAGACCAGCATTCAGATGCGAGGCTCGGGGTGGCTATAAGGGGAGGTCGGAGTAAACTTTTGGGGAACAGCCCCCAATACCATTGCGATGATAGTTCAGTAACGGTTAGTCAGTGAAAATCATAATGACAGCGGTCGTTAGATTTTAATTACGTCGTACCTAGGCCTATTTTTGAGACAGGTAGGATATTCGTCATTAAAAGGGAATGGCGACATGGTGGAGATGCTGGGATCACGTTATTATAGTTTAAAAATAATGTTTTCTTCAGTTCCAAAAATAAATAATGCGGGTAGATCGAAATTGTTCTGCGTTCACAAATAATTAGATCAGTTTGACATGGTGACCGAATCGTAACATAATGAACAAAAACCAAACCCATAACGTTCCAAGCTGTTGTGAGTGTTTAGTAATTTAGTTCCATATAAGTATTATTAGTTCCCCGAGGACCTCATTTACGAATTAAGGATGAAGATGAGTCTATTGATAATATTAGAAAGTTCTTAGATTATATCATATCGGCTAGAGAAACCAAATAGATTAAATAAAACTGCAGAAGATACTAAACATAAAATTACAACAACTAGCGAAGACAAACCAGTTCTGACAATATTAAAATAGGATCATTACATGTTAGATCGGAAGAGACTAGTGATAATAAAAGACGTAGATTTTCAAACTTCAGAAAGGAGCAAACGAGATATGAAATTAGACAGCATAATAGACATAAACTGCCCTCTCGGAAAAGACCACATGACGGTGACAGGGCCGATGAGCCCCTAAAAATAATTCAACTAAATGTATATTCTGTAAGCAGGATCATTTTAACGATGAGTGTAATGTGCTCAACACCTTACAGGAAAGAAAGACTCTATTGGGACACCGTTGTTATAATTGTTTCAGTGAAGGCCATAGGGCTGACAATTGCCGTTACAAACGGAAATGTCAACTTTATTGTAAGTTCGGCAATCATAATCGAGCATTACGTCCAACTGAGCTAACATAGCCAGTGAAGTCTGCACCAACTAGTACCTAGCTTACATATTAATAACTAGCGGACGTCGCGCGGTTTCACCTGCGTAGTTCCCGTTCCCGTGGGAATATGGGGACAAAATATATCCTATGTTACTCGCTGATAGTGTAGCTTTCCACTGATGAAAGAATTTTTGAAATCGGCACAGTAGTTTTTGAGTTTATTCATTACAAACATACACACACACAAACACACACACACAAACACACACACACAAAAATACAAATTTTTCCTCTTTATAATATTAGTGTAGATGCATATAGCAACTACGCTTTTGCAGACAGCCCTAGTAATTGTAGATAATTTAGAAACTAAAATAAAACTACAATGCAGGGTCGTGCTCGATTGTGGTAGCCAGCACTCATATATAACAGAACATAATGCTAATTTCCTTAAGCTATCTATTACTGAACACATTATTTTGTCAATATTTACATTTGGAAACAAATCACCTTATCTGATTAAAAGGTAATTTTTTAGTATTACAACTCGAACAGGATGTTCTCGTCTTTTTCATGCAAATGTAGTACTCATATTACTCAAAGTATAAAAACACCCAATGTATAATTATGATCACTCAAGAGCTGTTCTTAGTTAATTCAGTTTTTGGATGGGTATGTTCTGGAAGAATTCAAAAAAAAAAAAAAACAACGTTTATTTCAATTAGGCCATTAAACGGCACTTTTGAACGTCATCGTTTACAGTTCAGTAAAATAATAATGTAACATTAATAAAGTGACTCTACTGTCCATTTGGAAAGGTAGATTCTTATGGAGAAGAACGGACAAGAAACTCCATAGTTACTCTTTTCAAATAATGATTTTACAAAATTTGGTACCTATACAAAAATTAATTTAATATTATGTGAGGACGATGCACCCAGAGTATGCTACTTAAAGAACAAAGTATCACCAGCAGAGGTAAACTTATTAATTTCCTAAAGAAATTTAGGTAAATTGTACTCACATATTTACAAACATTGGAACCATTAATTAAACAACAGTGTGTGAGTCAACAGAAAAATAAAAACACAAAAAAAGAAACAGTATATCTATAAAGTTAATACATTAATCAACCAGTTTGACCTTCACCCTTGATTGTCCTATGGAGCAGGACCAGCATGTTTCCAAGCATTCTTATCCTGAATGTAATCTTCTAATTTGTAATATGCTTGTTCACAAAGTGTACTTTTAACATGAGTTTTAAATTTTCTTTCATTTAGTTCTAATATGTCAGAAGGTATTTTGTTGTAAGATTTAACACAATACCCCATGAAAGAAGTGTGGACTTTAGCTAATCTAAAAAATGGTTGATCTAATTTGTCTTTATTTCTAGTATTAAAATTATGTCTATCACTAATTTTACTAAAAAGATGTCGGTTTTTCCGCACATACATAATATTTTCATAAATGAAATGGCAAGGGACTGTCATAATATTAATCTTTTTAAAAAGTTCCCTAAGAGAATCACGGCGACGCAATTAGTGAGATTGATATTTCCGATCTGTTAACTGTATTGACTTACTTTCAATCAGATGAGTCATTTGATACTTAATTTAACAAACCTGTTCTCCCCATAAAACTAGATGATGTTAAGCAGTTATGGGACCTTGAGTCAATTGTCGTTTCCGAGGTCTGCGACAGATGCGCGCGGTGCCATACATTTTCATTCTCTATAGATTGTCGCATCAGCCGGCTGCGATCGGCCTCGATGCACGGAATTGTACTTTCAGCGAGTTTCGATTTTTTTCGTTGCGAAGTCCCGCATCCCTCGCCCCCGCTTTCACATGAATTTGCTACTGCGCAATTCGTGGATTTTTTGTCTGTTGAATTTCACCTCATTCTGGGCAAAAGTATTGAGACCACTTGCATGAGATAAGGATTCAATAAAACAACAATATTTTTGTATTATGTAAGTTTACTGTTCATTTTATAATATGTTATTATAAACACAACGTCAACTAGTACAGTCGGCAGCCTAGATATGTCAACACACATTCAAACAGGGGAACACAACTGAACTTGTCTGCCGCCGACTGCATATATAAAAGCTCAAGTTACATAAGTTAATTCATTATAGCCGTGAAGAATAACGTTTATATGTCGTCTACACTCATGTATTCCTTACAATGCATACTATAGTTTTGGTATAACATTTTTTAACCCACTAGATAACATTGAGCAATTTATTCCATTTATAAATTATGTATACAATTTTTCGTGACATGTTATATAATAGGTACATTAAACTACCGCTAGTTAGTGTTTTTTCTATACACAACAACGTGGGGGTGCGCCGGAAGACGATCAATGCCCAGAGACTTGAGAATGGTAACAGTTGCACACGAGGTGGAGCGAGAAGTCAAAATTAACGCAATTATATATTTTATTTTTCGTAAACATTCGTTAATATAAAGATATAATAAAGTATATAAATATGCCTCTATACTAACCGTCCATGGCCATTTACTTCCCAACATCTATAACATTTCTAAAGACAAATATTTTATCAAGTTTTCATAATATAAATCATTTTTTAAGCCAATTTATCTGGTTTAAAAATGCCATGAAACGATTAAAACGCTTTAGTAATAAATTCTAGACACACATACAAATAAGTCCACGCTTTCAAAACACGGTTACAATGCATGACGTCGCGCTGGAGACGCAACTACCGGGGTGAGCACAACGTTAGAGAGACTGTGTAAACACGGAGAGATAGAGAGTAAACCTAAGTCCAGAATAAATACAAAATAAACAATAAATAGAGCAATAAATAATACAGTTAGGTTCGAGACCTCAAGAAAAAAGTTTTTAAATTAATCGTTTCATCGATAATTGCGTCCCCAATGCTTGCAAAACACATTAAATACAAAGAAATATTTGGTAACAACGTCTTAAAGATTAACTACAGAAAAACAAACAATGAGGATACAATCGTTAGTATTTACATTAAGTATATAATTTACACAAGTCACATCACTAACCGAATCGACTAAAACTACTACTTAGAGGATTAGTACATTATATACCGTTCTCAAAGATTATATACAGTGTGTGGTGGGTGGGAATAAAGGTCTGGCCACTTTGTTTTATGGTAGAAAGTGTATTTGGTCTTAACATATTAAATAATAATTAAAACATTAATACATTGATAACATACAAGTTCATATACGTCGTTTTTTACTGGATTTTCTAACTTAGTTTGATGTTTTAGTTGAACAAATTGGCTTGTTTGTTAGATATATTTGTTGGATATATGCTATTAAGCTGTCGAACTACCAAGTTAATGTTACCGACGATTAAATATTTTGCCGTTTAGTAAATACAGTTGTCTCAAAAACCACATGTGATTATATATGCGAGTATATATTATGTCGTGGGTACAAGCGAGTGGCCAGGTGCTAGCGTGGTGGGTGTCGTGTGACGTCACAGTGGCGCGTTGGTCGCGTCGCTCGCTCAAAGCTCGAAGCGCTTCTTGCGCTCGGCGACCATGCCCACGAGTGGAGCGATCGTAGATCGTCCGCTCACCGAGCAGCGCTTTGGCGTCTTTAGTTCTGGAAAGATAAGAAAAGGTGGTTATTTTTTAAAGTAAACTTAAATAAGAGTTCAGTGACAATAACAGCGAAGGAAAGGAGTGAACACAATGAATTTGATATAATGATTTTATATTCCGCATCAGACTATCATCTCATCTTACATCTGACGTGAGGGACAGGTCCAATCTGGGGTAATACGGACCTATTGCGTGTTGAAAAGTTTAGATAGAAGCTTATCCTGCACTTTGGGAGAACAACAAAGGTCTAGACTCAAGTTTTGTCAACTGGCAAAGGAGCAGATTACGTTAGAAACACCACCCTGGGTTCCATAACTCAAGTAAAAGATGTTGGGGGAAAACAGCCAGGCTGAAGTGGGAGTAGGCTGGCCGCATCACAGAAATGCACCCGGACAAGTGTGCGAAGACCGTCACTGAACGTCTGAGGTCGGACGTCGCCATCGAGGTCGCCCGTGGCGAAGGTGGTGTGACGTTCTCATTGGCTAAAGATTGCCCAAGACAGAGAGGTTTGGAAGAAGGGGAGGCTTTTGTCCAGCAGTGGGACACAAGTGCTTGTTATTACCTGGACGGGTGAGAGCTGCAGGTTCCTGGTGCTCTCTGTCTTGGCGTACTGTATCTTGGGCGCGCGCGCCGGCCGCGCCGCCTCCAGCAGCGGGCTCGTGCGGGACGGCTTCGTCTACAATACGTTATATGTCACGTCAGTATTACATAGTTTCATTTCTAGTGTTGAACTGAACATAAATAACAAAAGGTTGGAGTTTTTTGGGGTTATTATTGTTAGGCGTCTAAAAAAGCAGTTAATTTGTCTTTGGATGTGGAATTAATAGGCTGCAGAAGCTCAATGTTAGTGGTTTATACAAACGAAACGAAACAAAAACGTTTAGTTTCAGTTATTGATGATAGTTAATTTGCAACAAAATTTATAATCAGACATCGGAATAGGTAGACAATATTTACATAATGTCGTGGAAGTTAGTAACATAGAGTTGATAATATATCCTCTAAAATCACGGAATCATAAACATGACGATTGTTTCCCGGGATTTAAGAAATTGCTAATTACTTATTGCGCTTTGAATACATTTGAACAAAATTATTGTATTGAAGAATCTTATTATGTTTTTAGAGTTCCGTACCTACTAAAACTGTTAAGGTGGAGATTGACTTGTAACATTTTGGTGTTATGTATCGCGTTCGTGTAACAGAAACCAAAGACTGACTTGTAACGTTAGTTTGTAATGTATCGTATATTCGCGGCGAGCGCCGTGTGCTCAACGCGACTGTCGGGTTTTTCGCGAATCCCTTTGAGTGTTACATTACAAGTCAGTGCACGTCGCGTCGTCGCAAGTCGAGAGTAAGTCGCAAGCGGAATCCATCTCGATTTTCGATTATTAAAATGCAGATGCATGCAAAATTTCTGTATTGACCAGTAATTTCTTGGTTCCTAAGAATATTAATTAAATTCATACCACCATTTTGGTTTCTTGTTTGATACGAATTGGATATCCAATACCTATCGTTTTGTTGTTTTCTTCTTTTTCAAAAAACAATAATTTAGTAAAATTAATGAAGCACACACAACCTCTACGTCTGACATTATGATCCAAAATGGATGGAGCACACTTGAGCCAAGAGTTCGAATGATACATTACAAACACACGTTACAAGTCAGTCTGTGTCGTCGTATTGTAACAAGATCGCCTCGAATGATACATTATAAACAAACGGTACAAGTCAGTCTCCGCCTTTAATTAGCTTTGTTTTCGCACAATTCTTTCTTCTTTTGATTCTTCAAATCAATAATTTGTAACTATAAGTACTCAAAGTCCAGTTCATGTTTTTATAGTCCCGGGTTTTAATTGTCATGATTCCAATTATGATTTCGGGATTTTACAGAAGTTATTATCAACTCTATGTTACTTACTTCCAAACAATAAATGAATTTGAACATTATGGTAATATAGTCTACCTATTCCAATCTCTGTTTATAATACATATTAATTCCCTTTGTAGTAGGTACAGTAGTAAAAATCAAAAATGTTGATCAGACCATGTTGTCTGGTGATTCTAGTACAGGACAAACACAAAAAACCGCAATGCTGTTAAAATTGAAAAATAGTTTATTATTTGGGTTACTATTTACAAAATCTTTGGCAATGTAGCACCTCAAATGAATTAACCTCAATTTTTTTTTTTTTTTTAGTTCCTATGTCTAAATTCGAGACAGTTCAGTGAATATTTGAATTGTAGCGAGAAAAAAAGCTATTTGTGGTCTTAGCTTGCTCTGCTTAACCTCCGCACAACCTGTGCTCTAAGGTAAAGCATGACCTACACTATAGTAGGCGCCAGATAATCGTGGAATAACGGTCATTGACCCACCTACAATTATTGACATTTTTAATTTGAAAAACGGAATTAATGACACAAAGCTGTCCCGAATCATCATCTCTCGTGATCCTTAACATTGTCTAATAATGAAAAACGATTCATATTTAATTGTTCAGGTACCTATGAACAGTTATTAGGGAAAGGTCAATATACTTTATTCCACATTTATCTGGCGCCTACTATAGAGTCAAGAGCAAACACATAAAATAAAATAAAAAATAAAAAAAGCAGATCGTAAATGTCCATAAGGTTTAATATTCTAATAAAAAATTATAAGACAACGACCTTGAAGTGACTGTCAAGTATACTGGTGGCTTCGTATTAGCCGTCCTATTGGTGGTTGAAAAACTTCTTTTTTTAGAAATTGGTTACAAATGAATTCGTTTTATTTACATCACCGCTCAAAAAACAAGTTCCCACACCAAATAATCGAGCACCCGTCCCTGAAGCAAGCCCTTAGTGTGACAAGCGATGCCTGTGTACCTGTGTGTGCGGGGCGGCGCCGCGCGCAGGCGAGCTGGCGCAGCTGGCTCCACAGCGGCGCGGGGCTGCCATGCTGTTAGTGCACCCCATACAATGTACCGTTACGCCAGGTTGGAAAGAGCGACACTTGGAGCATGGAAATTGGAGATGGTGTTTCGAATGTGAGATGAAATGATATTTTTTTTGCTGGTAAGTATTTATTATCTCTTTTTTCTAATTGTTTGGTCCCGTATTTTATTAAATTAGGTTTGAACCCAACTTGAATTTCTATAAGCAATATTTTAATGTAGGTAACTCATCTGGTGTTATGTTACATATGTTTTTGGTCTGAGCTTATCATACTAAAATCGTTGTTTCAGAACCATTAGAATCCCACCCTGAATTTCTATAAGTCATATTTGATTAATTATACTAAAATTGTCTTTTTTGGCAATAATTTTTTTTTGTCTTGAGATTGCTTTGTCTCCAATTTAAATGCTCCATAAATGTCAAATAAGTAGTTCTAAACTACAAGTGATCGCGCGAATTGAGCCAATGACTTCAGAGGTAAGTAAGTGAATGATGAATTGATGACCGTTAAATGATTTGAATTGTATTTCTTATTTAGCCAATTTCGTCAAACGCACCCACGATACAGGAGAAATTCCTAGTATGGGGCAACGTTTATTATATTATTAAATTACCCTAAAACGAATTAATTTAACGAAATTAACCTAAACATACACCCTCTGGCTTTAATTTACTTTACTACTTATTTATTATTTTTTATTTTGGTTAAGGACGCGGATTTTTTTTAAGTTAATATTATAAAAATAAAGCTCAATTTGTGCGATCTAAGAATATCACATTTAAGAATATTATTCTAATCATTAAATATTTCTTCAAAAATTTTAGGTATTTATTTACAAAAAGAATATTACGACACCAAGAAAGTTAAACTAAAAACTGAAATATTGAAAATTAAATAGAAAATTGAAAGTGTCGTACAAAACCATTATCAATTTAGACTTTAACTTTGACAACTAAAGTTTATTTTCGAACGTTTTACTGTTAAGTGCGATGTATGGTCATGCAAGCGTGTGGCCTTTGCCTAAAATGGTCAAATGAAAAAGCTAGCAGAGGCTGTACAAGCGTGTACCGTGGTCTCGGTGTGTACAATATTAAAAAAGTAGCGAGTGACGTTTGCTTACCGAGCCAGTCTCCTCTATGAGCTGTGAGAGAGTGGACGCTTCCGAGTTCTTCATGTCATTGGCCTCCGATATTAGGTGGGCGCGGAGTTGCTTGTTTCTGAAAAATAACATAATTAAACTTATTAATTAATTTATGATGGGATTAACATGGACAAGAGCTTCATCTAAAAGCATCCGCTCTGGGTTCAGATACCTAGACATCTCAAATCTTAAACTTTTGAACGCCAGAGCATAAACGCATCGCCCCCAACGCCAAACCACAAATTCGCGTTTTTTTTTGTCGACGATGGCGTGCTGGGCACTTTTTCATTTGTCGGTTATAGCCGACCGTAGCGGTCAAAAGGGCGTTAAACATCACGAGCCAATCTTTCTTTCCTTAATCCATAGATGAGTTACATCTACACCCTGAACTTTAGCCAAGGGCAGACATGCGGCCTGGCACTAGATAATAATAATATAATAATATATCCTGGGACAACTCACACACGGTCATCCGATCCCAAACTAGGCAGAGCCTGTACTATGGCAACCAGACAACTGATAAACATACTTATATATTTCTAAATACATACATATTATAGACAAATTACACCCAGACACAGAACAAATGATCATGCTCATCTCATCACACAAAGATTTGTCCTGGGTGGGAATCGAACCCACGACCTCCGGTTTAGCAGTCAGGGTCACTAACCACTCGACCAACAGGCCAGTCAAGTCAACTATATTATGTTTCGATAGTACTACTGATGGCTAAACGTTCTGCCTCGGGAAAATAAACCATTAAAATTTCATCGTGTATATGTCGCAGTCAACTAGCTTAATCAGCGTTTACATTGAACAGCACCGTTTGATCAGCGACATAAGTGACATGGGCAAGTCATTAAACGATATTGAACCAAAGATGTCACTTGGGTCACTAACCACTCGACCAACAGGCCAGATGACATTAATTGTAAGTTGTGCTGGTCATTCATAATTTTTAGGGAGTTGCAATGCCCCGTTCAAATAACTAATGCCTATTCTACGTACCTGGCGTCCAGCTGCATGATGTGGTTATGCGCCTGCGCCAGCTGCGCGGTGGCCGTGGCAAGCCTCTCCTCCAGCGCCGCCGACTCCACGCACTTGACGGAGTACTTCTCCGAGAGGGAGAGGATCTCCCGCTTGATCTCCTCCATCTCCTGCCTGGAAATGTTACTATAACACTTTACTATTTGGGGAACGCGTGAAACAATTATCTCAATGGATGGGAGAGTAATACATACATGGGTATGTGGTGGACTTTTGAACCCAAAGCTTCGTCGTCGTGGTTTTCGACTCTGATACAATAAGAGAAGGTTGGGTGAATTGTTTGTTTAATTTATCAGAAGATTTGGAAATACATTAAGCAACAATTATTTGGAAATAACACAAAGAGACACAAATATAAAATTATGTTTCATTAAAGTTAGGGTGTTACCACATCAATCGATCGATCGTCGATCGGTAGTTACTACTACACTAATCGATCGATGGTAAAATGAATTAATCGACGTTTGATCGATAGTTTCCACTTCTTTCTTCGATCAGCTTTAATGCTACAGCAATCGATCAACGTCGATCGATGGCATCGATCGGCGGTCGATCAATTATTTATCGCCTGGTATCCGTCGATCGATTGGTGTAGTAACCCTTAGTCAATCAATCATAATAACCGTTGACACTAGCCTTATTTCACCGTACTCATACTGAGCTCCAGAAAAACTTCAAGTTGTCAAACTAGTTGTTTATTAAAGATCTAGAAAAAATATTTACTGAGCTACACCGCTCACATTAAACTAGATGCGATGCTATAGGATGTAGTACTAGGGTAAACAATTTTCTGAACTCTTTGAAGCGTGCCCAATCATCGACCACATCATCATCAGGTGAGACTGTGCTCAAACGCAGGCATAACAGTAATAATGAATGGAATAGGAATACTCTTTATTGTATATGTTATGCTCAAAGACCGAAACCGCTCATTGGGCGAAAAAACAACTCACAATGCGCTGTGGCTTATTTCAAACGGCCACAACGCGAATTTTGGGTCTTGACACTTAAGAAAACAATCACAACGCGTTGAAGAAATGCTATGTGGCGTTCTGAGTTCTAACTGATGCAACCACGTCGCGGTAAAAGGTTAGGTTTGAGGAAATTTAGAGCACCCCGACATTGATAGGTTAGGTTCGAATGGGATGAAAGGAGCCACAGTGAGCGAGCGAAGAGAGCGAACTCAGCTCCCTGAAATGCCACGATGCAAAATTCGCGATGTCGCTTTTGAAAGAACCCTCAACGCGTTGTGAGCTGTTTTTTCGCTCAATGAGCGTCTCTAGGCGTAACGTATTTACAATAAATAGTATTTACATTAGAAGCATAAAAATAGAAAGGTGTAACAATGAGAGGTGGTCTCTAAAAGCGATCTTGTACAGACAGTCTTTGGGTGGATTTGACAGATGGAAACAAGATGTTTTTTATAAGAAAATGTCCCCAAGCCCCTTGCAACTTACTGGTGGCGCGAGCTGATCTGCGCGAGGTCTGCGTGCGCGCCGCGGCTCAGGAACTCCGCCTTGAACTTGTCCACCTCGCGCCGCACCTCGCTCTCGTGCGCCTTGCGCATGGCGTCCAGCGCCGCCAGGGTCGCGCGGGTCTCTTCCGCCAGGGCCTGCTCTTTGTCTAGCCTGGAAACGGAGATTGGGGGTTAGGAGACTGTAGAATTGGTACTTGTTGGCTTTTGATAAGATTCTTTGTGTCACCGTAATACGGAAACAAATAAGTAATAGGCAGTCTGGTAGGCTGGATGGAATCCCAGCCGCCATTGGCCCACGACCAATGGTACAACATAAGGACTAAATGCGCAAACTATAACCGCTAATTGAATCGATAGAAGAGTCTTTGCAGATTTACGACGTCTACTGCTCGACCCAAGACATATACCTCCACCAAGTATCACCACATCGATCGGCCCTGGGCGTGTCGCAACCAGGGGAATCTAAGGCCTTAGCCTTAGCCAGCTGCACGATCTCCTGCTGGTAGCGCTAGTTACCTGAGCTGCTCGCGCTCGGCGCGGTGCTTGTCCTCCATCTCGCGCACGATGCGGCGGTGCGACGACTCCATGGCCAGCAGCCCCTTCTCGCACAGCGCGCGCAGCTGCTCGATCTCCTGCTGGTAGCGCTAGTTACCTGAGCTGCTCGCGCTCGGCGCGGTGCTTGTCCTCCATCTCGCGCACGATGCGGCGGTGCGACGACTCCATGGCCAGCAGCCCCTTCTCGCACAGCGCGCGCAGCTGCTCGATCTCCTGCTGGTAGCGCTAGTTACCTGAGCTGCTCGCGCTCGGCGCGGTGCTTGTCCTCCATCTCGCGCACGATGCGGCGGTGCGACGACTCCATGGCCAGCAGCCCCTTCTCGCACAGCGCGCGCAGCTGCTCGATCTCCTGCTGGTAGCGCTAGTTACCTGAGCTGCTCGCGCTCGGCGCGGTGCTTGTCCTCCATCTCGCGCACGATGCGGCGGTGCGACGACTCCATGGCCAGCAGCCCCTTCTCGCACAGCGCGCGCAGCTGCTCGATCTCCTGCTGGTAGCGCTAGTTACCTGAGCTGCTCGCGCTCGGCGCGGTGCTTGTCCTCCATCTCGCGCACGATGCGGCGGTGCGACGACTCCATGGCCAGCAGCCCCTTCTCGCACAGCGCGCGCAGCTGCTCGATCTCCTGCTGGTAGCGCTAGTTACCTGAGCTGCTCGCGCTCGGCGCGGTGCTTGTCCTCCATCTCGCGCACGATGCGGCGGTGCGACGACTCCATGGCCAGCAGCCCCTTCTCGCACAGCGCGCGCAGCTGCTCGATCTCCTGCTGGTAGCGCTAGTTACCTGAGCTGCTCGCGCTCGGCGCGGTGCTTGTCCTCCATCTCGCGCACGATGCGGCGGTGCGACGACTCCATGGCCAGCAGCCCCTTCTCGCACAGCGCGCGCAGCTGCTCGATCTCCTGCTGGTAGCGCTAGTTACCTGAGCTGCTCGCGCTCGGCGCGGTGCTTGTCCTCCATCTCGCGCACGATGCGGCGGTGCGACGACTCCATGGCCAGCAGCCCCTTCTCGCACAGCGCGCGCAGCTGCTCGATCTCCTGCTGGTAGCGCTAGTTACCTGAGCTGCTCGCGCTCGGCGCGGTGCTTGTCCTCCATCTCGCGCACGATGCGGCGGTGCGACGACTCCATGGCCAGCAGCCCCTTCTCGCACAGCGCGCGCAGCTGCTCGATCTCCTGCTGGTAGCGCTAGTTACCTGAGCTGCTCGCGCTCGGCGCGGTGCTTGTCCTCCATCTCGCGCACGATGCGGCGGTGCGACGACTCCATGGCCAGCAGCCCCTTCTCGCACAGCGCGCGCAGCTGCTCGATCTCCTGCTGGTAGCGCTAGTTACCTGAGCTGCTCGCGCTCGGCGCGGTGCTTGTCCTCCATCTCGCGCACGATGCGGCGGTGCGACGACTCCATGGCCAGCAGCCCCTTCTCGCACAGCGCGCGCAGCTGCTCGATCTCCTGCTGGTAGCGCTAGTTACCTGAGCTGCTCGCGCTCGGCGCGGTGCTTGTCCTCCATCTCGCGCACGATGCGGCGGTGCGACGACTCCATGGCCAGCAGCCCCTTCTCGCACAGCGCGCGCAGCTGCTCGATCTCCTGCTGGTAGCGCTAGTTACCTGAGCTGCTCGCGCTCGGCGCGGTGCTTGTCCTCCATCTCGCGCACGATGCGGCGGTGCGACGACTCCATGGCCAGCAGCCCCTTCTCGCACAGCGCGCGCAGCTGCTCGATCTCCTGCTGGTAGCGCTAGTTACCTGAGCTGCTCGCGCTCGGCGCGGTGCTTGTCCTCCATCTCGCGCACGATGCGGCGGTGCGACGACTCCATGGCCAGCAGCCCCTTCTCGCACAGCGCGCGCAGCTGCTCGATCTCCTGCTGGTAGCGCTAGTTACCTGAGCTGCTCGCGCTCGGCGCGGTGCTTGTCCTCCATCTCGCGCACGATGCGGCGGTGCGACGACTCCATGGCCAGCAGCCCCTTCTCGCACAGCGCGCGCAGCTGCTCGATCTCCTGCTGGTAGCGCTAGTTACCTGAGCTGCTCGCGCTCGGCGCGGTGCTTGTCCTCCATCTCGCGCACGATGCGGCGGTGCGACGACTCCATGGCCAGCAGCCCCTTCTCGCACAGCGCGCGCAGCTGCTCGATCTCCTGCTGGTAGCGCTAGTTACCTGAGCTGCTCGCGCTCGGCGCGGTGCTTGTCCTCCATCTCGCGCACGATGCGGCGGTGCGACGACTCCATGGCCAGCAGCCCCTTCTCGCACAGCGCGCGCAGCTGCTCGATCTCCTGCTGGTAGCGCTAGTTACCTGAGCTGCTCGCGCTCGGCGCGGTGCTTGTCCTCCATCTCGCGCACGATGCGGCGGTGCGACGACTCCATGGCCAGCAGCCCCTTCTCGCACAGCGCGCGCAGCTGCTCGATCTCCTGCTGGTAGCGCTAGTTACCTGAGCTGCTCGCGCTCGGCGCGGTGCTTGTCCTCCATCTCGCGCACGATGCGGCGGTGCGACGACTCCATGGCCAGCAGCCCCTTCTCGCACAGCGCGCGCAGCTGCTCGATCTCCTGCTGGTAGCGCTAGTTACCTGAGCTGCTCGCGCTCGGCGCGGTGCTTGTCCTCCATCTCGCGCACGATGCGGCGGTGCGACGACTCCATGGCCAGCAGCCCCTTCTCGCACAGCGCGCGCAGCTGCTCGATCTCCTGCTGGTAGCGCTAGTTACCTGAGCTGCTCGCGCTCGGCGCGGTGCTTGTCCTCCATCTCGCGCACGATGCGGCGGTGCGACGACTCCATGGCCAGCAGCCCCTTCTCGCACAGCGCGCGCAGCTGCTCGATCTCCTGCTGGTAGCGCTAGTTACCTGAGCTGCTCGCGCTCGGCGCGGTGCTTGTCCTCCATCTCGCGCACGATGCGGCGGTGCGACGACTCCATGGCCAGCAGCCCCTTCTCGCACAGCGCGCGCAGCTGCTCGATCTCCTGCTGGTAGCGCTAGTTACCTGAGCTGCTCGCGCTCGGCGCGGTGCTTGTCCTCCATCTCGCGCACGATGCGGCGGTGCGACGACTCCATGGCCAGCAGCCCCTTCTCGCACAGCGCGCGCAGCTGCTCGATCTCCTGCTGGTAGCGCTAGTTACCTGAGCTGCTCGCGCTCGGCGCGGTGCTTGTCCTCCATCTCGCGCACGATGCGGCGGTGCGACGACTCCATGGCCAGCAGCCCCTTCTCGCACAGCGCGCGCAGCTGCTCGATCTCCTGCTGGTAGCGCTAGTTACCTGAGCTGCTCGCGCTCGGCGCGGTGCTTGTCCTCCATCTCGCGCACGATGCGGCGGTGCGACGACTCCATGGCCAGCAGCCCCTTCTCGCACAGCGCGCGCAGCTGCTCGATCTCCTGCTGGTAGCGCTAGTTACCTGAGCTGCTCGCGCTCGGCGCGGTGCTTGTCCTCCATCTCGCGCACGATGCGGCGGTGCGACGACTCCATGGCCAGCAGCCCCTTCTCGCACAGCGCGCGCAGCTGCTCGATCTCCTGCTGGTAGCGCTAGTTACCTGAGCTGCTCGCGCTCGGCGCGGTGCTTGTCCTCCATCTCGCGCACGATGCGGCGGTGCGACGACTCCATGGCCAGCAGCCCCTTCTCGCACAGCGCGCGCAGCTGCTCGATCTCCTGCTGGTAGCGCTAGTTACCTGAGCTGCTCGCGCTCGGCGCGGTGCTTGTCCTCCATCTCGCGCACGATGCGGCGGTGCGACGACTCCATGGCCAGCAGCCCCTTCTCGCACAGCGCGCGCAGCTGCTCGATCTCCTGCTGGTAGCGCTAGTTACCTGAGCTGCTCGCGCTCGGCGCGGTGCTTGTCCTCCATCTCGCGCACGATGCGGCGGTGCGACGACTCCATGGCCAGCAGCCCCTTCTCGCACAGCGCGCGCAGCTGCTCGATCTCCTGCTGGTAGCGCTAGTTACCTGAGCTGCTCGCGCTCGGCGCGGTGCTTGTCCTCCATCTCGCGCACGATGCNAGGATCATGGCAAGGTAGTCCAGCGAGCTGCGGGTGCCGACGCCGCTCCTGCTGCTTTCGCCGTTGATCTTACGTTTGAGGTTATCTATTAGTTGACTAGTTTCGATAATTTCAGACTTTATCAATCGAGCAAAGAATCGGCTGCCGTTCGAGGACTCGAGCGCCTCCTGTATCCTGCCGACGAGCACGGCTTCATACGCGAGCTTTTCCGCCAGGATCTCCAAGCTCTTTCTCTGCGTGAGCTCGCCCGCCTCGTACAGCGCCGCCTTCCTCCTGGATATCTCCAAGAGTTTCGTTCTCAGCTGTTCTTCGAGCTGCACGACCACCTGAGCGACGCTGTCATTCACCTCTTCTGAACTATTGTTGAGGTTTTGATCGCAGTCAACAACGCACTTGTCGAAGCACTCCTGCAGCCTCTTGCTGACGTCTGTCAAGCATTTCTCCATCGATTTAAGGCTGTATTTCTTTTCGAGACTCGGTGAGGGTGATCTTCGAGACTTGGCCGCTCGCATCGCACTCATTTGGCAGAGACACTCGTTCACCTTATTTCTAGAGTGGATGACGACGTTCTCTAGACTCTGTAGCCTCTCTAGTAGATGCCTCTGTGACTGGGTGCCAATATTGGAAGTCTCAGGGCTCTCGTTTAAGGATGGACTCTCAGCTGATCTGGTCGCCTGACTTAAAGACTCGCAGGAGTTTGTGAGGTCCTTGCGGTTCTCCAAGGCGGAGGCTACTTTGGTTTCTAGCGAACTCAATCTTACTAGCATCTTCATGGGCTCAGAGCTAGTGGCACTATCGAGAGACTTCCTCCTTAGTCGAGCGGCGAGGCGTTTCATCCGTTTTTCATCCGAAGTATTTTCAGATTTGGATGTCTTTTCTTTGGCAGGAGACGCACTTTTGGAGGGAGAGTTTATCGTTGGGACCGGTTCGCCGGACTCCAGCATTGTGATTTTGTTTTCGAGCTCTGATAACTTTTCTTCTACTTCCTTACCTAGAGTGAAGGACTCTCTGCCCTTTAACGACAGACTGCGTCTCTTCTCTCTAGATTCAGACTTTTGGATTTTATGTTTTAGTGTTCGGACTTGCTTGTCTGAAGCAGTTAACTTCTGCGTCAGGTCGAGAATGCGGGCCGCCATCAAGTCTATCTCTGATCGGCTGCACTGTTCTCTGAGTTTCATCTCATTTCTTAACTTCAGATTCGTTATTTCGAGCTCATCGTACATATTATGTGAGTCACGCAGTTCCTTCTTCATGGCCTTTATTTCTTGAATGGCCTTCACAAATCTGTCTCTTAGCTCTGCGTACTCTTCTATTAGCCTGTCTTTTTCCATTGACTCTAAGTTTATGTCTTGGTTCAAGTTCGTGAGGTCGCTTAGCGAACCGATACTCTTCCTCTTCTCCTTGGTGGGTAACGCAGACTCAACGAGTGATCTTCCTTCAAGATCTCTTATCCTTGTGTATAAACTATCACTTTCCTTTACGCTTTTTAGCAGTTTCTCATTGAGTTCGTTGACTTCATGTTGTAACTGCGCTATCGTCTCCTGCGCTGACGCTAGCTGTCTCGTCAGTAACTCGCAATGTTCCGTCGATTCTTTCAAGAAGTTCTGCGTTTCTGTCAGCTTGCTCTCCCAAAGACTTTTATCTTGGTTGTATAGCTCTTTTATCGCGTCTAAATTTTCAGCCTCTTTCGTTCTAACTGACAATTCTTCTTCTTTCTTCTGCAACATTGTTACCAGTTCTTCCATTTTCTTTTCTTGCAAAGCAGCCTCTGTTTTTAGTTTCTGTAGCCTTGTGATCTCGGCTTCTGCGGCGCCCACGTCGTTAAGCGCAAGTTTGAGTTGTTTTCTTAGATCGTCTATTTCGATTGATTGTTTGTCGATAGTCGATATGTAGCTACGTTTTCTGGCTTCGATGGGTTTCTCGTTTTCATCAACCTCGTCGACGGTGCGTTCTTTTTCTTTGGTAGAGTCTATTTCGTCTCTGTCACCTTTCGGGGTGTCTGCTCGTGGAGGTGCCTGGTGGGAACTTCTGATGCGAACCTTTTCTTTGACCTTGGATATGGGAGTCCTTGTGAGGAGTGGGGACGGAGGTGGTTGAGGTCCCATGTCTCCCCAGTCAGCGCTATCTCTTCGACCACCTTCGGAAGCCGTTCGATATTCTTCGTCAGACGAGAATGGCGCTGATTTGCCTGTAATGGGCGTGATGGGTGTGACAGGTGATGTTGAGGATTCCGAAGCTTGGTCAACGGCATCCTCTCGTAATATCAATGATAGTGGTCCTGTCTCGGTCAAACCAGCGGTTCTTTTCATGGCTGATACCCAGTTAGCTCTGATACCAGCTGTTACCGCTGACAGGACTATATGCTTCCCATCCCAAGTCTGTGAAACAAAACACGATTGATTAGACACACGAATAACTTTGGGCTATAAACCAAATATTTAAAACAAATTTTACGTACCTCGGTCTCAAAAGCATATCCATTCGTACAACTCGGCAGTTCCACCACCCTTGAAATCCCACTCAAGTCTATGACTCCATCCATCAGTCCCCGATGTTCCGCATGAGGGTCCCGGAAGTACAATAGCGCTGCTCCTCTTAGCACAAACCAGTGCCTCGACCAGCCACCAGGCCCTCGTCTCTGCAGCCACCCTGCTCTTGCATGGAGCAGTCTTTCGGCTGGCAGTTCCACTCTGCCTCCTTCTCCGTTTTCTGTTGTTTCCGTTGCGTCAGCTGGCTCGCTACCTTCGCTTGCTGAACTGGAGCTGGGTTCCTCTGGTGGGGCGCCACCGTCTGGTGAACCACGAGCCTAAAACAAAGAAATATTTGTTTTTATTAGAACGTTAGAATATAAATATTACAAAAGAGACGACTGTAGATGACTTGCGGATCACTAAGTGAATAATAATTCAACAGATATTTTCCAATAGCTATCAGTTATCTACGGAGATAACTGATAGCTATTGGAAAATATCTGTACTTTAATCTAGATGAGATTGTTTATCAGAGGTTTCATAGGGACTTTTAAACGTCATTTTTAGAATACGAAATCTATATCTTGTTCAACGGTAAATAAAGCAGAAGAACTTACCGGCAATCGATCTGGTGGAGGCAGTCTTGTGGGTCTCTCAAGCGTCGGTGGAAGTGCTCGTCGGGATCTAGGTCTGGTGAGGGATGCTGCGATGTCACGGAGCTGTTCATCATACTGCTGGTGCTGATGCTGGAGAAGCGGTGAGCGTACTCCCACGGCGGCTGAAGGAGATGAGCAATGGTTTAATAGAGAGATAGAACATAGGAGATATATTTTTTGTAGAAATAAATTGGCGACTTAAATTTGGCGTCAAAGAAAAACAGGATGCAAAATTACTGTTCAATTTCAACACAGGAGAAACCGTTGTCTCACAGAGAACTGTGAAGATGAAAAGCTTCATCTGCCAAAGTACAACCTCCTCACTATTTCTGCAAGGAGCAATAGACTATGGGCAGTCAAACAGTCCCTAATCACAGTTAATCTTTTCTTAGATTCCTTGGTTCTTGAAGAAGGAGCAGTAAGACTTACCATCGTCATTAACAGGTGGCGTGGTAGGCTCTGCCCAAGTATCCCTGCGTCGGGACCTCGCCTTCTCTTCGCCGTTGATCTTATCCCGGGTCGGGGGGGACGCTGATGATACCGGCTGGTCTGTGTATACTGAAACAAGGGAAACATAATATAAGCTTTTTCGTCAATCAATCAAATTGATCGCCCAGAAATTCTGGGCGTGAGTGAAAACTGTGCCTTTTTTTGTTATCAATAAATATTACTGGTAATATTGATCGTGGTAATGGACGTTTATTCTGTAGAGTTTTTGAATTTATCACAAAATAACGAACTTTTCCGATAAATATGAAAACGAAAAGTCGAAGACTAAACATTTTTGTCCAATTAAAGATGGGGTTCTAAGATAAAATTACCTCTGTAAAATACCTTATATTGGCTACTTTAAAACTAGTTATCCCTTCAAGTTTAACTCTATCTATTTCGACCCATCTCCCACGAGATATGAACTGGTTGACCTACTGGAACCACATATAATGGAGTACGTCCTAACGAGGTGATCGCATGTAGGTAACTAGGTACATTGCCCAATAAAAAAAGACGTACTTTAAAAATACGCAAGCCCTTTCATCGAGGCTTATTTACGATGGTCTGGAGGGGTAAGCAGGCAAATAAGGCAAAAGAATATGATTATTTTATGACATAAGGGGACATCATTCATTTTTTATGACCTTGTTTTTGGTGTTTACGGAGCTGTTCAAAGGGTGACGGGAGGCAAATACTAGATAGTCACCTATCTTAGACCACTGAGCCGTAAGGGAACATTATGTCTTTAATTAAGAATTTTAATTCTAATATCAATAAAAAATCACAATAGTTAAAGCTGTGAGCAGTTACAAAATACATCAGACAACTCTTCAGAGCATAAATGATTAACCGAGTCAGTCGGCGGAAGTTTTAGATGACGTCGGAATATCCAAAGTCACTCTTAAATACGATGACACATCGGGAATTTTAGACTGCACTAAGTGCTCATAAGCGTCTCAGCGAAAAAACCTTTACAAAACAGCCTTTCAATTGCAATGATCTAAAGTTGGATTAATACGCAAATCTTTTTGAATGTAATACTCATCCACTAATGATAACAAACTCTACGCCCGCAGCTTATAATCATGATCCATTTAACGAATGCAGATAATAATAACTCTCCATAAAGAGGATGAAGTATAAACTTTTATGCGCATACGCAGTTGCGCGAGTGCCGACAAAGCCCGCGTTCACGCCATCTTGTTTATTTTGTCAATTAATATTATTAATTAGGAGCGATTGTAATGGGCTGCAGTTACTTTATTTATTTATGAACTTAAAAACGATATTGAATAAATGCATGCAATAAAACAGTTTAACATAATTTTATGGGAAAGAATATGTCCAACACCTGTGCCTATCAAAAAAAGATTTACAGTATCACAATAATAGACACATTACTCGTACATTTACCATAAAACACCTTATTTATTCCCCTATAAATTAAAGTCGAACAAAAAAGCAATAAACATTGACAAATAATAATAATAAAAAATAAACTTATTTTTATTTTTTTATGGAATGCTGGGCTCGCATTGGCTCACAAAATAGCGCAATGCCAACGTGTCACGTTCATCATACAGAAAAGATTTACAATTGAAAAAACTGCGATGTTTAATAAATATGAATGAAGGTGGCGGTAGACAAGCGGGTGTAAATCACCGACACCCACTGCGCAGGCGCATTGTGCTGTGGGGCGAGCGGCGCGCACGCTTCAGATGGGAAGGGGAACTTTATGTAACATGTGCACTCTTTTTCTTTACAAACAGAGCTAGTATAAGGCGCGTCTACACTGAAGCAGACGGGAAACCGATCTAATACTGAATCTAGTATAATTTTGGAAAAACGAAAGTGATAATAGAATAGGCTAATTTAGGACATGTGGTTATAAGTCTCAACATTAAATAGGTAAATTGTTTTCTGATCGACCGATCGATTCTATAAACATATCGAAGGCTTGGGTGAAGTGATCAAGAGTGTGATATCTAGATTATATGGATTGACAGCTCACCTCGTGATCACTTCACCCAAGCCCTCACTTCGATATTTTTACAGAATCGACCGGCACAATCGACCGGCTGTACGTTGGTGTTTCAGGGGTAAAGTAAGTGTCAAAACTAAAATTATTTTTTCACAAAGAAAAAGGTTCGTTCACAAAAAACGTATACTCTGAAAAGCCAAAACTGTGTAATCTAAGTATAAAAAAATCAAGAACGCCATAAAACAGCTTTCAATTAATTTTTCATAATAACTTTGTCTTCCAGACATTTAATGTCGCCGTTTTTGTACATGAAATTAGTGTCAACTTTAAAAATACAAAGTATTTACATTACATAATATCATGTGTACATATTTGTAGCCGTTATTATATAAATTGTGTAAAAACTGGTTCCTTATCGAGTGAAAGTTATCGACAAATACATGTAATTAGTCGTATCGACGTTGATAACTTTCTGTAACTGATATGTAAGCGTATTAATTAATTTGATGGTTCGTTGTAATATCTCTTGGATGGTGTTAATTTGTGTTTTATTTTAAGATGCCTTTAAGTTTTTAATTAAGATATTTCTTTTAGTAATACGTTTGTTATGCAGACCAAGAGTTAAGCTAATTTAGGTAGTTTATCTTAGCTCGTATTGCTTAGGTCATTTTTATATATCATACAGCATCATAATGATGCTGTATAAGAATGAAAAATGACCTGACCACGGCTCGTCTTCGCCCACTGCTGAGCATAGGCCTCTCTTCTCTTGTGCCAATCCCCACGTTCCTGTGCCAGCCCCATCCAGGTTCTACCCGCGATGGCAACAATGTCAAGCCGGCCGACCATCACTTCTTCTTCCAGTCCCCGGACGCCACTCGGTTACTGCCTTACTCCACCTATCATCACCGCGCCTTGCCAGGTGTCCTACCCAGCTCCATTTTAGTTCCGCAAGAGTTAGTGACAGCGTGACGGCTGACAGGACAGAATGGAAGAAAAAAACGTGTTGGGCCGACCCCAATAAACATGGGATAAGGGCAGGAACATGATGATGATAAAATAGTGTTAGTATAATGTAAAAATACTTCAGCTATACGAGCTTGATCTACAACCGGCTTAAGAATCTACGAATGTCTACCACAAGCAAAAAGAACTTTCGAATCATTCCACAGTTACCGAAACACGAAAAATTTAACACTTAAGTACCTATTTAGATAGATATTTCAGATAATGATCTAACTTCAAAATAGGCATCAAGAAAAATACGTGTAATGACTGCATTTCTTTATGTGATTGCAATGAAACATCATTACGGCTAAAAGGTACATACCTACGTACATTTTAAGTCCAGCAAAAAAATGTAGGAGCCAGAAAATCCATTAGCTGGGGTCGTTGACCCCCGTTAGTCATGTACTCATATGATACGCTGAAGACTCGACAGATTCTCAGAAGACGTGTGGAATTACCGATGTTTTTTGCTAGTCTATGGTCATAGGGTGATATTAAGATTGTGTTATGGGATTTAATTTGGCTTGTAGGAGCTTCATTGGGTTCTTCGAAGCTTGGCTTTTTCACTAGAAGGTTAATCAAGACTGGAGTGGATCGTAGATTATCTTGCAAGTGATTCTATGACATACTATAGCTTTTGTCCGCGACTTCGTATGCGCATCTCCCGTTTTTTCCCGTTCCCGTAGGAATAATCCGTTCCCGTATAGCTTTTAGCCTTTCTCATGAAAGTCGCTATCATATACAAAAAGAATTTTCAAAATCCGACTGGTGGTTCCAGAGATTAGCGCGTTCAAACAAACGAGTTTATTATATTAGTATAGATAGAGCGCTAGAGTTAATAATAATAATTGTATCTATTTTTTTTATAAGTTCCTAAATTATACTGGACGGACGCCAAAAAAGTCTTTGCTCATTTCTACTAATACTTATTTTAAAGAAAATACCATGCAACTGTCACAAATACATACAACACAATAGCTAAATCAGTTAATTGGACATCCCTCAAACAAAATCACTCCCCAATAATTACGTCTGGAAGGATGTTCCAGTCAATTCCAGTAACTTAAAAACTAGTATTACTTTACAAGACAAGTGCAAAAAACTACAATATGTAAATAAAAACCACAAATATTGTCGAACGAGACAAGACGAGTCCTGTCCATAGATTGGACCCTCAGGCTAACTAAATAGCCATGTCTGTTGGTTGGTTTATATATAGAGTGCGAAGAAATTGCGGTTTGCGAAGTAGCTGGTCTATGTTACACGGAGATGTAGAAAATCAGGCCAAGTGCGAGTCGGACTCGCGCACGAAGGGTTCCCTACCATTATCTATCAAAACGGCAAAACAATCACGTTTGTTGTATGGGAGTCCCCTCGAATATATTTTATTCTGTTTTTTAGTATTTGTTGTTATAGCGGCAACAGAAATACATCATCTGTGAAAATTTCAACTGTCTCGGTTCATGAGATACAGCCTGGTGACAGACGGACAGCGAAGTCTTAGTAATAGGGTCCCGTTTTCGTTGGGTGTGAAACACAAAAAAACCGGTAGTGTTTGTCGGGCCACGCAGTGTAGGGTTCCGTAGTTACCCGTCCCGCAAACCATGAAAGAAAACAGCAAATTTTACTTTAACATTGTAAATTTACAAAAGCTTTAAGTTGATTTGGGATTATTACGAAATTGTTAGTTATCCAGTTACATTTTGTATGTTTGCCGACTATTACCTATTAATTAACTTAAGCGGTGATAGTTTAGACCAAGAGACTCAGAGTTAAAACGCGGACAGACTTGGCAAAACTATAGGGGTTCCCTGTTGTTTAAATACGGAACGGAACCCTAAAAAAGATTACCAGTTATAATGACTTGTTAAATGACTTGCTCTGTTAATAATTATAGATATTTTATGTGTCGTCAAGTGAAATAAACACGTCGTCAGTTGTATAAATCAAAATAAGCCTGTGGGAAAAGTTCTCATTGACAAGTAGCGATCTGAGGATATTCTTCCCAACAAAGTTTTCTTGTTTCTAGAATTATTACGTTAGCATTTGTTTTTGCAAGTTTTTTTTTTTTTAATTACCTTACTGAAGTATCAAACACTTCATTAGGCTCAAGAAGTCTGCATTCAAGAGATAAGTGCTGACAAACTGTACTGTGGTTTGGCAGAAGATTTCTCGCATGTATGTAACTTTTCTTAAATAAACAATTAAATAAAAAAAACAAGGGACATTCAAGTTTTCTGAAGTTGTGAGAGATATCTTCAGTTTATTTTAGACAGTATTTTTTCACCCGTTTTTAAGTCACTTCTGTCAGTCAACTTAGCCTCCCAAATTGTGGAGAAGTGGATGGAATGACTTACAATCCATGTGGGATAAGAACATAACCAGCTGAATATTCTCAACACTTCTAAATCCCGTAGCATCCGTGGCATGCTTCGTCTCGCTGTGTCTGCGCACACAGCGGGACCTACATTCTGTCGCCACGCTCCACGGAGCGCGGCGCGCGAGCAGCTCAACGAAAGTGAAACACCTCCGCACTCTTGCTTGACAGACACTGAATAACACCTTTCGGTACTTCAAAATAACATTTATTTTTAAACTAAAATCGGCTCACGGTTTCGCTCGCGTGATAGTCGTAAATTAAATTATGTGAATGTAAGTACTAGCGGGATAAACAGAATCCTATGATTAAAATCTGACTTCCCGTATTCCAATTTCGTCCAAATCCGTTCAGCATTGATTAACAAACATCCGAGAGTACAATCTTTCACAATTATTTATTCACGTTTACACGCACAAAACGTTTTGGGAACACATTCATTGTGCGTACTGCTAAGAGTGGCTTTTCCTGCCAGAGTTTGTGTTTCCTGATAGCTACAACCTGGGAGTCTTTAAGTCAGGAGTGAATAGGTTACTTCTAGGCAAGCGTGCTCCATCTTCGACCACATCATCGCTTACCATCAGGTGAGATAGTGGTCAAACGCGTGCCTATCAATAGTAAAAAATAATATATCAAGTTCTAGGATAGAATTAGTAACATTGCTATCAATCCAATTCAGCTTTGTGTAATCTTGTAAATCGAACTCCACATGTTTGTCCAAAGACTACATTATGGTAGGCAGATGATGAGATACAACTTATGCCCGGTTCTGAGGTACTTTAATTTTAATCGGTCGTTTATATGTCCGTAAACCATTAACCAACCATTATTGCGTTAGGACAAATAGCGTTAACGGACAGATAAAGGACTGATAAAAACCTCAGAAACCTGGCATTAATGATTTAAAACTTCATTATATATTTGAAGAGAGATCAACGGTCCAAAACGTTTCTACAGATCATTTCTTAATATTCAGTTACCTATTTAATAAACTAAAGTTAACACTCCTCAGACTCGCCTAGGGGGACCACAAATAACTTAATTATCGTAGTTGACAGTTCTCTATTACAAGAACCAACATTTACGATTCTAGGAAACTCAAGAGGATTGTTCTGAAGCGTTAATTTTCATTTATTCGCCAAGTATGGCTTATTTACAGGCAATAAATTAAGTTAACGATAAGTCAACTATTAATAACATATTGTTCGCAGGAACTACTATGTTTTGATTTGATCCCGTAATAAAATAGTGAGTTAGTGCATGACTGTGCTTTATTACTCGTAGGTTATAAAGCTAAAATTTAGCTTTATACGGGAGATTCAGGAAAATAAAATTTTCGCAGAATATTTTGAAACCGTAACAAGTGTGAGTCGGACTCTTACACGAAGGGTTCCGTACCATAAACCGATAAAAAAACACGTTTCTTTTATGGGAGTTCCCTTTAATTTTTTAATTTAATTTTTATTATTTGTTGTTACACACACACACTCTGTAAAAAATTCAACTGTCTACCTATTACGGTTCTTGAGAACCAGCCGGCTGACAGACGGAAAGACAGCGAAGGCTTAGTAATAGGGTTTCGTTAGTTACCCTTTGGGTACGGAACCCTAAAAGGCGTGCTAGTTGCTGCGATTAGTCGAACAGACAATCGCATCACTTGATTTGCGTTTTATTTGTGACGTCGATAATACCTTTCCAGGAACCAGGGTTTAGCATAGCAACTGCAGAATTTAAAACCGTTTTAATAGGTAATTCGATATTTAAACGCAGTTGGATTGCTAGAATCATTAACTAAAAGCAACTTCGTTTTGATAGGGTTAGGCGCAACTTCTGTCAAGTTGTATGTTAATTAGACCCATAGATATTGCATCTATGGTTGGCGCCAGATACATTTGCAATTAAGGACATTGACCTTTCCCCTATATGTTTTCATAGGTAGCCGAAAACTAAATTATAAATGGTTGTTCATTACAAGATTCAATAGATGTAGATTCAGGATAGCTTTATGTCTTTTTCTTCAATTTTTTTGAATTAAGAATGTCAAAAATGTCGTTGGGTCAATGGCCGTTATTGCAAGTTTATTTGTCGACAACCATAGACGATACGATATGATAAATAACAAACCACGACTTTTATTATTCGTAGCAAACCAAAAATGTAATTCTATTAGATGTCGAAACTTAAACACCGGAGTACCAACATTCAGCATTTATACCAACCGACAAATAATAAACAACATTAATTTATGATGTTAACATTTAAGTTATCAGCATTCACGTTTACAAATTTATTGTGAGCTTACTAAATATGGATACGGCAATTTGTTAGTGGGACCCGTTATTTTGTAAATGACTGTCTATAATATCTAATATTTGTTCAAAAAGGTGCGTTGGTATGAATGGCTGGGAGCTACGGCAGACATATTGCGTAGTATGAGTAGCGGCAATTCGCTACCTCTTTGATTCTTGTTGACCCTTCTTGTTTCTTACGATTGACATTTATTATGTAGGAGCTTTAGTTATCTATACCAGCGTCAATATGCTGAGGTCTTTTTGGCTTCGTAAAAACCTTTTTCTATTGTTAGTTTTAGTCATTCTTTTTTTCTGTGTGTCGAAAATATTATAACATTTTTTTTTTCTTTCTTATATTATCTTTCGAACAGCCATGAATGAGATGTTTGTTTGCCTATATAATTCTGATACGGATATCTTATTTATTTTAACTTAGGTTTGGTTGAATTGCCCTGCCTGTTTTAATAATTTCCGAGAAAATTTAAAATTAAAAATACACTGCTATAGTAGGCGCCAGATAAATGTGGAATAAAGTATATTGACCTTTCCCTAATAACTGTTCATAGGTACCTGAACAATTAAATATGAATCGTTTTTCATTATTAGACAATGTTAAGGATCACGAGAGATGATGATTCGGGACAGCTTTGTGTCATTAATTCCGTTTTTCAAATTAAAAATGTCAATAATTGTAGGTGGGTCAATGACCGTTATTCCACGATTATCTGGCGCCTACTATAACTTGAACACGACTAACACTTACAAGAGTGCGATAACAATCCCATACATTCCACACTATTTTCCCGACATGAAAACGTAACGCAATTAATATAAATCACAAAGATACACCGCAATGTGATGCAGATACAGAAAATACGATGAAAACAGCAACATTATGGCGCGATGGAGTTTCTAAATAACATTATCACAATCTGCAATTAGAAGGCGCGCTTGACCGCCGTTAGATCGGTAATTAGGATCGGCGCAGGCGAACGCACCGCGCACCGAGCTGCGTAGGCGCAACACACGTAAATATGGGCGGGGAACGACACCATAAAGTAAAGTCAGAGAGTCTAGTCCCCTTTTAAAATCGGTAGAGGTGATGTACGATGAGAAAACACAAAAATCCGAAAACATTACTTAATAGCTTGTCATTCTTAGATGTTCTTCGTCATGATTATTATGAATTCTCTTAATCGGTATGATTATTATATATCATATTTATTAGATTATTATTTTAGCATTTATATGTATTTTATTAGTATTATATAATATTACCTGTATATTCTTTCCGAAATGTTAAAATTCAATTTTAAATCTTATTTTTATTTATTGTACACCTACCACAGTGTAGTCTTTATAACCCAATGGTTGACTGGTAGAGAATGCCTTGATGCATTAAGTCCGCCCATGTACCACTATTGTACATAAAGTTTAAATAAATAAATAAAAATAGAGCTAGCTTGCCGTCGTTCCTGAAGAAAAGTTTACAAGGATTTAAACCAAGGTCTACGGACTATCGTTATGAATTCTAATGGAAGAGATGATGATAGATTGGGTGGAGAAGGAACTGCAGAAAAAATTGGCGACACCGATTTTCGGCCCGAGAGTTTTTCCATATAAGTGTGTACGTCGGCCTGTGTATCCTAAAAAACATCTCTTGAAATACGTTAAGTTTCGGCTACAGCTAGCAGTTTGTGCAAAAAATTGGCGCAATAACTGCATGGTGTGCACGGTACGGTATACCGATTTGCCGTGTTAACGCACACGATTGCGTGTAGCCAAGGCTTAAATAATGTTTTGATGAAAGCAGTCCTTCTGAATTTAATTTGTGTTGTACCGGCCTTGCTCCTAGGTCGCATTTAGTATTGTTTATATGTGTGCCTAGCACAACTATGATATATTCGTCTTGTGATTGCAATTGTTTGTGCAGTGGGCCGGATTTATGGACGACTTAATTAACTTTTGGTTATTAGTATTTATTTATCTTCTTGACACAGAAATATCTAATGTAATCGAGTATATTGATGCCAAGGATTTGGCGCGACGTCAGTTATGTGGACCAATAAATTGGATATTATTACAAGCACACGTCGTTAATAAAAATTTATTGGAGTGTCATGGTGGGCCCGATTTCGCGAGACGCTCCAATATTCTGGAGGGCAGTGACTCGTTCTGCGAATGCTAAATTTTATGGGTCGTGTCTGATCTTATTTAACGATTGTTTATATGTGCAATTGACGCTTGTCCAGGAATTTGATGCGTCTTCTATTTTGATAGACTTTCGTTTAATAAGCATAAAGTCTCAATAGACAATATCCACGACAGTATAACTTTAAAAGTCACAAAATTTACTTGAATAACATATATTGTTTCCAGCTATTTTGATTTAAAAACCTAACTAGGTACTTAATCGATTTTGATGAAATTTATATGGGCCAATCAAAAAGTATATCCTTTCATATGTGAAAGCATATAATTTTCGATAGGCTTTTTTTATGTAAAATAATTTTTCAAATCGTTTCATAAATGACGGAGTTATAAGGTAACAAACGTACAAAATAAAAAAAACATAAAACCGAATTGAGAACCTCCTCCTTTTTTTAGGAGTCGGTTAAAAACGTAACAGATTAGTTCAAATCATCTGCCTGAAAATTAACCAAGACTTAACCAAAAGTGTTGAAACAGGCAATTAACAAACAGGAAACCATTATCAAATGCAGGAATATCACTCAGCAAACAAATCGAATCCTTTGCATCATTGTCAGACAAAGTTGGTCAGCAAGTTGTTACAAACTGGTCAGACTAGTGCTGAGAAGTCTCTCAAGTAAGAAGCGACATCAATTCACTAAGTAACGTATTCACGCCCGTCGGATGGGACAGCCTGTTAGGTTGCTGGGCTGCTAACCTGCCGAGGCTAGGCTTCCGATGGGAAATTTATCGTAACGGTGCTAAATTTAATTGACGCTAAGCTCCCGTTCCGGTGCAGGGTGTGAATCATCGTGTTTAATGGGTGGTGGATCGAGGGATAGGACATAGCGAGAAACAACTAAGAAAGTGCTTCAGAAAAGGGTACGCGATCGGCGAAAAAGGCGGACGTGACGACGGTTGTGGGAGACGAAAGAGTCCGTTGTCTTTATGTTTGAGTTTTACTCCAAAGGTGAGGCTGGGGATTATGGACATTTTGTTCTAGATTTTTAGAGATACTATGTGCATATGAGACGGTAACCGTAATACCTGTACCTTTGTAGGTGTACAGACAGACATATTTAAAAGAAACCTCCAGCCCTACTATGACGTGCTAATGCCATCCAATTCCGATGATGTAAACGGGATAGTGTTATTTGCTATGTATAGCTCCGTCTCCCTCTTAGAGCGGAATCATGATCGTTTTAAGACTTCATAGTAGGGCCCCTGATCTTTATCTCTTGCAATTAAGTGACTTAAATATCGGAAATGTTCATCAAATATCCTGAAATAGGGCTAATAAATTTTCATAATGTATTAAACGACTTAACCTTCTGAACGCCATTGTCACGTATACATGAAAATCAAGCGCGTGCCCTGTACGCCAAACGTCACAATTATGTGACAAAAAGTACGGCGAATTTGTGGCTTGGCGTCGAGGGCACGCCGATGCGTTTATGCTCTGGCGTTCAAAAGGTTAAATAGCCTATTTCTACTCGAAACTTCCCGCTATCTCCTCTAACTTACTGCCTTTAATTAGGTCTAACGCTTCGTCGCCGTTCTCCGGTCACCGAGATTTATGGTCAGACCCGGTCAGACGCGGTCAGGACCGCGCAGGTGCATACAAGAGGTAATTATTGGCAGATAACGGCCACAATGGATGGATGGCCCAAGTGTGACCAGTAATGGTAGAAAGTGGACATTTGTTTTCGTGTCTAAGTGGCGGGAATTGTCTTGCATCTTATCATTTGTTTATGGTGTCTCTGATTCTGTGTCGGATGCTTGGTTCTGTGGGGTGTGTCTATTGGAAAGCTAAATACCTGTTTAATTTTGAATGCATGTATAGGACTTCTATTGGCGGCATTATTCTTTCTTTTTCTTTTTTTAAAATGTTTTTTCATATTTGTATTTGCTACTATTATGATTTATGCAAGAGTGCTTTTGTGCGTTGTGTTTTCTGTTATTGTGCCAAATAAATGTACACTTATATTATAAAGAGGAAAATTTTTTTTTTTGTGTGTATGTTTGTAATGAATAAACTCAAAAACTACTGTGCCGATTTCAAAAATTCTTACGGTAATGGATAGCTACACTATCAGCGAGTAACATAGGCTATTTTATCCCCGTACTCCCACGGGAACGGGAACTACGCGGGTGAAACCGTGAGATGTCCGCTAGTGTTTTATAGATCGATCACGATAGTTAGAGTGAATACAACAGTTGCATTAGTCACCATTGGACCAGTCGAATTTCGCCAAATCGTGTCATTTAAATTGATGCCTGAGTGCCAAATTATGATTTATGAAGTGTGTATTTTGTTGTAAAACTTTGGTTAATTATAGAAGATAAAATATATTTGATTACTAAATTATATTTAGGGGCCTCAGGCAGTGTCTAGATTTCTAAAACAAGAGGTAGAAGTTCTAACATTAGAAGAACTAGTAGAAGGTTATCAACTTTTCTGATGGGCGCAATGTTGATATGGTATATACCTTTACCTTAGAATGTTCGACAGACGCGTGCGGCTGCGATCGGCCGCGATGCACGGAATTGTACCTTTAGGCTTTTATAACGCGGGTACTGTAATATATCCCTTACCTTTGGTGTCGATGGGAGTTGGGGCAGCCAGGCTGGGGATCTCGGGCTGGGGTGGTTGCACCCTGGGACCAGGCCACGTGGTGGTGCCACCCGAACAGTACCGGGGCCTGGTGGCCTGGCACCCGTCTGCTACGTCGCGGAGAGTTGACGCGTCCGCTGAGTATTCTGAAATTGGGAGAGATGGTTGAAGTTAAGGTGAAGAAGATGGAAAAACAGGAAGAGTTTTCAGAAGTAGGTAGAGAATAATAACGTATAGACAAACAGGCATTCACTGCTTAGGTACTGGTATTCAGCTGCATCTGGTTCAATAATATGGTATTAACTTACAGGTGGTTTTTAAAGTAGGATGTTACCACGTATTTTTTACACAAAAAATTATAACAGATTAGAAAAGGATACAGAAATCCTGGCCGAATCAGTTAGTTAACAGAACTACTATGGTCGACACCAGATAAATTTGCAACGGTCATTGCCCTTTTCTTAAAATCTCTTCGTAGGTACCTGGACAATAAATTATGAATCGTATTTCACTAATAGAAAATGTAAAGGATCACAATAGATGTATTCAGGACAGCTTTATGTCTATATTGCTCTTTTCAGAATTAAGTATGTTAATAAATGTAGATGGGTCAATGACAGTTATTGCAAATTAATCTGGTACCGACCATACCTACTATCAAAGCAATAGGTACTCACTTCTAGTTGTTGAAGACTGCAGCAAACTCGCAGTCTGGCCTCCAGGGAATGTCGCGTTCCTCTTATGTCGACCCTTCAGACAAAAAAATAATTAGAAAAAGAAGGGTTACAAAATTACCATCATCAGTTAAATATCAGCCCACGGTTAGAGGAGCCTTAAGCTTTTCGCACTCCAAGAAAGTTGTAACTCGATCCACCAATAATATAGGTACAGTCTACAGTTACCATTCTACCTAGTCCAAACTTACTAAAGGAAGTCTTAAAATTAAATCGGTTTAAACAAACCTGCCAATTAAAACATCCAATATCATAAACCCTTAAAAACCCCCAATACTCTCCAATTCAGTACTGTACCCTCATTCCCAATACGCCCGTCACCCATTCCAACAAGCCCTCAATTACGCCTAACGAGTCATCCATCGACCAATTAGTGAAAGATTTCTAATCAAGAACATCTCTATTGCAGTGAGGCTGTGAGGCGTAGTTTCCCTGACCCCACCCATCCTTGGGAAGCGAAGCCGATGTGAAACCGTACCGATGCGATAGGAATCGTTTAATTGTTCGAAAGCACATGCCGACGGAACTGGTTGAAACGAAACCGGCGGTACGATGTCGAACGCAAATTGTATCGAGCGACGCTGTGTCTAGTTGAGTTTGACAATAAGTGGGTTAGGGAAGAAACGTGATGGTGCTGGCTGAAAAGTTATTACTATTCAATGGGGTAACAAATTACCAAAAAAAAAAAAAAAGTATTTTTTGTCACTTTAACTAATATTGAAGACGATATAATGCGTTGAGATTTCGCGTGTCATCTTCTTAAAGTGCACCAATTATTACCTGGAAGTGACGTAAGCCTGAACTTTGATGAGTATTATTTAAAAGTTAAAAAATATACTTATACAATATTTTCTGATTTTCAGGAAATATCCCATATAGGGATTTAGACGTCAATCTCCAGGTCTATTCGTAAGTATATTGGTAAAATAATGCAGGTCATTGTATTTGGTTTACTGACACATTTATAGTCCACGTGTATCGTTATTATTTATATGCTCCTCACGACGTTGAAAGAGCATTCATTGTTTTTATCCGGTTTTTGTTCAAAAACGTATTTTTTTGTTTTCTTAAGAAAAAGTATGCCAACGACAAATGAATCTATCTTCTGTTGCCAAATACCTATATTAGAGTCCTTCAAGTTTAAAGCCTAGAAGATCATACTCCCAATTGTTACAAACAGCATTACAAAAGCAATATCTCTTCCCCTTAACACGAAGATTTATCAAAATCGTCGCTTCAGGCGAAGCTCCAGCCGTCACTCGTTAATCGGCCTCAATGGATTAATTGGCAAATTACTAAGAAACTGGTCGTTGACTAGTTCTAATGGATTTATCACAATAATTGTGCTCAATGGACAATTCAACTGTCGCGAAAGTGAAACTTTGTACCAATTGTGAATTGTCGTTGATTTTGTATGTACTATTTAGATCTGTGTTTAATTGAAAGTTTGTTGTATTGTTTCTTTGAATACTGTATGGTTTGAGAAGAACGGCCTCCCACAAGTTGGACTGATTATCTGGTGAGGCCGCAGGAGTCCACTGGAAGACTACGTGAGGCTCAGATCTTCATCATCATCATATCAGCCGACAGACGTTCACTGCTGGACATAGACCTCCCTCAAGTGTCGCCACAACAACCAGTCCTGTGCGTCACGCATCCATCAGCTACCCACGACCGTCACCAGGTCATCGGTCAGCCTTGTGGGAGGCCTTCCAACGCTGCGTCTTCCGGTACGCGGTCGCCACTCCAGAACTTTTCCGACCCCATCGACCATCTGTTCCGCGAGCAATGTGTCCTGCCCACTGCCACTTCAATTTGGCGATCCTTCGGGCTATGTCGGTAACCTTGGTTCTCTTGCGGATATCGTCATTCCTGATGCGATCACGCAAGGAAACTCCGTGCATAGCCCTCTTCATTGCTCTTTGGGCAGGCTCAGATGTGGCAAAATTTGAGGGAAGTGTAAGTCTAGCTGTTGACGTCTTTCGTCTGAAGTGACATGATTCATTAATTCATTCATCAGGTATGTTCGCACAAGCACACCTCGATGAATTTCACGCCATCGTCAGACAGAAATCTGCCTCTTTGCTCTGCAGAGTGCTCCAACTACATCCTGAAGGAAGACTATAGCGGGGAGGATTCTCCTTTGTTAGGTGATGTTGTTCGAAGATGCATTTCCAACAACAGCTTAGAATCTATGTTTATTAACATAGGAATAAGTTATGGATGTTGCTTATCCGAAATAAAGTTTTTTTTTTTTTTTTTTTATTGTTCAGTCAAGACTCTTTATAGACGTCATACCCAGTGGACGTATAGTGTACAAAGTCAAAGTCAAAACGTTTATTTCAATTAGGCCATTAAACGGCACTTTTGAACGTCATCATTTACAGTTCACTAAAATAATAATATTACATTAATAAAGTGACTCTACTGTCCATTCGGAAAGGTAGATTCTTATGGAGAAGAACGGACAATAAACTCCATAGATACACCCCTTAATATCAAAGAGAAAAAGTTTTTGAATGTCCAATGTAGGTAATGAGTATGACCAAGGTACTATGAGCTGATGTAAGAATCACTTACGTCGGCAATACTCAAAGGAACACAATTCGGCAATTTTCTCTGTAATTAAAATCATCTGTCAAGCTTAAACAACTGCATTTCACTCTACATACGGTCAGCAAAAAACTTCAACCCATAATAAGCTAGACTGCGACTAGGGGCAGCAAAAAAGTCTTAACGTCTAAAATAATTTATGACTAGAAAAAACATATGAATCATCTCAATAGCGAAATATAAAATTAATTGTTTCGAATATAAAACAATGTAAGATTGGTGCGCCGGCGCCGCTGTTGGTCCGTTAGCGCGGGGATCTCGAATAAGGCTGGCTGCACACTCACGACTGAAAGGACTTTTGTTTTTAAATATTTACTACAGAAAATTTAGCTTCGACTTATACAAAATATTTAAAAAAATATACTGTGAACTAATGTAACCTTCAAATAATAAAACACTCATCCTAGTTCGGTCCGACATAGATACTCCATAAATGTGTCAAAAAAGACAACTAATTTGAAATACTCCGAATGTTCCTACTAATTATAACCACAGTACAGTTTCATCTTACTTTCATATCGCACCTCCGATAAAATAGTGTTACAACTCGAAAAAGTCGAATTTTGAGTTAACGATACAGAAATACTTAAAATTGTATTAACTTTCATCTCCAACATGGTTACATCTGTAACTCTGTGTATAATTTGTATCACATAGTAATAATACTGCAAAAATAAAGACTGATTAATAAAACCGTGAATTTATTTTCGTTTTTCAAAAATCCACGTTTTTCGAGTTGTAACCCTATTTTATCGGAGGTGTGATATTTCTCCACGTCCATTGAGCGCCTATTCCGAGCATATTTGTAGTTGCGAGCTTGATTTCCTGAATTTCATTCCTGAATTTAATCAATATTCTATTATAATGTTTGTTCGAGTAACCAGCTGTTTCTAACCGGAGGATTCAGTATGAATAAAACCTAAAAACTATAAAAAGACGCATCTTCGTCGCGGACCTATAAGGTCACTGACCTAGCCAGATTTTATGAGTAGTCGTGATAAGACGAAATGGGAGCGGATATCAGGAGCGCACTCTACATCTTATCGTAATATGTAACATATTGTACTGTTAACTGTTTCTCATTAATTAAGGAAGTCATTAATCATGCTGGTTAAAAGTTTATTATCGTTGCATATGAATTTGTTGGCCTGATAAAGGTATATTTGGCGATTACAGAAGCCAATAATTAAAGAAAAATAAGGTAAGGTTTTTGTGTTATTGTTAATTTCTTTCAAAAGGAGGAGGTTCTCAATTCGTCGGAACCTTTTTTTTAATACTTTTTTTTTATGTATGTTCCCCGATTATTTCCTTGCCCAAAGAGGTATTCAGAGAACGAAAGAAGGTTAAAATATTTTTTCTCACTTCCATGTAGTATAAAAGTACTTAATAAATCCATGGCTGCCACCCGTTCCATCAATTTCAAATCAGTAGGTCCTATACCTACTGATTTGAAATTGATGGAACGGGTGGCAGCCATGGACAATATTGACACTGACAATACTGACAGATTCATGTAGATTGTAAAAAAAGTATAGGCTGTCCCAAAATAAACACAAGATTTGATTTAACGTGAACGCGGTTTTTCTTTTTAAAATTGTATTTTTTTTTATTCTATCTAAGGTACACAGGATAGGGTTACGTATAGAATAGCACATAGGGTCGATGGTCTCAAAGGCTTGCACACTATTTTATCGATATTTTCTTTTACCATTTTGCATAAATCCACTGAATTTCGTCGATTTCCTTCAATGCACTGGTGGTTGTGGGCTTGTTTGCATGGTAACCTTTTTGTTTAAATAACTCCAAAAAAATCCAGTGGTGTTAATTCTGATCACAAATATTATAGTTTATCTGAACTTTACGACCAAAAATAATAAAAAAATTAAGTATTATTCAACAAAAACGTTGCTCTCTCGGGTATTACTCCATTCTTACTAACCCTAAATATCAACTATCCAACTGTTATATGTTTGGGTTTGCCAACACTTTACCGCAAAAATGGCGGTAAATTCATATCTTGCGTTAATTTTGGGACAGCCTATACTTTTTTTACAATCTACATGAATCTGTCAGTATTGTCAGTGTCAATATTTACATCTTATGAAACGTTTATTTTATAAAAATATATTTTTTGTGTACCTACCTATGTTTTTTTATTTTCCTTGACTGAATCCGTAAAGTTTAAATAAAAATGGAATCGGAGAGCAACAGTGATACGAAAACGGTGGAAATTGTCTTGTCAGTCCATTCTGTGGCGAGTTCCGAGGAGGAGCCAATCGAACAGTGGTCTTCACTGGAAATAATATTGCCAGAAGAACGCAAGAAGAAAATATTGTATCGTGACGGGTTGTATGACCCTGGTAGCGGAGAAATATGTGCGGGATATATAAGTGTGTCTGCCAGTTCTGTGGGCAGACACCCTTACTACAAGTACCCGCCGATCATAGATCCAGGAATAGAGGAAGCATTGTTAAATCGCGAAAAAGTAATCACATACCCGAGGGATGGACAGGCCTTGTACCTAGCCACCTGCAAGGAGATGGATCAGTGCCCAGTCAGAAGTTTCTATAGAGGGCTACTAGAAAGCCAAATCGATCTACGGTACTACTGCATCAATCCGAAAGGATTCCGGGCAATGGCCAAATCTTTACAATACAATAACACAGTCGAAGTATTAAATCTAACTGATAACTTTTTAAACGATGATGCTTGTTATCATATGGGAGATATGCTTTTGACGAACAGCACAATTACTGAACTTAATTTGCGTGGCTGCAGGATTGGGCCTGAAGGTTCCAGACGATTGTTTTACAGATTACAACATAACAGAGCACTCAGGGTTCTAGATTTGAGTTATAACCAGTTGGGGGATGAGGGGATGGAGCATTTAGCAAGGGCTGTATTCTTCGGACTGGATGTTAAAGAACTGAACTTAAGCTACAACAACATAAACGGGAAAGGCTTCGCTTTTCTAGTAGAATCAATGGAAGCTCATAACAAATTTACGCACTTAGACCTGTCGTGGAACAAATTGTACAGTACAGGAGGTAATGCGTTTCTGACGAAATTATCAGAAAGCACTTGTCTTGAAGTCTTGGATGTGTCATGGAACTCCCTATCTGGCTCCCGGATAGGCCAAGCGTTAAAAGGAATTATTATGTGCCCGCTCTTAAGTGAACTAAATCTTAGCAATAACAAGCTAGAGGGAGAAGCAATAACGGTTATCACAGAAAAATTAACGAAAGCTCACAAATTGGATACTTTGAATTTGTCATACAACCCTATGACCCCTGGAGATGCTTTGAGAGTCTTAAATAAAGTAGCGACGGTTACTTCAAATGTTAAACATTTATTCATGGACAACGTGAACGTTAATGAAGCATTTTTATCTTTGCTAGAACTTGCAAAAGAAAGGGAAGCAAAGAAAAACTTAGTTGTAACGTACGGGAGCGTTGTTGGCGTGTTTAGAGCTCAAGGGCCAGACGCCAGGGAAGTGGTGCTCAACAGAGTTGATTACGTGACAAAGTCAAAAAAGAAAAAGGCTGATATTGCATTGCTTGCGCTGCAACTACAAAAAGATAATAAAGAAATAATGAATTCTCAAGAACTGAGTAACGCTTTGAATGCGTATGGAGCGCCTCTAGATGAAGACCTTGTAATGGCATTGTGCCTCGCTTTCCCGGGACCTCTTAAAAAGAATCCTAAAGTAAAAGATATAAATATAAGCTTATTGGTGGACTATGTAAAACGGAAATGGCCAGACAGGAAGTTACCCCCCAGTCCTCCTCCGGAACCTGAACCTATACCTGAACCTGAACTGAAACCAAGCAAACCCGCACAGATCCTCAAAGGGAAACGTAAAGGGGAAAAAAATAAATAATTTAACTTTTTACTCGTATTTAATTTTGTAAGATTTTTTTTTTAAGTAGTTCTTTTATTTTTATGCTTACTGATATTTTTTATATAAATTTATTTTTGACGGTCATGTAAGTTTTGTTAAATATACTTTTTTTTTGGAAGTTCATGTTTAAGTTTTGTTAAACAGTTATTTTATAGTTTGTTATTTATTTTTTTATCAAAGTTTTTTTAGAAGCTCATGTTAAGTTTTGTTTATTAAAGTATTTTTTCTTCTTTTTTCATTTTTTATTAGTATAAGGGTGGGCTGAATAGACCAAACAAACAAAGATATTATAACCATTGCAAGAGCATTATTATTATATATATTTTTTTTTTAACAGGCAAGTTATAATGTAATTGTCTACAGCAGGGGTGTCCAACTTGATTCGACCCATGATTTACTTTTTACTGACGAAACCCTGTGCGATCTACCAATGCCACATTTCTTTTCAATTAAAATTTTAAATGAAACAGTATAGTTCAGTAAGCATACCATTTTGTAGTATTTTTAATTTTATTAACCTAACCTATTTATATAGTTGCGCAGTCTGTTATACGAATTTATGTTTTTTGCTTTGCCGCGATCGACCGGTTGGCCATCCCTGGTCTACTGCATTTGTTTTGATGTCTCTAGATTGAGATCCATTGAGAACCGTTTACAGTTCCTACAAGTAGCATTGTCAAACACAACTGCTGCATTTAGTTCGATCTAAGATTATCCACGTTAATCCAACTGGATCATAACATTGTATGTAACAAATCCCCGTTCCCGTCGGAGTACGGGGATATAATATAGCCTATGTTACTCGCTGATAAAGTAGCTATCCATTGCTGAAAGAATTTTTCAAATCGGTCCAGTAGTTTTTAAGTTTATTCGTTCCATACAAAAATACAAATCTTTTCTCATTTTTATTGATGTACAAGAGGCATGTGAGTTGATGTGAGTTCGTTGACCCCTCTAATTTCTTTATCGTTTTAGATAACTTATAGGTAGGTATTTAATTGGATATATTTTGTTATTATAATTCTGAGAATTGTTGCTTTGATAATTAATTCTTTAATTAAGGGTATTTTAGTAACATATTATGAAGTTAGGAGTTAGCATTTTGATAATTGCTTTAAGTTTTTCGACAAAATAGTATTTAATCTAACAATAAAATGAGTTTAAATTTTCAGGCGTGTTTCATTCGTTCGTCAAGTATCTATCTTCTTGTTGCGGAATTTGTTCGAAAGAGTCACCGCGGCCCTGGAACGCAAAGGGCTTTAGAAGGAACACGGATGGGTTTTACTCAGTAAGAGTCTGACAAGCCCTTTAGAAGTCATTTGATGATTTCCCACCCAAAAAAAAAGCATCTAAGTTCTTAATAAAAAGGTATTTGGAACATTGATATATATTTTTTTAAATAAGCTCAAGTTTATTTCCATAGTACTAAGCAGAAACAAAAGCATGACACCTAAATCCTTAAAAATAACAACAATCGACTGTCCCTACAGACCAATTATCCCTTTGTACGCCAGAGGATAAACGTATCGGCGTGCCCCCGACGCCAAACCACAAATTCGCCGTACTTTTTGTCACATATTTGTGACGTCTGGTGTACAGGGCACGCGCTTGCGTGTCATGTATACGTGACAATGGCATTCAAGAGGTTAATTGCCACACCTGCGATCAAACCGCGGCGAGTTAAGCTGTCAAAATTTAATTACTTTACGATTGCTCCAAACATGTAACATTCTAGCAATTAAACTAAGGTTCAAGTTAATTTAATTGGATCAATAAAAACCATCACAAACATTCCCATTTTACAACCTCACCAATTACTTTATAACCAAAATTATGTAGTCTCATTCTCCGCTGGTCTGTATCGAATGGTTCTGATGACCCCCTCTTGTGGCGGCTTGAAGGTTGGAGCTGGGAGTACGAGGACTTTAATTATAGCGTGTTATACTTTATATCAATGATCGATTTGTTACGCACCAGATTTGTATTGTTATTTTGTTTTTTTAAAGAATCATGTAGGTACTGCTGTACAGTTTCGTATCATTTATCAAAATCGATTGAGGCGTTGAGTAGTTACAAGCGGGCATAGGGACGGACATACATACAGGTCAAACACTGAACCCTCCTTTTGTGTTACGCCACAGTTGGGTAAACAAGGAGATAAAACTTTTTCTAAAACAAAAAAAAATAGTTTAGACAGACAGTAAGATCAATTTATCAGTAATGCATTCCGAGCTGGTGTGAAATAAAGTGAGGTAAATGCGAAAAGAGAAAAGGATTCTAAAAATAATCGCTATTTTATTAAAACTATGCACATTTTAACGATTTCAATTAAATCATTTTCAATTGAAAACAGTCTGAAATCACACAGTAACAAGCATAATGATAAATGCTCAAAGAAGATGGTTCTGACCTGCTATTATATTATATATCAAATCACCTATCTGATGGTGATAACGCCTTAGCCGTCTAACTGGCCAATTACTTGACCATTCCTCCCGTGGTCCCAGTATGGTCAACACTATTACTGTGTGTATCTTCCGTGTGTTGATAAAAAACACGCAAAGAGTGAATCGGACTTGACCACCGAGGGATCTGTCACCGGAAAATGGCAAATTCCGTAAGATTATCAAATAACTTGAGAGATTGTAAACTCTCGATAAATTGGCAACTGAACATTTGGGATACTTTTAAATGCATCAAAATTTTACAGTCTTTAATATCTCGAAGTCATTCCGAGAAATTGTGGACTGATATAGAATGATTTAGATATGAGCTCATATGTAAACAGGCTTTATTTAACTACTTATTTAACTTGCGATGTAATTTAAGCCAGTAGCAATTTCTGAAATAAGCACATGTGACAGACGTATGAAGTCGTACCATAAGGGTTTTTGCCATTTAGCTGCGGAACCCTAACAAATCCAAGATAATTGATTACCGGTTTGCTATGGAAGAGTTATGACAGGTGCCCATTGAATTTCATGATTCAATTGAATGGGCCTTGAAGCCTTTTTCAGAATTTATTGATTTTATTTTGTAGTAGGTGTCGAGGGTGGAACGTTGTTTGTCGATTTTCTTAGAAAGGAGTTTTTTGTGGAAAATGATGTGATTGGTGAGAACTGTCTGCGTTGGTATTTCATCAGAACTATTACAGGTATATTTAAACCTATAATAAAGAGTTAAAATTATTGATTTTTATTATTAGGAGATTAAATATGAGGTAATCTGTGTGAAACTTTTTCACTGATTTCAATTTTTATCCCGGAACATGTACGGGTACTGTGGAATTGGCCAGGAGAGCGGTTTATTAAAATCGCCTATCCATCTATTTAGTTAAGTCAATTATCGTTCCTATAATTTGGTGAAAAAAGGCAATTAAAGAAAATTAAAACTGCATATGCTTAAAAACAAAGAAATTAAGTTATTATTTCTGTAAAATCCATTTCGGAGTTTTAAAAACACCTTTTTCGTTTTTCATACTAAATTAATTGTATAATAAATTCTGAACGGAACATAAACAGCAATAATTTACCAGTTTTTATGTCAAGAAGAACATTTTACGCCGATTTTACAACTAAAAGATTACTGAAGTTAATAACTTAAATGTCCTTTTAGAATTTATCCACGGAATTTATGCAGGAAACGTTTTAAAAGAAAAACGTTTGTAATGTTTTGGCCATCCTGCACAAGAAAACGCATTAGGAGTCGGCTAAACAAATCATAAAAGGTGACCCATTTCCCGAATTAGAGCAAGTTTCTCCTGAATCACAATCTTCAGTGAGTCACGGCATGCGCAGGCGCACGTAACGCGATCCTGCGCTAATTACTGCGCCCCATTTGACGGAAACTGGGCCAATCGCGCAGCTGCACGACCGACTTCAAACGAATCGATCGAACGATTACTACCAATTGAAAAATTGGACGAAGCATTTGCGACATTTTTTGACCGACCTCTTTCAGAATGACGTCATGACTCTTCTGGAATTCGTTTCAATGAAACACTGGCCGGTGTGGTGTAACTTATAGGTACCAGCAAAACAAAATGGGTCTCATGGTGTTTCGCAAAATTGCAACATTAATGCTTTCATTATATCCGTATACTGACTCACTGTCTGCCTGGAATTTAACTGTCAAAATGCCCCGTTACTCGTGTCTGAATTGATTAATTTTCACGTTGAACTGGATGGGAAAAAACGTAATTATGGCTGGCCTATGATCGGCACATCGGCACACGTTAGAGAGGAATGGGAGAGAATTAACTAAGGAAATGAGTGTGTTAGTACGCTATCGAAGCTAACATCCTGCCATTAATTTTGCACTGTTGTTATCTTTTGAATAAACATGTAACTAACTTTTAGATTTCTCGGGAATATCCTTACGACATTATTTGTGGATAGAAGATACGGCTGAATATCTAAGTAATCTAATAGGCTTGGGAAGTCAGGATTTCTTTTAGTAAAGTCATCGTCGTTTGGCTAGCCATTTGTTGATGTTAGGGTCAACTTGCAGTCTTACGGGATGTATCTGATTGACAGTATTTTACATGAAATGCCTACCTATCAGAATTTCATAACCCAGTTTTAAGGTAACACGATACCGCTTTAAACACTGGTTACCAGGCTTTCGAGCATCAGAATACGAGAGCAAGACTCCTCTATTCGTCCGGCCCTGGTTAAATCCATGGTCCGGAGCGAGGAGGCTTGGGAAGCTCCTTCTGCAAAGCATTTATGCTAGTGAAGGAGGAGACGAGCCGCGCGAGGGAAAGACAAGGCCTTCGTCGCAACTACCGCTACAGAAGAAGACGCCCCGGGCGTCGGAAGTAGCAGGGCGATCCCCGGCCACCGAAAGCGCGGGCCTGCGGACGGCGAGCGTTGGGTGCCACCAGCCCGGGTCGATGGCGCGTTGTGTTCCACGCGCGCCTCAAAGAGATATCAGCATAGAAGACGGAGCCCGATAGGGCCAGAGCCTGCCAGGGTTGCGGAATTTGTTCGAAAGGGTCACCGCGGCCCTGGAACGCAAAGGGCTTTAGATGGAACACGGATGGGTTTTAGTCAGTAAGAGTCTGACAAGCCCTTCTGCTCCACCCAGAGCGGTAGAAGTCATTTGTTGATTTCCCATCTTAAAAAAAAAAGAAAAAGACTCCTCTATTAATTGGATTGCCCTCCTAATAAATCTAAAACATTCTCCGACTCTCCCGCAACATACTCCCGAAGGCTTTCTTCTACAAAGACAAAGTGATCCCTATAAGACAAGGAGGTCCATCGTCACCTACATAAAATCTGTAGACACAGATTCCGTACACAACAGCCTTGCACATACACCCATTATTAAATCTCATTGTATGGTATGCGGCGAAACAGGATCATTTGGATCCAAGGGCGACGACAACCTGTCGCCCTGTCGCCTATCGTCACGGTGGGCGGCCATTTTGTTGGTGATCAGCATACGTGACGAGGATTGAGTGTCGGAGCTGAGGTTTGGAGGAGGTTATGTAAGAGGGTGGCGAGACTGAGACTAATTTTGACGCAAATGGAGAAAAAAAAATTACAGCACGAATTACTGGTAAACGTTGTAAAAAAGGGATTGCTAATTAATATTATAAATCTGAAAGTTTATATGTTTGTAATTAATCATGTCTCAACTGGCTGATCGGATTTTGATGAAATTTGGAAATGGGTGGACCACGGTCAGGATTGTAATAGTTTTTATACCGGTAGTACATTCTGCGGAATAATTTCCCGATTTCACGCGGGTAAAGCCACAGATGTAAAATCCAAGTCTTTCACAAGCCCAGTGCAAAAAATAATACTACAGTGATTTCTGATTTAAAAAGCTCGCATGCCTACTAAGGAAATACCAGTCCAGAATCGATTCCAATGTAAATTAAAATAACGACCCGCACTTTATAATTTGTACCATATTAAATCGACCGCAGGGCCTATACCAACATTATCAACATCTTATTATAGGAAACGCCGGGCCTATTAACATAGTCTATAAAATTGCGTCGGTTCATAATTTGCCCAACAATTTGCGCAGGCGCAGCTTTCGCTACAGGAAGCACACGTCTTATTACACCTCGATTGGTGTTTAGAAAACATGGGGTTTTGGCTTCCCTTCCATGTTAGGGGGATATCACACTATCTTGGGCCCTAGACCGAGTTACATTACATTAAAGACAACGATTTTTCAAAATGTCAAAATGTTTGGTTTAGTCACGTAACATTTATTGGTAGCGCATGTCAATTTGGAGTTCTTGATCGTCACTGATAGAACATTATTTTGTCTAGGCCATTCTTATGTGTTCACAAGAAATCAGTACCAGTATTTAGCAAGACAGGTAGTTATTCAATTGCGAAGAACTGGTGTACAAATCATTAATTGAATTGCGTCGGTTGACGTTTTTAATTGATGTTGACAAAACCTATTCCAATGCGATTGCAAGATACCTTATTGATTGCGCGTCAAATTGCAAATACTTCAGAGGCGGCATACAATCTGGGCCACGCATCTTGCATAAACATAAGAATTTACTAGGCGCAGTGTCCCAAAATTTCAACACCGTGTTAAGCAGCCTTTACCCATTTATGCACACCCATCCTATCCACTTAGCTGACCCTACCTTCGGTAACTGGGAGGTGTGAACGCCCAGATCATTGGATCGACTCCTGCGCAGGAAGTCCGCAATTACGCTGATTCTATGACTGGTCCGCGCTAAGTTCTGTATGGGTTTGTATAAGTACCCAAGTATATAATTGGTGATTGACCTATGCCTAGAAAGGGCGAATGAGATAGCGAACTGATTGGTAACTGTAGAGGTGGGTAGATCGTTTCAGAAATTATATGTTCTTAGTGTTTTATGATTATTGAAGAGTAGTGAAGTGTTGAGGTTAATATAACGCTTTGAATTGCAGAATGACAGACTATATGGCGTGTCATAATACGAGAAGAATTAAAGATCTGATATGTTTGGTGTTGTCACCAAAGCTTCTCATCCTGACCATTTCACCTTCTTCTTCAAGATCGCCTCTTTGGCACTGGAGCATTTTAAAATCAAAGCTTGCCTTTGAGGATTCGAACTATTCGAGAAGCCTTAAGTTTTTTTCTTGCTACATTAGTTTTGGCAACAGCATGAGCCATTATAGTCATCTAAAATCGGCCACGTTACATTCGAGTTCAACAGCTTACTAACTTGACTTGTGCAATTTTGTTTAATTGACTTGTGTAATTTTGTTTATTTATTTTTTTTGTGTCGCAAATGAACTCTTTTTCTTTCTTCTTTTCTTTCTTACTTAACTACTAAAGAAACAGCAGCATCTCCTTACCTTACTCCTGGGATACACACTGAGCACATCAGACCACCACCTCGCCTCCTCCCGGCAGGTGCCCTTGACGAAGGTGACCCTCTCCGGAGCAGTGATGGCCAGACTGAAGGCGTGGCCGGTGACGCTGTCCGCCTCGCTCACCTCCAGCACTGTTGTCATGTCGATGCTGGCTTGGGGGACTGTGTCTGGCTGTGGGAGAGAGAGATTAGAGGTTAGGAGGGTATTTTATGTCGAGCAATTGATGGATATAAGAGTGAGTAACTTCTAGGCAAGCATGCTCCACCGTCAACCACGTTTTCGATTACCGTTAGGTGAGATAGTGATGTATTAAAGGCGAGCCGATCTATCCTAATATATAAAATTCTTCCGTTACTGACTGACTGAGTGAAAACGCTAGGTTATTAACAATTTAAAAAATACGTGGGGATATGGATGGTATCCAGTAGTTCTTATATGTGGCAGTTGTAATCGTTTTCTTTGCAAGTAAATAATTCTAAATCTTGAAATCTCAACTAGAGGTTCGGAAAGCTAGACTTTTAAATAAACCCTAAACGACAGAACATTTTTTTAAATGATAAAGTTAATGTCGCAAATCTAGAAGAAAACTAATCTCCAATCAAACGTATACCGAAAGAGATCTCAATTCATTTTCAACCATAACTTTTTACCGCGATAAGTTTTAATTAATTATATCATTAAGAGAACAGCTCCTGTTTCCCTATGAGTGGTAGGCAGGGAGCCTGGCTATTTCTCCTAGTCACATTACTGGGCCGATATCGTCGGTAACCGTCTCTTTGGCCCTGGCAACATATCTCATAGAGGGCGGGTGATTACTTTGCCGTGTTAAACTTGTCGTTACTGGCGCTTTGGATTTTAATGAAGCGTTTTAGCCGCTGAGAGTTTCATTAGTGGTTTGTGTTGATTGCTTGCGCGGTGGGAGAGGTTTTTATTGAATTTGGTATTTTGTAACCGACTTCAAAAAAGAAGGAGGTTCTCAATTCGGTTTTTTGTGTTTTGTTTTTATGTTTGCTTCTTCATAACTCCCGTCATTTGTGAACCGAATTGAAAAATGGTTTTTTTTTCCGGTGAAGCGATATAAGTTCCGATTGGTCCCATATAAATTTTATAAAAATCGGTTCAGAAGTTTGGTTTTTGAATCAAAATATCTGGAGGAAATAGAAAATAATTCAAGTAAACGAAATTGCGTGATTTGCGTTCCTGTGACTTTTCAGTGGTGTTGTTAGGTGTGGTAGTGGTGGCGGTGTATTTACCACTATAAAAAACTTTTTTACAAAAAAATACCGACTTCCAAATAAAAAAAACACCACAAAGTATAAAATAGCTTTAATTTAGGAATTCGGTGTTAAAATACGAAGAAACAACCAAAAACACCGACTTCCGAAATTTATTTTATTCTGTTTTTTAGTATTTTTTGTTATAGCGGCAACAGAAATACATCATCTGTGAAAATTTCAACTGTCTATCTATCACGGTGCATGAGATACAGCCTGGTGACAGACGGACGGACAGCGGAGTCTTAGTAATAGGGTCCGGATTTACCCTTTGGGAAAATATCAACATGAAAAGTAATTAAATGAGACAGCAAAATTCATAAACCAACACTTAAATGACAAGACAAACACCAAACAACTCTATAATTTACCATCGTTAACATTAATCTAAAACTTGTTCACAAGTCATAACGTATTTAAATCTTCAGACCTTGCACTTTATGAACTTGAACCTAGGACTCGATGTTTAATGCCTAGATCTGTAATTTAGTACTTATAGAGCTCATAACCTAGTGCTTATTCTAGCGGTATGCTAATGCCTAGGTCTGTGGCTAGCGTGCCGCAGTTGTGAATGACCGTCGTTCATTAAATTAGGTTAGTTTTGAGATGAGGTAGTTGCTAAGGAGAAAAAACTAATTTTTATATCTTTGAAAATTAAGACATCAAATGAAAAGATGAAAGATACAGATTAAATCAATAATTTCGAAAATATATCTATCTATTAATAACCTTAGTTCATACAAACAATCTTATTATATCGATTTGATAGGCAGTTCCGGTAAGTCAAATTTGGGTAAGTCATAATTTCAAATGTCTCACAACGAATCATGGAAATCATATAACACTAATAAACTTATGTCCATTATCAATTTACCTAAACACTTTTCCAATTTACAACTAACATATATCCATAATGCCAAATGCAGAGACAGTTGACGATCGTCGCATGTGCATGCAGCCGGCCCTAGCACCCGGGCTTTTAGCCAACGGTACAAGCAAATGCAGGAATATTCTGTAATGTACCACGTTATCGTTTTGATGACGATATGCATACGAATCGTCGCTACTGTCCAGATGTTTATTAATTTTGATTAGAAATTGCCGATAATGGAAACAGCCAGGAATATTGATTCAAGTTTGCCAGTTAAACAACTATTAAACACTTTAACGTCAGTAGTATTTATTCTGTTTAATAGTAAAATGATTGCAATGATTTATTAATCTAACGGAAGTCGGTAATTGCAGAATAATTGCATTTTTAGTACTTTCCAAATTATGTAACTTGTAATTTGAGCCAGATTGTGTCTAATATAACTTTAGTGTTTATCATACGAAACTCGTATATCAAATTGGACTATTTTCCGTTGGAGAGAGATAGAACATTCATTCAGCTTCAAATAAATAATACATTACAAAACTGATTAATGTCCAGACATTGACAATAACATGGTTTAATTTGATTTATAGTATAACTTTCGCCGTCTCCGCAAATGATTTGGTTCAAAAGCGCGCGCAATCCACGTTACGTCATAGCGTCGTTGCCATGGTTACGCGTTCTATTCAATAGAGATGTAACTCACGTCTCGACTGACAATCGTATTGTTTGGAATCGATACAGTAAATTGCGATATTATTAAACAATTTGTGTGATTTTCTCTGGAGATTATTTATGGATAATACTAGAGAAATAACTGAAGTATCGTTAAGCGGGTATTCTGAAAATTCCTTATCGATTAGTAGCTTGAATTTAAACTTACTACAGATGATAAAATCCCGATATTCGAGTCATTCGACATTTTATTACCGGTGACATCTCTAAAATGGCGAAGCATTGAATGGACAAAATTCTCAACAGTTGTTGTAACGACTATTTTAGGTTTAATAAACCTGGTTTAGACATTAAAGGGTTTTACGAGTTAGGTCGCATTTTGTACCGCACGCAGCTTCGGGTCAACATTGACAATTAAAGTTATTTAAAACCTAGTTTATGCCAACGGTACTTAAACGCTCGCGGTTTTGAAAATTGATTTTATGCGATGTGTGTGATTTTAATAATATGATGATGATGTAGTTTAATCTTTTGAATGCCACTGTCATGTATAGGTGACAAACAAGCGCGTGCCCCGTACGCCAAACGTCACAAATACGTGACAAAAGGTACGGTAAATTTGTGGTTGGCTTCGGGGGCACGCCGATGCGTTTATGTTCTGGCGTTCAAAAGGTTAAGGTCATTTTACTTAAGTAGTGTTATTTTTGGAAAACTTCGTTTTTTGGCTAGTAAGTATTCTGTCACTATGCCCCTCTTGAGAAGATAATAGGACATAAGAGCCCATATTTTACCGGCTTTCTCTAAGTCTAAAATATAGTCCTCCTGACCGATTTCGGCCATGGCGGCCAATCTCAACCGAGACTAGCCATCGGCGCGGGACATATTATAGTGCACAAGTGTGTGTGCAAACTTCCATCACTCACATATTCCGATGGGACGGCAATTCTGATCTGCATGGCCCTCATATAACATATTGTGAATATAAGGATCATGTAGATCGCAATATTAGGGGTTCATTTCATGTTAGCCTGGCAGTTTGAGTTCTTTATGCGGCCTACCCAAATGGTCCTTACTTTGGTTTTGTTCGTAAAATCGTTGAGCTCCTTAAAGATACACGATAACTGAAAAATGCTTGCGTTTCTGGACAGGTCCACTCAAATCTCTGTGGTACTTTCCTCAAAAGGCAACTTCAGACATTAACCTACATGTTTCTCATGATTTGACCAGTACGATTGTATGGACTCAAAGAGATTTTGACCTCTGAGTTTGTTTCGGTGTTTCTTCTCAGGGTAGTCAGCTAGGAAACACCGGCCTCATCTAGTTTAAAAATGACCAAATGAGAGTGCTAGAGGACATGCATCACTTGTTAATGGAATGTGTTCGCTATGCGGATGATAGGAGTAAGTTGTTCAGGGCTTTGAAGTTGAACAAGAACGATATAGGTACATTCCACCAAATATTAAATAAGCCGAGCTCTGAAGTTGCGAGAAAGATGTTCCACTTTATGGCCCTGATACATTGATCAGTTGGATGTATGTTGGATGTTTGTGTATCTTGTATTAGGTTACGATGGGACTGGCATACGCTGTGCGTTATAAAAGTCCCTAAAATTTAAAGAACAAAAAAAAAAAAATGATATGTTCATACAATCCATATTCATACCATCTGCTTCCCGTTCCTCTTAGTGATAGTAAAGATTAAATTATTAGAAAGCTATAGGAAATAATTCATAGTTTCACAAGTTGCTTGAGTTATTAATATTATTGTGGTGACAGTTGTAAGGGTGGGAAAGCCAATCGCTGCTTGATTGAATTTGCGAGTTGTTAATTTCTAGGCAGAATATATGGCTGGCGGTAAATTGTCTCTTAGAATTAATTCAAGTGATAACAAAACTTGGATTCTGGTGTGATCCATCGTTTGATTGACCTCATTGCTCAAAATGTTTTTTTTTTCTCACAGAAAATCAAACTCTGTTGTAAACACGTCAGTGAAATCGGAATAATATATTAAAATCGTAATTGTAATCGTAATTTAAGGATCCTTCCTCTTGTGTATTTCTTAAAATCACCAATCAGGTGCAGACTTTGCATTTAGTTTCGCCTCCGGAAATTCCTGAGCAAAAATACTCTTAAAATAAAATATATGTAGGTAGAATTGTAGATCTTTTTCTATTGAAACCATCATTAAAATACAAACGTTATAAATTTTACCGTCTGGTCCCTGCTAATGATGCACAGGTTAGCAACACTCCCAGCCCGGAAGTCGCATCGATCGTGACGTCATAAATCTTTCAGTTCTACTCGAAACAATTAGCCTTACACCTTTAGCAAACGAAACCGGTATAATCTGACTTCTCATTTGATCCAGGATGAGAAGAAACTTGTGCAGGGTGGGGGTCAGGTGTAGTGGTCGGGTCGTAGTTGGCACATTATAGATTTGTCATGCAAGCCGTACCGTTGGGTGTCGAGATGATTGGGTGGGTTGGCTGTTGGGAGTTGGGGCCAAGGTTGGCGAAGATTCGAATACGAAGACTGCGGCATTGAAATATATATATATATTTTTTTTTTTAAGGATGGGATATTATTAAATGGCTTCTTCCGCTCTGGGTGGAGCGGAAGGGTGTCAGACTCTTACTGACTAAAACCAATCCGTGTTCCTTCTAAAGCCCTTTGCGTTCCAGGGCCGCGGTGACTCTTTCGAACAAATTCCGCAACGGCATTCAAATACTTGGAAGATAGTGTGCCTTCTATATCCAACAAGAGTAAAGAACTTACGACACCTGAAGAAAACAAAGTGCTGTGTTTTACACTCGTAGGTAATCATTTGGCAGCAATTAAAAAAAAAAAAAAACAAAGAAATTGAATTAACAGCATTCAACCTAAGTTTAACTTGACCTTCAAGCAACCTATGCACCAACTATCTGACGGCTAAAACTGCCCTCAATTTCCCTTAAACTCATATATGTATATATATAGTTTAATTTCAACAAGCCCGTTCCATCAACGGACCACTAGTGTACGGCTATACGCCACCGCGTACATGGTGGACATCCCACCCAAACGCACAAATCGTTTTGGGAACACATTCATTGTGCGTACAGCTAAGGAGTGGAATTCCCTGCTAGAGTCTGTGTTTCCTTATAGCTACAACCTGGGAGTCATTAAGTCAAGAGTGAATAGGTTACTTCTAGGCAAGCGTGCTCCATCTTCGACCACATCATCGCTTACCAACAGGTGAGATAATAGTCAAACGAGTGCCTATCAATAGTAAAAAAAAAACACTCAAGAACCTCCGTTCTAATCCTAACACAAGTCAAAATCCAATGTCACAGCATTTAACACATATGGGCCTGTCACCCACAGTCCACGGTCCGCGGCGGCCGCCATTATCCCGGAGTTATGGGCCCCACGCACGAAGGCACAGCATCCCGGGGTTATCAGGGGATAATGGAGTAAGGACCCTGGCTGAGGAAGAGCAATGATTTATTTGAAGTAGGGAAGATAAAGAACTCAAGGGTCAACTCATTGAACAGTGTTGGAAAGCAAAGTGAAGAAAAATTATAAATTTTGGATTTGCCAACGACTTAGCCGATATAAATACATAAAAGCGATGAGATAATTCCTATTTTTTTAAATACTTATCAAGTAATCAGTGTTGTCACGTTAATAAGTAAGTTATTGTTCTGAAGTCTTCGAAAGCTACAACCGAATCCACAGTACAGTTTAGATAGAACTCGACTTCAGCTGTGATAACAACATGTTCCAATTAAATATGTCAAATAAACACCAGAACTAAGCATACATTTATCTTAGCATCAATCCATCTTGTTTAGATCCGGAACCTCAATAAAGCTGACCAGACCACACCTCATTGTGGTTATCGCAATCCTCCATGCTTGTTTAATTTCAAGTTTATAAGTCATGATAACTAGCTAGGTGCACTGACGGGTATACCCTATAATTGGGTGTGTTACCCCATTTACGGGGTAATCCATTAGGTTGGCAACTCCGCGTCCGCGTTTCAGAGATTAGCCGTTCCGTGTTAATCAGAGATTGCGGTGTCGCTCGTGTCACTTGGGCTATTTGCGCGTGCGCAGGTTAGGGTTGCCAAGTAAAAAGAAAATTTTGAATAATAAATATATGAAGATGATAGGTTTACAAATAAAGTGCTTGCAGCTTTTTGCTCTGATCATGTCTCTTTGGTTAAGGATATATTAATTAGAATAAGTACTTTTCATTCAGAGTTTCTACAAGCAGTCGGTCAGAGATCTAATATTGGCATTGAAAAGTACGAAAGTCGTCAAATAAACAAACATACTCATATAGGACATTATACCTTTGAGATTACAAAAACGACAAAGACAATACTTTGAAATTAAAGTACTGAACTCATATCAATAACCAAGGCAAATGATGACCATGAAAGCGTCCCATAATAATATGTCAGTACCCACTGACTCCGATCATCTGCTCCATTTATCCTCAGTGACATCCCTGACACATGGAGGCGTGGCAGTCTTCGTAGGTGGCGACGCACGACATATGTAGACCGAGTCGATGCATGTCCGTCTTCATAATAGGCATGTTTGTTGTTATAAATACAGAGTAAAGCCAGAAGATAGCTTTATGATTATGGAGGATGCGGTTGGTGATATCGGGGTGAATGGTACCTGTGATGTCTGTGATTAAGAGTATCCTAAGACTATGAATGTTGATTTCCCTGTCAACTTCGAAATCATTGATAAAATGGTATTGTTCTAAAACAATATCTCAAACAGTAATATAGCAATGGCCAGAGTAATAAAGTAACGTGTTAATGAGACGTCCATTAAAGGAAAGCCTACAATGGAAGCACACTTCAGAAGTGTAAATAAATGGTCGAATGCCTCTAAAGCTCGACAGTTTCAACCATTTACCCGATCAGATGCGTTTGAAACTAGAACCAGATTAGAAACTAGCTACCCCAGGTGTCCTCCATAACCATATCTCAATACAAAGTTATGACTTAATTATTTTATGAAAATGTTCTACCGCTATCAGAATATTGCTTATTTTCAATAACGGTGCTTCAACCATTCAGAATGGTGGGCAATGAAGCATAAAACACATAAACGGAGCAGTTGGTGGAAATAGAACTGCGGTATGTACTGGTGTAACAAAAGTTGCGGATAGCGGTGTCGAAGTCACTGCCTGTGACGGATTGACCCCCAAGAGTTGGGTGCAAGTGGAGGAAATAGCGGGTTCAACGGCCAGATCAGCCGGTCGATTCTGTAAAAATGTCGAAGTGTAGGCTTGGGTGAAGTGATCACGAGGTGAGCTGTCAATACATATAATTAAGATGTCACGTGATAACGAAGTGAGTTGTCATTCCATCTTGATTTGGGAATTGACAGCTCACCTTGTGATCACTTCACCCAAGCCATCACTTCGACATGTTTATAGAATCGACCAGCTGTTTTAACAAAAATAATTGTTGTAAATAAAAACAAATCAAGTGACAGTGTTGGCTCTTGAGACAGCAAAAGCAATGATGACAATAAATTCAATAAAATTGTCTCGACAAGGTATCATTTACTAATTTGGAGTAACTTATTATTATTTGCCTGCGCTGTTAACCTCTTTATATACTTGCTGCCTTGGGTGAGTATGTTTGTTTATACAAAGTGTTTTGGGTACTTAGTATAAACAAAAGAACAGCTGCAGATGCTGGTTCTGAATCTAGTACAAGCATCAATACATCCCGAAGTGCAGCTCAAAAGTTGCAGCACACACCAGTTTAAACCTCCTAGCCGTATAAATCAGAACCAAATTCTTCAGCGCAACCGCTGCTTTCTCCTGCCTCACACCACACCCATTCACATTTCCCCCATCTTTGTTTGCATTACAATATTAAGGTGATATCTATAGTTTTTGCGCGTCTAGCGGTGCGCTTGCGCCGGGGGCCGATTGAGATCGACGTCGAAACTGGACTGCGGTTTCATGCAGATTGTATGACGACCGTTGTTCCCCTAATTTGTTCTGTAGGGGAAATCGCGAGATTTATTTGAGCAACGGGAGTTAGTTTGATTTCCCATTGAGTTATTTATCTGTTGTGATTGGGTTTCATATTTGCGTGTTGGTCGGCGATAATGGTAAAATATTGTGGATTGATACTGTTAGATCTGGTTCGGAAATTGAGAACTAGATTCATTTGTAGGCGATGGATGTAAATTGTTTATAGAATGGCATACGTTTTATGGAGTACTGTAAATAAACATGCATCCTGATTGTCATCTTAAGCTGCTTGCTTGTGTAAGATCGCCATAACATTTTTTATGTTTGAAAATATGTATTGTAATTTTTTCTATTGTACTTGATTTATTTTTGTTTCGAAATTAATTTAATTTAATATAACTGTTCTTTTGAATTTTTTTAATTATTTTATTGTAATTAATTTAACTTAGTCGCTATGTGACATACCTATATTTGACATCTTTTATTTTTAAACGACATTTAGTTTTTAACAATTGTATAAACTGTAATTAAATTATTTTGTAATACGTTGTTTAAATTTAATTATTATTATTTTGTTCCAATGTACTAATGAATTGTTAATCTCTCATAGACATTGTTGTGCATACCTATAAGTGATGTATTTGCACATACTTATAATTTCCTGTTTTTTGTTAAAATTTTAAATATGTCGTTGGTGTGCCTTACTTAATAAATAAATAAAAAATTACTAGGTTAACTACTAATTGGTCTTTTAATCTCGTTTTGGTGTTTGGTAAATTAGGACAGCTGTGATAAAATAAAAAAAATAAAAACAATAAGCGGTTTTAGCCTTTCGTGTATCTTTAACTCTGTGTATTACATGTGAACATTTTTTTAACGACACATTTCTATAAACATGTGTATATTATCAGCTGCTACATTTGTGTTTTTGATCTCTCCCATTAATTCCCCGGAATAATCAACAATATCAAACAAGTTTTGACATTGAATCGATAACAGGGGCCCCACTATGAAGTCTTAAAACGATCGAGATTCCGCTCCGAGAGAGAGACGAAGCTATAGACAGCGTATAGCACTATCCCTTTTACATCGTCGGAATTGGATGGCATTCGCACGTCATAGTAGGTGCCAGGTGTCGACAATGTGCGATGGCCGCCATAAAAACCTCATATACATGGTAATATCTGATGGCAATCTCCGTGTACATCACATAACACCAAACTTGACTATCTTTCACTTATTTTATAATATCAGTGTGGGTTTTACGAGTGCTGAAAATATGGGAATTGTAGGTTTTTTATGGCTCGTTTCTATAGCGGATGGTGGAGCTGTCTTTGTTTATGAGGTTCTTGGTTTTTCTGCCTATAATTTTCTTCGAGGATGGTGGATTTTCTGGTGAAACTTAGGAGTCACTTTAACCTTGTGTACGCGAGAGCATAAACGTATCGGCGTATCCCCGACGCCAAGCCACAAATTCGCCGTAATTTTTGTCACATGTGACGTTTGGCGTACAGGGCACGCGCTTGTTTTTCACGTATATGTGACAATGGCGTTCAAAAGGTTAATAATGGAGATGGGCGAAATCTTTCAGTTAGGGTAGGGACATAAGTATGAGAAATCAATAACTTTCGTTCGATATCCATGATTTCGTTACATAAATACGTTGGACTCGTACTTAGTAAAGCACAATTTATGCTTTCTTTTTAAAACCATTTAAACTTGCAGAGGTAACAAGTGTGTAGAAAACACAACAAGATAAAAAACTTAATGAACGTCGACATGCAACACATAAGTACCGTATACGTGACATTTAAATGCCTTTTTATTAACAAAATAAACTTTCATATTCACGAAACATGAACGATGACATCAAAGACTTTAATCACTTGATAGATAAAGATCTGAATCGATACGAAAATTCGAATTGATTGAATAAATTCGATTTTTTAATCGATTTCGATTATATATGACTTTGAGTACCGCCCATGGGCCATATGATTTATACGTCGATACGATGAACTGATATCAATATCTCGCTTTCAAGAGAAAGTGCCTGATGTAATAATTGTAAAAATGTAATTTAATTTAATAATGTTCTGTAATTGTAGATATGTTGATGTTGAAAGCAAAAGGTGTGTCGATTAAATAACATTTATTTAATCGAAAAAAATAATGATTTCAGAGCCGCAACGATATTTATTTATTTATTTAATCATAGGAGAACCAACAGCTGTAACAGATGGATAACGATTTTATTTGTGACATAGAGCCAACAGATAACAGAAAAAGTATTAGAAAACTTAGGATCACTAACAAGCACGATCAAAAAGAATATATATATCACTTAGGTACAATGAGCACTATGCACTTAAAAAAAAGTCAGCGTTCAGCCGAGTGCGTGCAGAGTAGGTTTTAGTGGTAAATAGGGCAAATGAGAACTATTTATTTATTTCCAATTCCTAAGGAAATATGAGTTACTACGATAGCAACACTGCTGAAATCAGATTTTTGTTCTAGCAACATTGACACTTGACAGCCATTTTAACTAGCAACACTTACATTATTTATTTTTATGTTGTAGGTCCATTTGACAGCTATTTTCTTTGTCACATACATATCATATTTGAAACATTCCTTTTAAGCCCCAGGTCACACATGCTCCAAATTAAACTGTCTTTAATTGATAACACAAGCGCACGCGCATAACTTACGACTACATTCGATGCTTGATTGCGCATTGTATTGTAATCAGACAACCATAATTTGATGGTAAGGAACGGTGTTCACTATGGGAGTGAATGCGTGTGAAGAATACAAAATTTACGTTCATTTCTAAAATTAGGGCACGACGATTTTGCAAGGAAGACAATAAATACCATTACACTCATGACCATTGATCGGATAATCGGGCGCTAATATACCTAAACTTCACTTTTATTCCCACGAAAGTATAATACGGACATGCTTTTCAGAATCCCGGATCCCGGAATCCTTTGTAATACCTAAGATTGCAAAAAATGCCCGCATTTAAAATATAGTTAGAACTCGTTGTGTTGTGTGTTGTGTTACAGTTTTTTTTTTAATTTAAAAAGCCAATTCTAATGGAACTTTTAATTTACAATAAAAGTTTTTTCTTTAAGTTTGTTATTAATAGTTTGTTTTTACAAAATTGTTCAATCCCGAGAACCCGGAATTACTTATTTATTCAGAAAGGACTATCCATATTATTCTTTCACGGGAAGAAGTTTAGGTATATTAGCGCCTGATTATCCGATCACTGATCATGACATGAGAAGATGTTCTTTATTGGATGAAAAGCTTTCATAGCCTGGCGTTACAGCTCTTTCCGGGTCTGAATTTGATACATACATCTGAGGCTTAACAAATAAAGTTTTAGAAAATGGGACTCCAAAGTTCTCGGGTGCCGTCAGCTGGGACTGGTCATTTCTCGGCTGCCACGGTTTATTTGAATAGTTCTTTTTACTCCGCACTCTTTTATTCTGCACGTCTTTTACATCGTTCTCACATATATGTATAATTTCAACATGAATTATGTAACTATAACAATGTAAAAAAAATATTTTAAGAGAGTGTCCGTGGAGTTTCTTGCATGTTCTTCTCCATAGAGATCTACGCTTTGGAACGTGCAAAGAGCTTCATCTTTTTGACTGACCGACCTTGACAATTCAAAAGTGTCTGTTAATGGTCTAATTGAAGTAAATGCTAGTCTTTTGAGTATCTGCTCCAGTTTCCCAACTGTGTTGGGGTCGGCTTCCAGCCTGATCGGATGCAGCTGAATACTAGTATTTTCCATGGGGCGACTGCCTATCTGAGCTCGTGACTTAATAAGCGGAGGAGCTCGTGGCTAAATAATAACAGCCGCACGGGTCGATATTCAAGGTTAAGCAACGCTTGCCGAGGTTTGTCTGTGGATGGGTGACCGTCTTAACAAACCGAGACTCCTCCGTGCCTCGGAAAGCACGTAAGCCGTTGGTCCCGGCTGTCATTTGTAGATCTTTGGCAGTCGTTACGGATAATCAGAAGCCAGAAAATCTGACACCAGTCTTACCAAGGAGTGTCGTGTTACCCAGTTAATGGGATGTGGAGGTCTGGTAGGCATCCGCTCCACGTAAAATACTGGTATAAAACTGAATTCGGTTTGACTGGAAGCGACCCCAATGTAGTTGAGAAAAGGCTAGGCAGATGATGACTGCCTATCTGAGCTTCACAACCCAGCAACTAAGTTATACGACCCCCCTTGGCAAGACTACACAACAGTAATTGGTCAGATGATACACAAAAAATCAGTTCTACAACCCCAAAAATTCACCTCAATCATTACACTATATCATTCATTTCCTGCACAATTTTCATAACAAAAAACTTATAAATCCCACATCTTTACAATTGAGCTCCCATTCAAATCGGGCCACACTATAATGACGTAGTATCCGGCACGGTAATTACTGTCCACAATGGGCCATTGTCTGTGACAGCGCGACACTTCCGGCCGCGGCTAGGCATCCTGCGCGCGCGCCGATCATCCCACTGATAACCATCGAGAGTATTGTTTTGTCGAGATGGGCGTTGTGGCAACTACTGTTGTTTTGCAAGCTGTTAAAACTGTTGTTGTGGGTAATTAGGGCCAATTAGAAATGGCACCTCCATCTTTCGGTGTCGTACGAGATGACAGCCCCGGATGTACGATTTTTCCGAACCGGGGCAGAAACTTGACGGTGGCGCCCTCCACTCTTCCACGTTCGTGATTAATTTTATTATGTACTAGTGGACCGCCCCGGCTTCGCTGGCATAATTTTTTTTCAGGGGAAACCATTGGTTCTGGAGATATTGAAGATCAAAGTAAGAATAGTATAAAATTTTATTACCCCACATCAAAAAGTTTTTTTTTTCAAACATATGAATTCCCGCCCTAGATCCGGGCCAGCGAGATGACACTGCTCAGAGTGAATAGAATAGAATACTCTTTATTATGTACACCATATAAGTTACAGAAAAGAAAGATGAAGAAAAATGAGAGTTGACCGTAAGAAACTATGCAGTATTTTTCTAAGGTAACAGTTCCAAAATGCTGCCAGGCTGAAATGGGACTGGGCGGATCACACCAGCCGCATGCATAGTTACCGCTGGGCAAAAGTCTCCATGCAGTGGACGGCGTCGCCGAGGCCGGCGGCGAGATGACTTGGATGCACACTGCGAAGGCTGGTTCGAGGTGGCGCAAGAAAAGAATGTCTGGAAGGATATGGGGGAGGCCTTTGCCCAGCAGTGGGACACAATAGGCAAAGGAAAGCAAAAATAAAAAAACAGTTCCATAACATATCATCACATATACACAGATAAGCCGGGTCTGTAACAGGGCTGGCTACTTTCGCAGCATTGTCTCATTAACTCCACGATTAAACGATTTTTTTTCCTTTCGTGAATGATGAAGATCTACATAGCTCAGTAAAACAGCGGACGATGACGGTCTTATTAAATGTAACGAGATCCTTTCGCTGTTTACTTCTTTCAAAGTCTATTTTCTATATACATACAAGTTGTACCCGTGGCTTTGCTCCCGTCACCTCCCGTCAACCGTTACTTACCCTACTCTACCCTATCTACCTACCTTACCCTACCTACCTACTTATTTGTTTTAAACCTTACCTGTAATATAGTAAACAAAACAAAAAATAATTAGCCAAATCGGTCAAGCCGTTCTCAAGTTATAGCGTGACCAGGAGAAATAGGGGTAAATTAATATATATGTCACCGGAAAATGGCAAACGCCGTAAGATTGTAAAATATCGCGTGAAATTGTAAACTATTTTATCTAAATAAGACACAAATATATTGGAAACTATTGAATTTGGATGGGATTTATGGTTTACAAAACGATTTATTAATAATATATCGAGAAACTAAAATCTAATAAAGTTTTAATATAATCTTGCGGAGTCTGCAATTTTCCGGTGACATACATATTAATTACTATTCACTTCGAAGACCAAGCCAAGGCTTATTTCCTAGCACGTGGTACCACAAAGCATTAGAACTTAGGATTATGAGTGAGTAATATAATACCAGTGTCGGCATCGTTTAGTTTGTAGAGCTAGTGATCAGCTGATCCCCTATAATCGGCTTAAGAAGTTACCGAACTGTGTCAGGCATTAACTGACTCACTTACTGCTTGGTAAAATGCTTTTGAATTTGACCCGTGGGTGGTTTGTAATTGTTATGGTGGTTACCTTATTCTGGTTAGATATAGAAAATGAACGAAACAATAGAAGCATGTAGGGTCGGATATATTGGATATTATAATGTTACGGAGTCTGCAATTTTCCGGTGACATATATATATGATAGCCACGTTAGATTTAGGTATTGAAAAAAATGAGAAGCAGAAAGTATCACAGATCGGGAGACCTGGCAATAGCCTGGCAATAAATTGATAGTAATCATTGGAATATTTCGGATTGGCCATAATGTTGATAAGCAATAGTAATAGCCCGCGTACTAATTATAAAAACTTCAAGATTCTAAAGATTGCAAGAAAATAATCCAAAACATCAACAAGGCTCACCACAGTTATCTAGTAAAAGAATTCCATTAACATTGGCGCCAAGACATACCTGACCAAATATCTTACCCGATATCGCCCAGGCCGTAATCGCAACAATTAATATCGTCTCCAGAATCAAAAGTCAACTAATAAACAAGATCGATAACAGAGATAAAACGAACCAAAGCTCATATATTTATTAAAAACCCTAGTTCCAACATTTGTAAAAATCTTCGGATAGTGTAAATTGTTAACAGACAGTATAGTCCAAGATCCCAGAGCCTCCAGACGTAACTTATTTCCTCGTAACAAAATGTGTGGGATACAATACGTTCTTTGAACGTACGCATACCCTAGCTTGGGCTGACGGCCAATTTTATCAGGTGCTAAAGTTACAAAAAAAAACGTGAATCACTTTTCTTGAAGCCTGTGCGGATTTTAATAGATGCTTTACAGAATATAGTTTAATAATTAGTAATTAAATGAACTGTATGATGTCGGACGTAGAAGAATAGCACCATCCCATCTCTTCCCGTGGGTTTCGTAAGAGGCGACTAAGGGACTCACCAGAAAATGGGCAACAGCATTCTGTGTACATTGCAATAGCTACGCTGCGATCGCCAACCCGCCTGCCAAGCGTGGCGATTATGGCAAACCTCCCTCCTTTGGGGAGGCCTATGTCCAGCAGTGGACGTCTTTTGACTGGTGATGATGATGAATTAAATAATATTATAACAACTTATTAGTTATTATAATTAGCCAAACAGATGGCTTCGCGCGTTGGCCCGAGCTAGTAGATATGCGTACCTTCAAAGTACATACTAACACTATTCTACTCAACAAAATTAGTTACTGCGAAAATAAGTAACGTCTGGGAGCTTTGGGATCTTGCTCTAGCATTTATCTCTCGTGTGCGGTCGACTAAAAGCATGTTAATTTGAATTCATTTAAAAATGGCGTCCTTAGTCATTGTCCCAGCAGCCGGGCCGATAATTGGTCGCGAGATAAAGGGTACTTTATGAGTTGCTGAGACACTTACGGGCTTGCGAATGGCTGCGTTAATGTGTGGTTTCGTGTCTTACACGATGTGTTTGCTATTTAGTACAAGGAAGAGTCTTCAAAGAAGAAGTCTTGTATGTCTTTCTATGTAGGTATAATTCTGGTTCTCAGGCTTTGTTTTGGGCTCGATCTTTTCTATTTTGGTCATTATCATCTTCCTGTCCTTATCCAATGTTAATTGGGAGTGTCGTCTCAGTAGAAATATAATTTCATAAAATCACTGTATCCGTCTAGCTCCAGGCCTACATCCAAAATAATCATTTGAAAGTTAAAAATCTACATATCCCATGCAATTTTCCAAAAGCCATTCCCGATACAGTGTAATATTTATCTTGAGTCGTACTATCCTAGTTTTTTAAGGTCACCTTCAGATACGTATGTAAAAATGGTTCCATTTAGATAAGCTTGTAAAAAATGTGCTGAACACATCGAGATAAAGTTAACAGTTCAATTTATTACTGCAGACATCATCTACTTTGATTCTTGGGTAAAAATAAACTGTATCTTTTTATTTACATTTTATCGTTCCGTATTTAAAATAGCCTCTTAAAAGAAGGCTATTTTAAAAGGTAACATCAGAGAATGAATGCTCTATGGGCAGTAGTTAACTCCGATTGCCAACCTTCTTTTTGTTCCAACTTTTATCAGAATGCCAATTTAACTAATTTTCAATCGTAATCTGTCAAAAATCCTCGTTTTTCATACAATTTTGACAGATTGCGACTGAGATGCAAAAGTAAACGTTGCTTAAAAATTAGTAGAATTTTATTGGTCCTCAGTTTACTGACTGATATGTTTAAACAGCTTACTATGACGTCTTAAAACCACCACAATACGGTTTGAAAGAGAGACGAACTTATACGGAATGAACAACACTATCCCTGTCTCAGGACGGAAACATGTTGGCATTGGAACTTCATAGTATGACCCCTGGCCTCTATGATGGCAATAAGAATCAATCCTCCATTATACAATAGTGACATATTGCTAGCCCATCCAATATACAACTGTAGACTGACTCACACTTAACCCATTAACATTAACTTGAAGAGATGACTTGCATCAAAGTTTGCGTCACAATTTTCCAATACTACTTTCCAATAAGTCATTGCCTCTCTCACTATCGCCTATAACACCTTTTAATACTTTCCTCGTATGATTCACAATTAAACGTTTAAAAAAAGCTAGCATTTACGACCGTTTCTTGAAAGCAATTTGTAGATATTTAAAAGAAAGTTCTGCTTGTGAATTTCCGGTCGTTCTTCATTGATCGATTCATCATTTGGTTGGTAAGGATGTAAATGCCATGTGCATAGCGCAGGTGCAATCATGTTTGTGTTATTTATGAAAGTGAAATTTTCTTCAGAAATATTCGTTTACTAAACACACATACAGAAAGAAAATCAGTTTATTCTGCCGGAAAAAACGCACAGAAACACGCATTTACAAATAATAAACTTATCAACTACAGTTATTATAACAAAAATAAATAAAAAAACAAAAACGCTGTCAGGTTTGGACATTAATTAAAACGAGTCTCTGGTCACACCACAGACAAAACAGAACACAGTTCAGCAGTTGTCTATGGCATGACGCCCGACTGAATGACAGCGATAACATGGAAACAACAACAATAATAAACATATATATTAAAAACCTTTTTAGCATTGTCCACATTTATTTACACACAAAACTATACTGGTTTTTTTTTTAATTTAGCCTCATCTATGTGGACTCCATCTTTGTTTTATTTCAATTCAATTTATTTCGGACATCCATGCATGTGACCCATGCTAACAAAATGGCGACCTCAAAAAATCCAGGTGGCCAAATACTTTGAGCGGTAGTGTATATTTTACAGTAAGCGTTCCCGGTATAACTGATATTATCAAACTGCGATTATCCTTCTTTGAAACGAGATGCAGAGATAACGTTCCTGGAGCCGTTCGGGGAAGACACACGAGTAATGATATGCAAAACACTGCATATTTCCAGGTCAAGAAAACACCTAACCATATCTTCCAGATGACGCAGGTATAGTTTTTTAATAAGGAAATTGAGGTCAGCCACACGGGGCAATCTTCAGGGTGAAGCTTGCCGAGGTCGGTCCGTGAATGGGTGACCAGACCATCAATTACATATCCAGACTCCTCCGTACCTCGAAGAACACGATAAGCCGTTGGTCTCTGTAAACTGTAATTTGCAGATCTTTGACGAGATAATAAGAAGAAGAAGCGAGATAATCTGATATCAGTTCGGCTTGCAAGGGTATCGTGTTACTCAGTTACTGGGTTCTGTGTCAGGTAGGTAGACGATCCATGTAAAATATTGATGCTCTGCTGCATCAGGTCTGGAAGCCGACCCTTAAATAGTTGACTTAAAAGGCTTCGCAGATTGAACATGACAAAACAGATGTCTTTGATCACGACCATCTCCTAGCTACACCAATCAGAGCATCTACTTACTGAACAAAGCCCATCACATGAGCCGCTAGGAGTTCCGTGAGCATGTGTCACAGAGTACACGAACCCGTTTTTTCCTTGGCTTGTGTTATGCAGATTGCCAGCGAACAGTTTACATAGTAACGTAGGCTATGTCGCTTGCCCGGAGCGCTAATGATAGTTGAAGATTGGTGTAAGGTAGGAGCGATTGGTATGACTTAGCAAGCAAGAATAGCAGAAGCTTCTGAGTAAGAGTATGAAGAAAGCTTCGGAGAAGGTGGCAATCGTTTTTCATTTATTCCAAAGACTTTCAGCGGTATTGTAAGTTATATTATAAGTTAACAGGTAGCTTTTGCTGATCCCATTCTGTTTTGATATCTTTTTCGCTATCGCCGCATAGTTATCGCTGAAGAATGACACTATGCCTGGGCTCTCATAAGTAGTTAAAAATGAGAGCCAGTGCTTCGAAAACTACTACGGTAGTTCTAAAGAATTCCGTTTCCCTTTCGGCTATAAGCCTCAACAACAAACTAAAGCATTCATTATTTTTTTCCATAAATGAATTGATTCCATTTATTTCTGTAGGTAACACAAATAAATGGGATAATGGTAGACCTGTCAGTAGACTTGATAAGCAAGCACAGAAATAAGCAAGAACAGACAGCGGGGTGAAAAACGATTTAATGTCTTCAAGTTGACGCTATGACGACATTACAGCGTATTTCACCCCGCTGTCTCCCCAAACTTGCGTCCCTACCAAGGTGCGCCAGCGCAGGCCACGAGACCCGCCTTATGCCGTTTCCATGACGACGTTTTAGAGCGAATGCCAACTCAAATCACTATTTATTAGCCATGTTATTTTGCAACTAAACACACGCTAGGGAAGCCTGGAAAGGTCTGACTTGCCATCTCCTGATTGGCAGCCACATTTGCTGGCGACCGGGAAAGTAAATTATATGAACTTGTTTGCTAATGCGGCTCTTCCTAGAGCTTTGGGCTTGTTGCCAACTGCCAAGACTGCGCTCAAAGGAATAGTTGTGGTTTAGCGTTCATTAGGAAGTGAAGGAGTTCCTGGTTTTACGGTGGATTGCTGAGGGCAGCCTTTTTAATTTGTTTTTGGAAGGATCATATTTGTGCAGTAACATTTTCTGATATTTCAGTTGGTGGAATGGTGCGTCAGTGTTACCAAACGGCGGTCGTCTGGAAGGAGATCTATTTCTTTTTTAAATTTTGAGGCAAGTAAAAGTGCTGGAATACGTAGTTTCTTAACAACGACTCGCAAGCTTGAATACTAAATACTACTATCAAAATTCTTTGAGAAGGACATATATTTGAGTAGATTTAACTAAGTGACCAGATCGTATCCAAACATGTGACACTCTTAGGCAAATGTCTAGTTTGGGGGTTTAATTTGCGTTTAATTTAATTTATGATTTTTAATTTGCGTTTAATTTTAATAAATTTAACTAACATAGTATTAAGAGCTACTAACCCCTACTGTGGACCAAAAGTTGTCTGTGTTAATGAATATATTATTATTATATATTATGTAACAAGTCAGTGACAGGATCACCAGTCGGTCAGTATCAAGATGGTGTGTAATTTTATTAATTAATATAATTGTACATACAATTGTATTATTAAATAAATAAAATCGCATACGAGTCCCGTCCACAATGTGACAACTTTACACGAGAACTTCAAAGCTCCCGTTTCTCCAAGATTACAAAACCCATCACCAATTTGCGTGAATACCACGAATCGTGATAGGTTCAGCAGCGGCAACAAGAAACCAGCTTCTCAGTCTTTACCCCAGTTCTGTTTCATCGATAACAATCAGCTTTGCAGCTCACTAGTTGTTAGTACTTACTGGTGTAGTGTCACATCGATGTTATCGGCAGAAAGTTATGTACTAGTGTTTAGTGGATATCGATACTTTGTCGGTTCACGAACTTTGTTGTCAGGTGTCGGGTAAGTGTGGTTTTGTCTGTGTTTTTTTGGGTCATAGTGGTTCTGTTATCCGAAAATTAAGAGGCAGTTACGTCTTGTTATAAGGTAATAGGAGCCGAATGCCTAGGCTCAATAGATGGGTGGTCTTTGCTGCCGTGGAACACAGCGCGCCATCGACACGAGCCTGGTGGTGATCGGACAGCGAGCCACCCAACTACTATTTTATTGATTTAAATGATTAAATTACCTTGAAAATCAACTTTCAAAAAACTAAATGAATTATGACACATATCACAGAACGAAGGTGTTAATAGCGTCAACTAGTAGGTCAGAGTCAATCTCACGGGGTTCGGATGGCACGAGTAGCTACTACTCGAGTGTGGCCAGGGCCTAATCTGGTTCACCTTATTGACAACAGTATAAGTATCTTTAACCACATCTAATCTAATATAATAAAGCTGAAGAGTTCGTTTGTTTTTTTGAACGCGCTAATCTCTAGAACTACCAGTCGGATTTAGAATTTTTTTTTTGTATATGAGAGCCACATTCTTGAGGAAGGCTATAGGCTATACAGGATCGGGAAAAAAACGGGATATGTGCGAACGAAGTCGCAGGCAAAAGGTAGTTAGGACTACAAAGGTATTTGCTGTTACAAAACCTTGATGAATCACACCACATTCAAAACTATTTTTTTTTATATTACCTAAACATTGTAAGGTCAACGACCATATAAGGGAGCATCGCGATAGGCCTTTCGCGCCCGTTGCCCGTGCGCAAGTTATTTTAAATCACAGTTACTTTTGATCACTGCGATTTCGTCACTCGACCAGTTATCTGTTGAAAAACAGCGACACCAAATCGTCGGATTACGTGTAAAACTGTAAATGTCATTACAACGAGTTATTGGACGCGCAAATTACTAACCTAGGGTTGTGAGTTGTTCCACAATCTATTTATATTTAGTCTATCAACGAAAGAGTTTCTTGCGAAGCCATCTTGCGTTTAGGTTAACTGTCAGATTGACATAACTTTGACATATCTTGAGTCCTGTCAAAGATATGTTGGTGACGATGTAAGTCCTTTTATTTTTTTATTAATAATGTAAAATTATCAATTGACTTCTTCCGCTCAGGGTGGAGCGAAAGGGCGTGTCCAATGAACCACACTGTGTACCTATCCAGTAAATTTACTGGGATGTACTAATCGTAGTTCAAGAGAATTCTTGTCTATCTTTATTATTCTCAGTCTTTTCAAATGCCATACGTCCTAGGACATGATATTTTCAATTAGAGTCTCTAAGTTAGCCTTAAGTATGTGGTTTAATCTTGATAAGCACATAAGTTAGTGTTTGTGGGCAATGAAACTTATGGCTGCGTTAGTAAAGTATGTTCTATCGCATGTAAATATCTGTTTAAAGAGGAAATTATGAAACCATTTAACGTTTTAAATGTGATAATACTTTGCCCTGTCATTAGTTCGTAATGTGGAACTGAGTCTATGTAAATTACATTAAAAAGGAAAGCCAAATTAAATCCTGTGTAAGTACTGAAACTGTCAGTTTCAAAAACTAGGAAACACTAGGAAGTGGTGACGGGTGGGCGTTTTGGGGACGACTGTTTTTATGTAGAAAGTTAATGTTCTAAAAGTGCTGACACAGCCTAATTTGAATAAATGACTTTTGAATAAGATTTTTTGATTTTGCCACTAGAGTCGTTTTCAGGTAGAATTTTGTAACGAGACTAAGTTACGCCAAAGGAAGAGCTCGTGGGCTAAGTCATAACAGTCGCATGGGTCGATTTTCAAGGTTACGCAACGGTAGGTGAGGTCAGACTGGATGGGACTACCCATTAGGTACATACCGGGACTCAGCAGCAAGCCGTAGGTCCTGGCTGTCACTTGTAGATTTTTGACAGTCGCTGGGTATTCACAAACTCAAAAATTGCACTCACTCAATGTAAAACACTGATAGAAGTTGAGTAAAGGCAGATTGACGAACTTATTCATAAACTATTTATTAAAATAACTTGCAAGAAATGCAAAGTAACAGCCCTACAGAAATAACAAGTCCAACGATCGCGATTCGATCTGAAGGAGTGAATGAATGAATTCCATTTCGAAATGATCGAATCAAAGTTGAATGTTACGCAACAACTTAACTTATTAGATTGTTTTCGGAACTTAATATTAAAACTATATTAAGTTCCGAAAACAATCTTATAAGTTTATCTACGGGTATATTTCTTAAACAAGATATCAGTTAGATAATGTAACGTTATCTAAGAATAAAGCTCACCACAGATAACGTTATTATTTTTAATCTGTGACTTTTTCCGCGCGTGGGAGCAACACTATTACGGCCTATTGTTATGTCACTTGAGTGTCAATAATAATTATTATGGTTTCACTTTCGATTCTATTACTGTGCAATAAGAAATGTTCTATTAAGTTATGTTCGTGTTGTAAGATGAAAAATTAATATAATACTTGGCTGTTGGGTGGGCGGGATGGTTTTCATCAAATGGTTTTAAGTTTAGATGATTGAGCTAATGTCTTGAAAGAAAGAAAGAAAGAATAATATTTATTTAGCACTTACATGAAACACGCACGGTACATAGATATGAAAAATAAAACAGAAATGTAGGTATGCTAAGAACCAAGTGTGTGTCTCACGGCTGCACTAAAAAGGTCCATTTCAGCGATATGTCAGACAGACTGATGCTGTCTGACGCTGGTTTTCTAATGAACCTTTCAATGGACGAGTGGCGGTGCATTTTTGCAAGTAGAAATAATTTCAGACTTTACACATAAGTCATGCATGGTGTTTCCAGTGTTCTTGGTAGGTTGAAGTCAGAAGGTCACTCCTCCGAAAGTTACCTTTATGCAAATAAACTTCAGTTTTTAAGTTCTACATTTAAATTAAAAGTTCTTAGTTCCCGTGTTTTATTGCTGTTACGAATTATTTATTTATTTATTTGAAGTCCAAAACAAATATTTGTCTTCTTACGAAATATTTCGCACAGGAAACCTAGCTTCAAGTACAACAATTATTATGATTTTTTATGACTACAAGGCTTGCAGTAACTCGCCGGGCGGGAACGGATGCACTTGCGCAACCGCGAGCCGAACGGCGTTCTAATTACCTTCGGCTACTTCCGCCGAGCTTCGTGATTGGTGACAAAATGAATGGGCTAGGTTAGTGATTCGAAGGATTGAGGTAAGTGGTGTTACCGTTTATTTACACAACAAATGTTGAGTTCTCTTAAAGATACAAACCCAGTTGAATTGAAATTGAGACTCAAGTATTATTTTTTTAATTTTGTTTCTTGGCTTATTTCAGTTTCAGATTAAATCCTCAGACTCCATTCATCCACTTTACTTCTTTCAATTCTTTTTATGGTGGCCTCTTATTTAGGAAGATACAAAACCGGTGCATTTTCCGTTTTAAGGGTTCCGTACCTCAAAAGGTAAAAAAAGGAACCCTTATAAGATCACTGTCTTGTCCGCCTGTCTGTCCGTGTGTCACCATACTAAGGTCTATAGTCCCTATTAGGTGTATAAAATGGTCCCGAGTCATAACGATAAAAAATATGGGCAAATTTAGATATTTGCGTAAACTTATAGTACCAAAATTTACCTTAATTTTAGTTCTAGATCAACCGGAAGTACCCTATAGGTTTTGGGTCGGAAACCTATATGGTAGTTCCCGTTGACCTAGAACCACGAAATTTGGCAAAAAGCAAGGTATTAGAGCAAAATTCCAAAAAAAAAAATTAGAAATTAAGTGTCCCCATACATATATAGTTGACGCCTGCCACCAATAAAAAATATACCAATTTAATATGTCGGTATAATGGATAGGCACGGAACCCACGAGTTCGACTCGCATTTGACCGCTTTTTAAATCAGTGTAATCAAATTACCAATGCCTAATTTGCTCTACAGCCCCAGAATTCCAAAGAGCCCGGTATACGTCAAAAGGCCGTCCCTATTATCTGTAGCTTGTTACTTGCGTAATTTAGGCAGTCCTTAAGACCGGAAAAATAGGCGTGGCTGTTAAGTTTGTAACCTTTGTAGTAATAAATACTTACTAAACGCCCAAAGCGTTGACTGGCGATAAAGTTATCGTGAGTGGAAATTGTTATTAAACTATTGTGATAAAGCTGTGGCCCTACTATGACGTGCTAATGCCATGCAATTCCGATGATCTAAAAGGGATAGTGCTATTCGCTATGTATAGCTCCGTCTCTCTCTTAGAGCGGAATCATGATCGTTTTAAGACTTCATAGTACCCTGTACAAGCATATTAAATGTTAATAGATGGAGAAGGCATTGATGCTCTAGAAATAACTTGAGGACAAGAATATCGTTAAGTTCTTTGGTGTTTTTGTAAGACATTTAGGCCATTGCCATGATTTGTTTCCTTTATTCCCAGTCGTTCCATGTAGCTAGTTCCACATGGAACTTTTGCAACTCATATTGATCGAATTGACCATAGATGAACAGAGCGCTCAAAAACGGTGATCACAGTGGGAAGGAGGCAACCTTCTTGCCAGGCTAAAATGGGATTAGGCGGGTCACGTCAGTCACATGCACCGTGACCGCTAGGCAATAGTCTACACACAGTGGGGACAGAAATACCACAGCTTTGTTAATTTTCATAGCACTTATACTTGCATTTCATATCTCAGGCTTATAAAGATGAAACCAGAATCAAGATAAAAATAATTTTCGAATAATGTTGCAAATTAATTTTTCACACAACCAGTCTCCTAATTATACTACCTACTTATTAGCAAGTGGTATGTAGGGTAAAAGTCAATTGTTGAGTACAGCTGAGTTTGAAGTCCTGGGTTCAAGTCTCGAGTCGGGCAAAATGTGATTGGGATTTTTCTTTCTGGTTGTTGCAGTCCGAAGTTTGGCCCTGTGCCCTGTTGGTGGCAACCGGCTCACCTCCTGTTATATGGGACTCAAAAATAACTGGCGAAAAGTGTTTACTATATTATGTGCATCTCTGCTGAACCTTTCAGGGCATACAGGCGTGATGTTATGTTAGGTTATGATGACGAAACTTTTCTCCCAACAATTTACTATTTCCCGCGGAATGGCAATAGCGGCGTGATTGCTAACGTGGGGAGGGTTACATCATGTGCCCGCGCCGGGCGCTTCTTGAGATACGCGATCGATGGAAAAGATTATTTTTATACTGTTTGACACTAAAAGCGAGGAAAATGGCCCCACTGCAGATAGGCAAGCAAACGCCACGTTCCATTTTATATCTTGCCAATTCTCTAACCAAATCGGAAAAGATTTTGTCCAAACTTTGAAGTCACAGTACTATCTAGGTAAAATATATTTAAAGGTCCATTTCATGTCCTCCCTTTCTAATCTGCCCTCCATTTCCCAATTTCCTCGCCAAAACCGGTGTCGGTTTGTCTAAACAGCCCTTATTGGGCAAGCACACACGGAAGCTCACCGCGCAGGTGAATCGACGTGTGGGTGCGGCATGCGCGGGCGCATCGCTTGCACAACGCGGCCGCATTCCGCCGGCGGACGCTGCCGCGGGTGCACGCGTTTGCGGTTCCCTCCTTACTTAAACATTGTTGGTTTTAGGAAATAAATGTTTTGGGTACCATCGTCTGTGACGACGAATTTAGTGTGGGAAATTAGGTATGGTATGGGAAGATTTTTTGTTTTTTTACTTCTCCATTTTGAAAGCTTAGGTAAGGCACACCAAACAACTGTTACAGATTTCGCGCAAAAGTTACTTGTAAGCTTAACATACTCAATTAGACCCTGATTACGTATGAAGTATTTCAAAGCATTTGTCAGGATCAGTCCTTGACCTCTTTGATTACCACAAGAATGATTGTCTTCAATCACTTGGCGTTGTTACGCCACACCATACATTCATCATATCTTGTATCTCTCGTACACATGCCAAAAACGTTGCCTTATCATCGCCATCCCATACAACAATGGAATGCATTAATTGCTCGACAATTACGAAAATGATTTGTATCTGATAATATCAGCTGGTTGGCTGCCCAGCGTTGGGCGTGGACGATAAACAACAAATAATTACTTGAGATAATTCCGTGAGACATTCGCTTATAATTCCCCTACGGCGGAATTAAGTTGGACCTACTGTTGCCCACTGTGAATTATTTGTAGGTTGGTACTGTGTAAAAGGTCGGGTACTTACCTATTTGTTAAATAAATTGGGAATTGCCGAGAAGTAACAGACCTTCGGGAAAAGTAGAAAAGTTGGATGGATTGAGATAATCTTGGCGCGAGGGCGAAAAAATAACTAGTTAACACTAGTGCCAAGATACTGGCTGAGCCAAAGAAAAGCCACAAAGCTATTGGGATAACAAAATACTGTTAATTTTCCTCTGCGGTTTATTTGTCATCCTCTTTAACCGACTTCCAAAAGGAGGATGTTCTCAATTCGTCTGTATGGGTTTTATTTCTCATCTTTGCTTCCCATTTCCATTCATTTTTCATCTACAATCAATCGATTAATCAATAAATATTATGTTTTAGTTTTTTGAAGTGAAAACTTCTTTAGGCGCGTTGAGCACTTTTTGGGTGAACAAAAATAATGGAACTCGCGTCATCGTCACCGAACGCTTTCCAAATTCAAAAATAATAATCTAATAGCTCGACGATACAATTCACAAGTTACTTAGTTTGCACTTCCATCGGCAGTCCCAAAAGACTGCGCCGCATGTTTTTTAAAATCTTCATGTGCTGTACCAATTTGAAAGCACTACTGCCCCAAAATGTGCTAATCCCGTCAAACCGCATAAAGGGCCATAAAAAACACGCTAAGAGCTCCTACACTATAGACAACATTTAGTAGGCCAGTGTAGGTTTATTTGAAATCGCGCTGTCTCATAAATATTGATGCTTTCATCAACCGTGCTGCCTACACCAAGTCCTAATTGACACGTCATGCTGCACACGGCCGACTGGAATGCTAAGTTATTGTTGTAATTCATTTATCTTCTTGGTTTGGTGTAGGTAGGGTACGTAGACCTAGTGTGGGGTAAATGTCGGTAAGTTTAACATTGCATTACTGATTATGAATCCTTTGAAGCTCGCAATCAAACCAAGAGTGAAGTCGAAGAGTTGGGAAGATTTGTCCATCCATTTTCTTCTTCAGCTCCGTTCTGTCAACCGCCACGCTATCACTGACACCTTTTTTCATTCCTATCATTTTAATCATCACACAATCTATTTATTCTTTGGCCTCCCTCTGTCCATCCATTCATATGCCTTGAATTATCTATCTTACCTATTTAAGTATTATGGGATTTGGCCCTTTGGTTTCTAAGGCCAGTTAACTCATCATCATCATATCAGCCGAAAGACGTCCACTGCTGGACATAGGCCGTGGTTTGCTATAATCGCCACGCTTGGCAGGCGGGTTGGCGATCGCAGTGTAGCTGTTGCAATGCACAGAACCACAGTGAATTCTGCTGCCCATTCTCTGGTGAGTCCCTTAGTCGCCTCTTACGACACTCACGGGAAGTAATGGGATGGTGCTATTCTTTTACGTCCGACACCATCCAGAACTAGTTTACTATGATGAAAGAATTAAATGACCCTAACTCAAGTCTTCGCCATCAGCGGCCATCTTTCCCACTGGTCGGATCTAGTGTGAATGAAGCCTAAATCCAGTGCATTGGCACATGCGCATAGCATAAGCAATGTGATGCAAAGTCACTATTTATTTGTACACGAAGTGATTTAATTTGGCTTACCAGTAGAATTTTAACTAGTATCCATAGTTGGCAGTTCCTAAGGGCTTCTATTAGCTTAAGTTACGACTAAGGAGTCATAGGAAAAATGGGAAAATTATGTTCGATTGAATATTTATCGCGTAAATCGACTTTAATTGCGAAGTGCATCCTGTTCTTTTCCATAAAAATCAAAATGATGTGGATTTCTTTGGAAAACCTTTCATCAATATTGATCTATCCCATCTTTCAAACCAGCTCCATCCGCCTTTCCATCTTTCTTTTCTTTCGCTTCTTCTTTTTAATGGTTACGTTCGAGGATTTACTAAAGAAGAAAGAAAGAAAGAAAAGAAAGAAAGAAAATTGCATTTATTGGCACAATAATAAAATAATAATAAAAAAATAAATTAAAAAATCACCTTACAAATAGAAAATATCAAAACTTAAGTACATATAGCAATATTGTGCCAAAAGGGCCTCAGCTCAGCATAATGTTAGGTGGCAACAGTAGTTATTACCACCTAACGCTGATTTTCAGCTGCAGCCCACGGGTACCATACGCTCGAACGCGCAGTAGACATATAAATAAAAAAAAAAAAATATTAAGCTTTAGAATCTTTTCGTTGCATATATGTTATGCAACCGAAACCAATCTAAAATCACCCGTATTTTAGAGCTAGGTGGTCTGTTTCGGGTTTGAATTAGTTCAGTCATTAGAATCTTAATGAATTTCGTTTCGCTGTCTGAGTTTGCTTTTATCACTTCGGTAACGAGCTGGTAAATGTCCTTTTTTGCTTGGTTCTCGGTTTTTGATCCTTTCATTACCTTCGGAACAAATAGGTAGCTTACTATTATGACAAAAGTCAATATTTTTAAACTTTAAATTAATCTTACCGCAAATTTTACTTGATTGATGACCGAACTGTCCATATCAAAGCATACAACATTTAACTATTTTAAAAGATGGATAAAAAGTGGTGGTCCCTTAAGGGGAAACCCTTATCCTAAAAGCAAGAAATGATGACTCTGTCCAGATATTGGTTGGGACACTTGAATACAAGAGCAATATATTGCAACATTGCAAATAGCCGGGTCACTCGGTCCAGTCGTGAACGCTTCGTATGGCCTCGCGTATAATCCAATAGACTGTATGGCTTCGACTGACGACTTCATCGATTTATTGATGTAAGTAACTATTCGCGATATGGTTCGCAGCAGAAATGCTTGGATAGATTGCCAATGAATGGGGAACCATAAACGAGTGAACAGGGAAAAAGTGAGTCTATAAGAAAGTCGACGTTAGAAAGATTGAATTTGGCTAGTTTTGCAACTCCAGCAAAATCGTAAAATTTGCGTAAATAATTGGCGTAAAAGGTGGTGTAGTTTCTGACAAAATCTATTGTGTATTGTGTGGGACGAGGACCAGAATATTTTGGCAGAGATTATTTTTCTTTTTGGTCGGTGAGCAAGTGAGCAAAAAACAAATCATCTCAACAGCCCTATTAACTACCTCTCGAAGCGTTGTTTGCATTGACAAAAAAATGATTTAAAATTTTTAAGTCGACGCGATTTCTAGTATCTATGCACCTGTATATTTAACGACTATAACGAATCCGTGTTCTAACTATAAATTGTATGCAATCAATAGACCATAATTATTCATAACATACTCTTCGCTGTGAGCCACGTTCACTTTATGCACGATTTTATTTTATTTCTTATTTGATGCACATACTTGTATGTTTGTCCATAAGCCGCATCCGTTTGGTTATTTTTTCATTTATTTACCCCGAGGGGAAGGCTATAGGCTTTTGACCATATTGTCTCGTCTTACGGCCTTCACCACGCCGGGTTTTCATAGACATTATTTGGACTTTTTAAAGTTTTGAAATGTAGGATTTTCGGTTGGTATAGTAGTCTAAGGTCCTAAGATCCTAAAACTAAAGTTGTCCATTCCGATACAATTTTGACCGATTTGATGGAACACGCTTAATTAGCAATCAGCCTGTATACCTGCTGAATTTTAAAGGTAATAGCAATATAGACTATCATAAACATAGAACACAAACAAGCATCTAATAGTCCTTTACAGCCCACTGGCTGTTTAACATAGGCTGCCATTTGCTATTCTATTCCGCGTTTCTCATTAGCTCTCACATAATTATGATGGCCTTATATTCATTGGTGACGGACGTTCGACACTGCCTGTCTGGTTGTGGGCGATGGGGATTCAGTTAACTAAGTGTGGTGTTTTTTAGTACCCAGTTTTATCATAATCTCTCTTGTGTTCTAGAAGAGCAGGATTATGATTATGATGAGGAGCCTAGACTGCCTAGTCAAAGCAAGATTCTTTCAGCTTTAGAGTGTCGAAAAGACGAACAGCATTATTAAAATTTCAATAGATTCTTCATTCAAATTCTTCGAAATAAAATTGTTCGAAAGAGTTACCGCAGTCCTGGAATGCAGAGGGCATTTGAAGGAACACAGTAGTCTGACACTCCCTTCCCGCTCAGCCCAGAGCAGGAGTCGTTTGATGATTTCCCATCTTAAAAAAGCTGCTATGCATTCTCTACCAATCAACGTTTAGGTTTCAGCTATTCAAATTCAAATTAAGAATCTGCTAAAGAATTATAATTATTTAACTAATCATAATAGAAGTTGCCTGCCACCTTTTGCAAACTATTCAATTTATCTTAAGACAATCAAAGTTCATCTGCTACACATATCCGAACGCAAACACTACCTAAGATAAATCTAAACTATTCAGTATTCACTACACATTGACACATATTAATTTGAGCCGCGACGTCTCGTATCCATCAAGTTGAAGAAGCCATTTATCGCCCATCCGGGCTTGTATCAGGGTCTAATGGTCAAGATAACAGGTCCGCCAGTGTTTAGCGGCAACGGTACACGATCGCTGATGATAAGGCATTGGTATTTGACCAGCTAACAGCTAACCAGCTTGCTAACTAGGTGTTTGAATAAAAACTAGCGAGTTAGGTTCCTGCAGTTGGCAATGCCGCTTGTTTTTTTTTCGTGGCCAGGAATTTTTGAATTTGGAATGTTGATGTTGCTTCCTAGGTTGGCCTGTTTTGGTTGAGTTTCAAGCGGGAATTTTGAATAAGGAATGTCTTGTGATGTTGCCAGCGTAAAATTTAAAAACAAGATTGACATCTAAAAAACGACGTGTACAAAACAAAATATCTATTCAATTTTTAAGCTCATCAATCCTTATTAAAACAAATGTAAGGTGTACAATGTTGACGTAGGTAAGTTATTCACCTTACTTAACGCTAGTACTTAGTTGTAAGATATTGCCTGCTACCATCTCGGTAACCGGGTTTCCCTTAACTATTGACTTTTCCAATTTGCATGAAAACATAACTAACTGTAATGTCAATTACTGTCTGTCTTTAGAACTTTAATTTTCTTATTAGGTGTGTGTGACAGGGTTTTTTTAAAGATTCATCTCTGGTTACAGGGTAATTTTCCGAAAAAATATGGTAATTGAAGAGAGAGATAAATCTCATAAAAAAAACTTCTGATTTTGGCATTTTAGGGGAAATATTAATTTGTCATGATCCCAAAGACAAATGCTCAAGCTATTTAATATAAAAACATCGGTCCTAATTAAAATTAGCTAGTGATTAGACAAGTTAATAGGTTTACGTACCCCTACTTGAAGCACAATTTAAACAAATCCCAACGGCATCAATCTGACAGTTCCACGTCCAATACAACAAGAAATCAATGCAATTCTAACCACACACAATTAAACTAGCTATACTATCCCATTTCCAGCCAATAATGATAAAACAGTAGTAAATTCCGGTAAACGTCATACAATCAATTACTGCTGGCACTAACCAGTACACTCGTACAGCCAATCACTTAACTCTCATACAAGCAAGTGAACAAATAAACGCAACTTACTTCAAACACTTAAACGCCATTAATTTTCCTACTTTCCCCATAGAAGACGTTAACGACTTCCTTCTATTTTAGTTTGTGAGCCGCATTGCAAATCATCGGCCCATTCACATGATAACGAGGGACAGAGGCGCGAACGAATACATTATGCGTCACATTCACGGCCGCTGGCCTAGCCCCTTTACCCCGAACCAACTGAAATATCTACTCAGCCTGAACTGATTCTGTTGTTCTACATCCAGATTGGTTTATAGACCCGACACTGACGCGCATTCCGCTACGATTGCCTGATAAACCTATCAATTACTTCTCAACTATTCCACAACGTATTGTCAACCGCGAAAATTTAGGGTGAATAACCCAACACTCGTCCAACGAATTTTAGAGTCGGGATTTGACTCCATAAAAGGCAGCTTGTTTTATTTCAAGCTGGAAACGGAGAAAGCTTTCCTAGTCTTCCTTGTTCATTGTTCCTGCTTGGTTTACATTACGCGTCAAGTTTTTTGTCTCGCTCGCGCAGCACGGCGGCCTCCTATATATGGCGCATATTAAAATTCATGTACTCACTTGAAATTGCAACGACGCCAATTATTATGAATATTTATGAGTACCGGAGAAAAATGTGAAAGATTTGATACTGATAAAGCGAGGTGCCGATGAAACCGAGTCTCGTGCCGGAGCGACTCGGCTCCGGTTACCGGTCCGGCAATGTTTGTTTTTGTAAAACGCTTATATTATACGCGGATGAATTTATTATTGACAAAAAACGAGACATGGCGTTCAGTGTGTGTGTGTCGGCATAATTATTGGCATTTTTATTTTGTTTTTATTGCTTTGTAAAAGTTTATGTATGTATAATTAATACAATTTTATCTTAGCGCCTTGATTCGCGAGGAGCGGAACGATTCCTTCGTTTTGTATTTATTCTAGCAGAGCGCGAATTAAACGGCGCGTATACCTTAAACAAGTTTCTCGTTGCACAAAAAGCATAAAACTAATGCGGTACAACATAATTTTCCGCACGAATCGGAACCAAATTAGGGTTTTATCTATCGGTGGACGCCTCGCCACTATTTCTCGTTACGAGTCAATTATTGATTGCGTTACCCTACTCGGTTTCAATACCTCCGTTTAAGGCGATGGACGGCTCTGAATTTGTTCTAGCGATAGATTAGACCGCGCAAGAAGCGAGATATATGTAGTTAGTTGATATAAAAGTACAAGGAAACGATTACAACTGCCTTTTTAGTCGATTCGCGGTAAAAAGTCGAAAGCGACGGTGTCGATAACAAGGTGTTGCCATATTCGATTGATGAAAGTTATTTTTGCTGCTGCTTTTATTGGGTTGGTTCTGTTATTATTGGGTACCTGTGGTCGTTAGATTGAACTTGGGCGTGAATATAATGTCACTGGTATCTAATAGAGTTATCGTTTTTCTGTATGAATGTGTTAGTACTTACGTGCTCGTCCAACGAATACGTCAGCTCCCCATCGTCATATAGGACGAACCACCTCCGCTGCCATCTCTGTAACAAACAAAAACCTTAATTACATATAGGAAGACATAAAAGCAAGATCGCAAAAGGATCTAGTGCAATAACAAACTGCGACAGCCATTTATTCAAACAGAAAAAGTTACGAAACTTTTTTGCAAATGGCAACACTATCGTTCGAAAAATGAGTTTTCACACCGCGTGTTATCTGAGGAGGCTCGTTAACACCTATGCAATCAAGATTGAACATATAATTACAACAAAACGATTTATTCTCTATGATAAACTGAGATATCGTATCAGCTAGCACCTACATTTAAACAATTAATGTTAGTCCAATTAACCTATTAGCTCTTAACTGATGTTTGTTACCCCTGTCTCAGATATCTCGGTGTCTGATTGCGTGAGTCAGAAGTGGGATAGGGCTGTCACTCAGCCGTGACAGTGACGGTGTCAGTTTCAGGGTTGTGGCATTGGGGTAGTGTTTACCTCAGTTGACGTGTGAGACACTTGACTGACAACCGTTGGAGTATTGTGTTACAAGTGACGTTGGTGCGGCTTGTGGTGGACTCTAAACGACTACATAATATCACTACCAAGTTATCTATTCAGGAAATAGTTGAAGGTGTCATCTGCCTTGTAAAAAAAGACAGTTGCAAGATTAGCCGCTAAACACATAAATTCATGACACAGGGATAATAATTTGACATGAAAATAAAGCTAAGGTATCGATGTAAAACACGACTTTCATTTATCACTAACGAGAACCAGTCTTCCAGCTTGCCCTAAAACGAACAAGACGCGATGATACCATAATGTCACAAATCTTGTTCAAGCTGAACTGAGCCTTTCATTTCATGTAGTAATGTTCTCTAAAATGTCAAACTATATCGCGTGCGATCAACATAATTAGGGCCCTAGCTCTCTGCCACACCTCGGGAACATGAACGATGCAAAGATATCACACCATTCAGCCTACGTGACACTTGGCACGATTTGTGTAAGCCCGATAATTGGGTGATTTACCCTACAAGTGGTGTTGCCGTTTGTGATTATTTTTTAATTTCCATTTTTTTTTATATTTTAGCTTACTTTTCTGCCAACAACTTGGTACTTTAATGTTGGTTACTGCTTTAGACCCGAGTGCCAATGAGTCAATTCTACCTACTAAACTTCTGTATTTCAATAGGCTTTGAAATCAACAAAATAGTAGAAAGACGAAATTATGCAATGCACTCGACAAATAACGAACGTGCAATCCGAATGCCGTGAGAAAGACAAGCAGACAAACAGTTTAATTGTTGGCAATTAAGTCGAACACGGTAAGTAATTGGTATTAGATATGTGCTCGTTTTGCAACCATTTGCCAACTTGAAGATGTTGGCAATATTGCTTTTTCTTAGGATGTAACCTGTTCGTACTTTTTTTTTTAGAAACAATTTTAAAAGCACAATTTTAAAAGGTATGATAAGCAAAACTTACTCGCAAATTAACATCTAGCGAATTCTGATATGCAGCTACATCGGGTGAGACTTAACATAGGGTAAATAATAAAGGTTTATTAGTTGAGAACATCATCTTGACAAGAAACAATTCAATTCAATCATGAATTTAAAAAGGTAGAGAAGAAACGATATAAATTGATGATGATGTCAAAAAATACAGAAAAGCAACCAATACCAGTCATAACATTAGAATTAGTGTTTTAGATATTAACAACAATTCTAACAAAACGCAGGAACCAATCCTTCATTCTAACCTCCGTAACAGAGGAACAAGTTAATTTGTAAACCAAATGGAAGTTCCAAGTAGTGGGCTAAACAATAACTTAACGTCCCTGCACGCGGTGGGCGGCTCATAAACTAATCGCGAATACAACGCTCATTTAGACTGAGAAGCTGCTATGGAATAACTGACAATAGTACTAAAGGGTAACTAAGTTCACAGTATTTCAACAGGAACGTACCATTATCATTTTTTCCCTGTTCCATGTTACATGGTGTCGGTGCGATACGTTTTCTTCTTCCATTTGGTCCCGTCAATCGTCGTCACTCTATCATTCACTCCCTTTTCTTTCGTATCATTCCTCACACAATCCTTCCATCTTTTCATTGGGATCTCTCTTCCTCTCCATCCATCCATTTTAATAGGCAAAAAGTATGACTGCTTTTATCTTAATGTCAATTATTATGACTCTTTTCAGGTCCTGTGAAAAGTATACACGGTACCAGTGCAATGCGGACCTTATTACTGTAATAAGTCGAGGGCTGCCTGTTGGCAGCGCAATCTAACAAATCATACATTCATTACAAAGATTGTTTGTGTTAGATTGAATTATTTGTTATCTTTGTTCAGATTTGCTGCAACACGGATATCTATAACTGCATATATATGAACTAGTTAGTGAATAGGCGACTAAGTTTGAGCTATAATAAATTGTTAACGGCTTTCAAAATTAAAATCTTTGGCAGGCAACCATGTAAGCTTAGCCGTATTTTTTGTGTGGGCGAATTAACTAGATGAGTAAGCTTGTCTGCAACATTTTAATTAAAAACATCATAATCAGCCATGGCACTACCACTTTTTCATATTTAACTTCTGATATTCGCACCAACTCTTCACAAACCAATTCCTCTCCTTCTTTATCTCAAAATTTGCATTCCCTATAGAGAGTAACATCATCAATTATCTCTTTATCTTCCAGAAATAAATGATTCCCTTCTAAAATACTGCAACAATTACTAGTTATTTACTTCCCAGCTCCACGTGCGGGTAGTCGCAAGCTCCTACTGACCTCAAAGTCTCCACTATCAGTTATGAATCAGAGTCGCTCATTACTAACGATACGTTGGTTGTTGCAAGTGTGACTGGAAAGCGGAATACACAGGGCTTGTTGAGAAAATACAGTTGTTGCAGCATAAGTAGGATTTGAGTTTCATTGTCTATATTAACGGTAACTTTGCTAAAAGACACGCTGTGCAGCTGTTCTGTTTTACATATGAATAATGATGGTTGATTCACTCTTAGCCATGGATGTGGTAGTGATGTTAGAAGCCAAAATGCTAGTGGTAGTTATTGAAGTTGAAAAGGTGGGATTGGGGAAAAAAACATGAAAAATTGGGTGCTTACCGAACAATGCTTTACTTAGCACATACCTACTAAAAGACTAGATAAGAGGATAAGGATAAAGATTTGAGAGAGAGATTTGTAGTTATTAATTAAGAAGAAATTAAAATTTGGGTACACGGACGGAATGATTTTTAAGTCCTAGTGTCTGTCCCAGCTAAAACTCATAAGACGAAAACGATCACTCTTGTAGCTCTCCTTCCATAACAAACTATCAGACCACATTCCAGCTAGACAGCACACTTCAAACACCAGAACTAGATCGTTACAACATTATCACGAGCATCTTGTCCAACAAATACCTCGACGTATTCAGGAGTCCCACCTGTAACTGCAACAAGGTCTTAACCTCGAAAATAATCGCATTGCAATCAGTTATGGATCAGAAACGGTCTTTATTCGCAATACTACTTAGTACTTACTAGTGTCCGACCGATTCTTCGGCTTCGGCTACCTTCGGCCACCTTCGGATTGGGGCTAAACTTCGGCCCGTTTTCCCGAAGTTTTCTAGCGATCGCCGAAATTGAGCGAACTATTACGAATACCGCGAAAGTGCAATGGAAGAGGCTACGCACGGGCGGGTTATTTATTTGTGTGTAATTTTTTGTCAACTTGATAATAAATAATTATTTTATTGACTTGTTTTCCGCAATCTTAAACGCATTTTCTAAGGATTTTTATTATTAAACCTTCGTTATAAACTTCGGCTGAAGATTGACGCAGTTGCCGAAAAGACTTCGGCTTCGGCTTGAAATCGAAGTTCGGTCGGACATTACTACTAGCCTGCGCAGGCACTTGCCGCATAGTCATGCGGCAAGTGTCATTGGAAAGCGGTCGCGCTGAGGGATAAATAGGGCTTGTTACTATGATACGAACTAGGATTCTGTGGTTGGTTTTTGGATCAAAGATTTTGATTTTTATGGAGGATTTTTGTACAATAGTCTAAACTGGCGTCGAAAAATTCCTCACCATCGCTGGCTACTGGTAATGTACCCAAAAGGCTGGCAGCATTGCCACGTTGTATGGCAATACTTATCCTTTGTACAAGGTAAAAAACCAGCCCTTGGGTCACGCGAAGTGTCAACTAAGCGTCTTGACAGATCTTTAAACAAGTTATGAGCACTTTAAGTGTAAATATAGTAATAGGAAGTTTTACATAAATGGATAATATATTTTGATATTGGTTTTGGTCGGTTAAGTCGAAGATTTGTAAGTGTTCAATAACTTCTCGTTTTATTCAAATGCTCTACAAATTCGCAGCAAAATGTATGTCCACAGGTTTTTTTTCTGAATCCACCAGCTGGTTTTATAAATCTACATTTTTTAGCTCAAAATCAGAAGAAAATATCTAAAAACTCAGTAGTACTCTCTTCGTAAATCTTAACCCACCATATTTGTACAAGCTATGCGGCCCTACCTCTTACTTCAAGTACAGAGGACAATCGTCAACAATCGCGGTCTACCCCGGGGAAAGTCGGTCGGCGAGCTAATGGCACTGGGCTGGGCTGATACTAGCGATAAGATAGCCATTATCTACCGCTGCCGTGTGCTGGAGGTGTTAACATTAACGGACGACAATTGGGGCGGCGACCTTATGCGTCGGTAGTGGTTCGGTTACGATGGGACATCATTTAGTAAGCGAGAAAGAAGAGAAATGTCAGGGCTCAGTAATGGCTGTAATGAGATTACGAAAAAAGAAAACAAAACTAATATTCGTGATGAAAATTATAATATTGTATGCCTAGAATTAGAATCCACAACATTGTAAATTGACTATTAAAATGCAACAATTACACCTGCAAATACACAGTCGTAAATCTTGACCATCAAGGATTCAGATCAACGACTGTCATCATTAATTTATTTACCAATAGAAACCCCGAGAATGCCTTTCTATCAAATGCGTTCAAACTGAATGTTTGGAACGCACGCACGGATATCAATCAGCCAATCGGATCATTTCTCGCCGCTGCGAAGCGCGATCAGAACATGTGATTACGCTATCGAAATCCTTCTAATGAAGCATTCAACATTACGGGCTGAACATGTTAAGCCATTTCCGCCGGTTGCTTTGATTTTTTTTTGTGGCAACATCGTTCAATTAGCGGCAGTGATTTGGTATATTTTGTGCACATATTTAATCTTATTGGGCATCTAAAAGGATGAGTTTTGTTATTATTTTTAATCTTATTTTTGTAACAAATACCGCAAGGATTGCTCTTGGGATTTAATAACAAAGGCGATGCCTAGAACTCTCCTAATAATATTTCGGCTACTCATGATTAATTGTACCTATTATTGCTATTACGGTAATTTAAATTCTAAAACGTGCAATGCACTAAAAGATTTTAATTAAACGAAAATACTAATCAACCTTTTTTAGCCGCAATAAATTACTAATCTAGTCCGGAAGTGCATTGTAAAACTATAAAGGTGTAATCATAATATTAATTAAAAGCTGTCTGGAGCTCAGACACATTTGCAGATATTATGGTAACATTACTCAACCTGTCAAACGTTTGGCGCGAAAAACAATGACAAAGGAATTCTGATACAGCCTTTGTTTGCAAAAACCCTAACTACATCAACATGCAAATTCAAAGAGAAAGTGTATCTGCTATGTTCTTGTGCGTATTAAAATAATTATCTTGCTATTACAAAGAGGTTGCTTGCTTGGGAGCGACAGCAAGAAAGATCCCCATGCGATCACCTTAAATTATCCATTGTGAACGAATTTTTCTCACTGGCAATCGCTAACAATCGAACTTTTTTCTTGGATTATTAATTGTTATAAAAGTGAAACTTTGAAAGAAAATACATGATGTCTACATGCAAGATATCGGTGTAAGCTATACTTTAATGAGGAGTAAAGAAGTTGGGAAAAAACTTGAAAGTTTCGTTTACATCTGAAGAATTAATAATCAAATGAAGATAAGGTCTCTACGTTGTTTTATATGAGAAAATATTATTGCATTTAAGACAAATAGAACCACTCGATGTAAACTTGTTTAGTTGTTTATATTAACAAAACAAATAAATTATCCCAAATATATTTAACAAATCCTTCAACATATTTTACAAGAATCAGCAAATATCATTCGGCAATATTGAATAAACAAATGCACGCCAATTTATTTGCTGTCCGTCCGACACACATCGCGGGGTGCCGAATGACCGCCTGAATTTCCGATTAGTTTCAATCGCAGCCATTGCCTAAAAGTTCGAAACAAGTGATTTCCTTTACGTAACAATTTATGTGATATATTGGATGATTCCAACCCTAATATAGTCGGGAAAAGGCTAGGCAGATGATGATTGGCATAATACCGAAATCGAACGCCGTCCATAGACATCGTTACGCAAATCGACTAATGCGACAGCAAATCGATTGTTTTGTTACTAAACTCATGTTTTATTTATATCGATGGCGATTTAAACGGTACATTCAACAATACTGTCTATATTAATTTTGCAGTGGGCATTGTCACGTCTTTTCCCTATTAGGGAATTTTAGGTGCGCAAAACTTTATGTGATAGTTTCCATAGCCAATAGTTTCGCTAGAAGATATTTCTTAAAACTAAAAGCTGCAACGACACTTATTTGGAGATACGTTAGTGCTTACTGTCCCTATCGTCAGTTTATTACGCCATAAGCATTATAACCATTACTGTTTTCTTTAGTACGCTCTTACTGCCTCTGAGAAAAGATAAAGCGCTGATACGCCATGTTTATGCCTCCCATATCGAGAAGAAAATTATATCAATAAAACGCTAGAAATAACTGGAGATTAGAATAATATCTTCATTTTGTAGGTGTAACATCGGGCCGCAAACTTGACCTTTATGTATGTGAACGTCTTTGGTTGCATAATTCGGTTTTAATCATCAGCCAAGTTGTCGACTAATAGTTCCAAGGATATACCGCCCAGAGTTTGACATGCCGTGACCTATGGCCGACGAAAAGAATCGCCGGCCATTAAAATTTGCGATTTTTTTAAACAATAGCTCGATTATTAATATCAATGTTTTATTATAATAAATATCAGGTGTTTGTAGCAGCGGGGCGTCCTAATGTGTGATTGTAATCGAATCGAATTGACCATTTTTCATTGTGTAATCGTTCACACGAGTCGACAGGCGATAATTCGACTAAGAGTGTATCGATTCTCGAGTGACGCGATGGATCGATGTATTGCTGGGGATCGATTTGTCATAGTGTTGTATCGGGAGTGCGCACTGATTGTATCGTACGTGCTTGTTTACTGGCCAGAGAGAATAGAGCCAGATAGTCTTGTTCAAATGTGGAATTGGAATACTAAAGAGAGATTTCCTTATGTGGTGCAACAATTTCAGTTGCTGTCACAGATTCCCTCTTCCATAATCGAATAATTTGTATTCGATAAGTTTGTAGGGTTCCGTACATTCGTAAGAGTCGGAACCCTTATAGGACCACTCGGGTCTGTCCGTCTGTCACAGCCACTTTTCTCTGAATCTACTGGACCGATTCTGTTGAAATTTGGTACACATATAAACTTCTGTGACCCAAATACGGACGCGCGACGCAAGTAAATAAATTTTGAGTACGGGGGTCACTTTTGAGGGACAAACTAGAAAATGTCAAACTGTACGTGTGACATATCAAATGAAAGGGCTTATTGTGAGGGTTTTATATTTTTTTCACAATTTCAAAATAGATTGTTTTGAAGTTATTCAAGAAATTAGACAAAAAATGACCACTCCCCCTTACCTCCGAAACTAATGTGCACATATATTTGAAAAAAAATCAGACAGTAGTTAGTTCTTTACCTATATATTACAGGAAACAATAAGAAGTATATAGTGTAACCATTTTACAAGATAAGGTAAGGATTGCAGCACATGGCGTATGATTCGTTTTCATAAGAACGCTAAACACTTGCAAATATTTTCCAGTCCATACCTACGCTTATTCCATAATTTTTTCAATGTAAATTACCGAACTTATTTATTTAAACTTTATGTACAATAGTGGTACATGGGCAGACTTAATGCATCAAGGCATTCTCCACCAGTCTACCTTTCCTATCTAAAAGAAAAACAGACACTACAAGAACTATCACTTTTTTATTTAATTTTTTTATTTAATACGGGTTTGCTCTTGACTCTAGTCTAGGTCATAGATGACAGAGACAAAGTCGACGATGGAGCGAGCTTACCCAGAAGAAGCCTGTTCACTCAAATTTTGAAGAGATTAAGGTTGTATGCGTTCGGAAACACAGATGCAGGCAGAGAGTTCCACTCCTTTGCTGTGCGCATTATAAAAGACGTAAGTATATTATTTATCACAATAAACAACTATGTGCAACACGATTGAGGAGCACATCCATCAGAATCAATTAGTGTTTTGATTGTAAAGCCTTATCTCCGCAGATACCAGTGTTTCGTGTGTAACGAATTGTGCTCGATTGTTCGCATCGATCACTGTTCTAATCGATTCTTGTGTCAACCGGTGTATCGAGAATGTAAGCCCATAATTAAGTGCGTGTGAATTAGTAACTAGATTTTTTACATTTGTGTTTTTAATAAGTAGTCTTAAAGAATGGAAGTTTATAAGATACCGATATTTTTAGAGATATTGCAAAGGAGAGAACTTATGGAACGGTTTTAGACATTTATTCCTGAAAAAGAATACAATTCACTCATTATGAGAAATACAAGTTATTCTTAAATACTAAATACGTTGACATAAGAAATGTAGGTAGGTACTCAAATAAACTAGTAAGTAGTAGATGCACAAAAATTTACAATGTTGTGGCATCAAGAAAAAAGTACATATTTGTTGTGTTAGTGATCCCATTACTTATCGTTTCTTGAAGGCAAGTCTATAGCAATGTCACATTGTTCATTGTAGCAAACATTTTTTTTAATTTTGATTTGTTAATTGAACTTTCTTATTATACCTAATTGGATATATATGTAATATTTAATAAATGGATAAGATTTTTTATTTTAAGTTATGCATATTTGTATTAAATACTTGGTTTTCTCGTGGCTTCGCCCCCGTAGAACCTTATAGTTCCGGGTTTAAATGTAGCTTCTGGCGTAATGATAATGTGCGCACTATATTTAATTTATGTCATCTAGTGAATGAATTTTCAGAATCGGATCAGTACTTCGAGAGACAACCTCCAATAAACGAACTTTATTGTAATACTAGCTGTCACTCGCAGCTCTGTCCGCGTGAATGTCGAAAATGATCCCAAAGGAACATACTCCCGGAATAAAAAAGTAGCCTATGTGTTAATCCAGGGTGTCAGCTTCAAATTTTATCAAAAGTGGTCCAGCCGTTTGCGCGTGTAGAAGTAACAAACATACACACACACTCACAGCTTTAGCCTTTATAATATTAGTGTGATTACTTAGATTAACCATTGTTTTTTATCCTTGTTACAAACTTACAGCCTACTGGGTCAGGCGAGTAGGACTCGACTGACCCAGTAGGCTGTATAAAGACGTTGGCCTAGCCATAACTGTATCTTTGCAGAAAGAATAGCTGGGACTCCAAACAATCAATTCTGTGTTGTTTGTACTACAAAGACAGAACACCCACGTTTTATCTTATCGAATGTCTATTGATGAACTAATAATTACATTAATTTACAAGTGTGTTAACGAACTCTTTTTATTAAAGTTTTTTGGCATACAACATACTCCTAACAATGAGAACGTTACAGCTCGATCCTTTAAACTACATATCCGAATTTATCACTTCTATAATTTAAAAGTTATTTAAACAGAATGCTTTGTTGGTAGTGGACGCAAACGCTGCTGAGTAGGAGGTCTTGAGTTCGATTCTCTGGTCTGTCAGTGTTCTTGGGTTTTTTCAGTCTGTAATTTCTCAGTAATAGCCTTTTTTTAAGGATGGGAAATCATCAAATGACTCCTTCCGCTCTGGGCGGAGCGGAAGGGAGTGTCAGACTCTTACTGACTAAAACCCATCCGTGTGCCTCCTACCTTTGCGTTCCAGGGCCGCGGTGACTCTATCGAACAAAGCAACTCAGTAGTAGATTGGAGGCTGGATTTGTGCCCGATTTATTGCCTATAAGATTACCTATATAAAACTAAAACATTTCTTGGAAATGTGGGTGTGGGCACTATAGTCACACAGTACCTGTACCCATTATTCAAAAAGCATATCCTAGAGTTACATTTAATTTAAATACTTGAATTACATTTAATTTATTTAATTATTTAAATGTTAACGGCACTGTCAAACGCTATAGTACGGCCGAATGATCTTGATGCGTTATAATTAGCAGAAATAAATCTCGCATGACGGTTTTTTGTAACGCATGTAACTGTGCGAGAAATTATTATAATTATACGCTCGTTTCTTTATGTAACTGGTATGTCGGTTTGTATTTAAGATGCGGAGATGATAGTTAGATGCCTAGTTAAATGAATCGCTAATCTTTCTAGCAGTCAAATGGGCATACGTGGTTTTATAAATTATTTGTACTTTAGAAAAGTGGAAAGTTACCATCGTCCCGTTGAAAAGGGAGGATCCACCGATCAAGGAGGTGTGCGTCTGATGGAAAACTACCCCATGGTTGTTGTCGGGCTGTTGTTAACATGCTAGTCGCTAACGCGAACGTGATGCAGATTTTGCGAGACATCAGATTGATGTGTAGTTTGTATGTGGCGGTAAAGATGTCGTTGCTGTACCGTAAAATCCTAAGATCAATCTAGCATATTAAGGTCCTTTTGAGTCCGAAGACCTGAAAGTGTCTTGTTTAGACAATATGTGGTAACTTATTAAAAGCCTAAAAGACAGGTTTTGATAGCTAAGAAGATTAATTGATTCATAGATAAAGAGATCTCCTCGCTTGCCAATAGGCGTAGATCTAGGTTCTTTAACAAATGATGCCCCTAGGGGCTGGCTAACAGAAGGCTGACTAGAGGAAGCCAAAGTACCTAGCTAAAAGAAAATCTTCCACAAAGAAAAAAAAGCACGTTTAACAGTGATAGCAACATCTCCTTGACTTTCTGGTAGGTACTTATTACGATCCCAAATATTTAACCAAAATTAATTTTCATTCACTCCATTATCTTACACGTCATTCCTCATACAGTCCTTCCATTTTTATTGCCATCTATCCATGCTAATTCCTTTTATATTTAAAAACACAGGACCTTTACATTAATTTCTTTAAAAATAGAAAAATCTCAAAAGCTAGTGAAGACAGTTCTCCAGATCGCTTTAATTGCTCTAGATGAGTAATAAAATAAAGAAACGATAGTAAATGTCTAAACGAATTAAATAACTATTAACATAGGTTATGAACCGCGCCATTTTGACGTCACCATATAGGTACAGGGTGCAGAGATTAATGTAGAACATTTTTAATGGCGGACGAAAAAGTGGCGGTCGAAAAAAAAATGGCGGTTTTTTTTGTTCTAGCCACCCAACTGTACGAATTGTTTGAAGTACTTACATGATAGGCAAATGAAGAGGTTTTTTGAGCGACTGTAGCTCCAGGCAGTAACAGATTAGTAGATAATCAAGCCGTCTACTTGTGAGTAAGGCTTTTAATCACTAGAGCCTCGACGTTTGGCCTCTGGTTATGGTAATATTTAAAATGACTTCAAAGAGTCCGCTGTTCCTAATGCTACCTACATGTTTTTTTTTTCTAAGGCTATCATAATCTTTCCTAACTCTACCCTCAAATGACCTATCCTATTAAAATTGTGATTGGTTCGTTAGTCAGCCAATCACAAACCTGACATTTGACAGACATGGCAGATTTAACAGGCCAGGGTTTTCAATTAAGGAGGTGTGTTGGCAAATACCCAAAAATACATTCAAAAATCAACCTGTACATGGAATTTTGATGGGTGTCCAAATTATACGGTCACCATGTTGCCTGCAACGTGTGATATTAAACTGTTACTAAACGATTTCGGGAATCTTAAATAATTGCACGACCACATACTTTTGAACCAATTTTTAACCTTATTGTAATTGAATTATGGTTGATTTTTAGTGTTAAATTTATAAGGAAAGGAACACGCGTGTGTGTGGTATAAAATTACCTAAATGATACAAAATGGTTGCTTTCATACAGTTTATATTGTTAACTTTTTGGTAAGAGCGTTCTTTATGGGTCGTTACGACGGGAATTAAATGTTCGTATCAAAAGTCAACAATGTTGCATTTATGATTAAAAAGTCGCACTTTATACAAAACCTGCGGTGCTTTAGATCGTTAAAAGAATGAGTTAGGGGAGCCTGAAAATATTTTTTTTTTTTTGTACCATATGAATGTTACCTGCATGGTGGCAGAACCCTGACTATATATTTTTATCTGTCAACAAATTAAAGGTGGCAATAGGTTTGCCTCTTACAACACGGTCCAAATGTCAGGTCAGTGTATCAACTACAGGTTTCTGCCTAATCCTTGAGGGAATACAGGGTCGAGTTAATGAATGGCTTTTACTAATTCCTTAACAACCTAGGTGGTCGATACAAAAAAGACATCACAAAATAATACAGTACGTTTTCTTAAATTAAACACTGTCTCAACCTCGCAGTTAATTCATCATACAAAGTCGTTGCCCTCAGAAAAATTCGGACATACCATAGACAGCATAGTTCATCGTTCACGAAGTCGGCTTTCGACACTAGAGCAATTACTCGCGAGTTTTTTTAATTACGACACACTCTGTAAACGCACCACACACGAGATTTTAAAAAGCTTAACTGATGACAGCTCGTTTAAGAATGAACTTTAGCTGTGTAAGTTAAGGTTGATTTTCAGTTGTTTGTTGTTGTTTCTAATGTAGATGTTATCGAATGTTTCCATTGCATGTGTAGTCGGTCTATTTATCTGTTCGTTGATCGTCACTGTCAAGTGTCATGTCACTGCTCGGAATACAAATGTCGGGCTAATAATCAGTTCACGAGTTGCCAGGAGGCTTAAGCTGGCAACTTTATTACTTGCTTGGTCTATTGGCATTTCAGGAAAAAAAATGATCTCGAAATGAAGTGATAGAACATTATATCGGAAGATCAAAGAAACGATGAGAGACGGAATGGCTCAAAAGGAGGTTAAATGTACGGCGATGTCGGAAAATAAAGATGTAAGGACGAAGAAAACTCTCCGACCTCAAATATATTATATAAGAACGAGCTAAATAATCCAAAAGCTGCTTGAACCTGCCCCTATTCCCATTCACAAAAATACCATATTCGGCAAATCCTACACAGTATTAAAACCAAAAAAATCGATGACACACATAACCTAAGCTTGACGAAAACAAACGAAGATACAAAGGCGGCCATTCGCCACAGCTAATTCTAAAACATAGTTCTTTGTAAATTTACAAATCAGTTTCACAAGGACTTGGGTATCTATTTATTTACTCTGCACGAAAACTAAGTTCTTCAATGTTTAGATATTGTAGTTTAGGGCCGTGATAACTGCCGGTCTATTTGTTAAACATTAAACCGAGAAAATTTAGGTATAATGAGCTTGAAGTGAACTGTCATTCTATATTGATTGTTTGAATTGACAGCTCACTTCACCTTCACTTGATATTAGTTTTCACGATGGCATTATATTTATTTATTTCAATGTGTTAACACCAAAAATATTACATTTTCTTACAGGTAAGAAAATAATAATAATCATTTAATCCATGTGCCAAAATTATAATGGACTTAACTTAATTGTAGAAATAAATTATGTTTTACAGAATAGCACTACTGGAGGGTTCTTAAAGCTATTCGGGTATCATAAAGGTCCATTCTTATTTGAGCACCTGGATTAAACTTCTGGAAACAAAAAAGCATACTTACATGTGTTTTGAAAGAAGAACTGAGATAATGGCTTATGCCATGAAGAGATTCAACAAGGCTGGTAGAGATACTAATATTATTAAGTATACGTAAATGGTACAATTAGCAAAACAATGAAGACAGAACTCAGGTTCTGTCTTCATTGTTTTGCTAATTGTACCTGGTGGGTAAACCTTAGCTCGACTCCTTGGAAGCTGACTTCTTCAAGATCGCAGTACACTATCACTAGATACATACATATTTGCAAACTGTTTGCTATAACTTAAGAGCCAACTCTACCACCAAGCAAGGCGCGTTCCAAATAAGGAGCGAGTTACATGTTTTCATCATTTTGTTGGCATTGTAGTTACGCAACAGCAAATGTCATTGCAGACGACTGGAACGCACGTGTACTCGATGATTGATTGCCGAATGAGTGGAATGAGCGCAATGAGCTGCTTTTGGCACATAACATCACGACAGGGTAGGTAGAAGATGTATTAATGTAAGTAACCTTGTTATCGGACCTACGTTATAGAGGAACTTAAAGCCGGAGAGAGCCAGACTGCGGACTGCTACTGCGGAATTTCTAATAAAACAAAGCCTAGATACTAAATTTAGAACAGCATGGTCACCCTTAGAGGTGACTGCAAATAGAGAAGTAGGTATAGATGAAGAAGACATGGTACGTCAACCGAAAGGCAGGAGAATGATGATGATGATGACCAACCGCAGAGTCAGCGAATGAGTCCACCAAGCCAACGTTGCAGTAAAGGTGTCAAAACACTTCAATGTTAAAAATTGAGCTATCAATTGTTTCAGGGTCAGGCAGTGCTGAAATATGCATGTTTCTATCAATGCAAGGACAAGTTTATGAGGCGAGTGATGGAAAAGGCCGAATGTGAAATACGTTGAAGGCAAAGGACCGCGTTACATTGTGCCTATGGACTCATGGTGTTTTTAGCAAAGGTCACACAAGTTAATGAACTGTAGGCCATTGTAAGAGTTTGAAACACCTTGTAGTTTAAAAAGGTGTAGTCATATTTTAAATACTGCTTCTGCCCATATAGATGAACAACTTTCTTCAAGAAAGTCACCAAAAAAATGTTGCACCTCCCATACTATGTAATTTTGATAAAGTGATGATAACTGCATGCATGCAAGGAGAATCCTTTTTTTTTTAGAATTGCCAATGACTTCTTTGAAAACAGTTGTTCATCTACATTGGCAGCAGCAGTTTTTGAAATTTGACGACACCTTTCTATTAAACCTTGAAAACTGGGTGAATTTTACAGGGCCACTTTCAGGTAGTTTAATAACGCAGGGTGTGTTTTTTTTTCAAAATCAACCAGTTCGTTTCCTGGCTAGGAATTTTATTTCATTTCATTTTATTTTATTTTATTTGATAGGTACACCAACGACCTCTTCACTAGGGACATTAACATAATAAAAATTACACATGCATTGAGTTATGGTGAATTAGTCACTTAAAGGCGTACACAGCACTTCTTAAACATACGTTTCAACAAGATCCTTTACTCGTGAGGATACAAAAACTAAATTAGAAACAAAGAACAAAACATTAAGTATATAAAAAACACGAATACCGATTTTACAAAAATCCAATGTTGCAGTTATAGTTTTCGTCAAAATCGGGCTAGAGATTCCTTTAGTGTTTTCCGATATTCTTCATAGTTTAGGATTTGGCCCTCCACGCACATTTTAAAAATTCACCCTGTATATTCCATTCATGGTACAAAATTCTGCTCATTTTTAAGGCTTACAAGGATAAGAGAAACAGTCTCTCTTACCTTTCGATTGAGTTCATTCACGACAAACCTAAGGTACCTACAACCTATTCATTTATTTGAATCAAGATCCCAAATCAAGTTTTACTCGTTATCGTAAATCACGAACCTGAAACGGTAACCCACGATTTGGTAACACTTTGAACCTTTCTAATTACAGTATAATATTTCATAATAAGTTCTATCATTAGTACAAAACGAACTGGTATTGTTTTTAGCGAACCATTTGTCTCTAAAACTAATTATGTCGAATCAGAATCAAATACATAATACTAATTATATGAGTAATTAGCTCGCGTGTTTTAAGATATACATATGTACAATGGTATCGATTTTTAATTTTTTTTTCATGTCTAACATCTTTCCTGCAATCTGTGGGAGTGATTTTGTGAAATGGGACGGAAGTGTGTAACAGGAAGCCGAGGAAGCGCACGCTATTCGATTTGACCAATGAGCGTGCGCAGTGGTTGAGTTGGCTGTTAGTTGGTACTTTATGTTAATGTTGTTTTTTACTAACGAAATCCCTATATAGGTCGTTTGTCAAAACTTGCACGCATAACTTGCACAAGCTGCCAAAACTAACATGGCCGACCCTTGCAACACGTGATTGATTAAAAAGTTTACTCCTATTGTCTCTGGCACAAAGGCCGTCTCTAATTATGGGAATTATTGCTGTGCCTCTAAAAACAAATGTCAGATGTAGGTGGGCCATAGTATTGTGAATGAACGTAATACGTAATTGCGAATAACATTAAACGCGATTGATTAAAGGTTAACACTGTGTGTGTTAAAAGACTGTGTGTCAAAGTTGACAGTTAACATGTCTTTATTTATGAGAATGCGAGTTATGAGGCAGTTTAATGCAAGAGAGAGGTGGGAGATTAGATAAGTCTGCTGAATACCAGTACCTAGAAATACCAGTGCAATAGAGGAAAAAAGAACTAGAAAAAAGAGGACAGAGCCATCAGATGGCAGCGTACAGATGAAAAGTGCTTTTTTTATTTTGTGTTCACATTTGTGTTTAGTTTATTCAAGTAAGATATATATGGCTACAATTTAAATGGGTACCAAGTAAAATATCTTGACTTCAAATAAAATAAACTCACTCTATATCGAGGTGCCTAAAGAAAAACGTTTTAAGTTCCAAAATAATTATACACTTATCCATTCTAGCAGGTATTTCGAATTGTTTGGTAGAAAATTGAACGGTGCATGAAGTGAAGCTACTTTTCTGGTAGGCGTTTAAACACAAGCCTTTAAATATTATGTTTCACTGTCGTGCACTTATGTGCATTTACTGTATTCATTTGTAAATCTAACAATGGCACTGAGGTTTACGCTAAGAGAACCCAATTGCGAGCCTAACACAAAGCTCTCATTTGTACATAACTTATCCTACAATATTTCGTTTCGTGTGTACAATACAGAATAAGAAATCAAGAATAAGGCTCTAACAGGGCAACGTTTGGCCTATTATTATACCAAACTTTAAAAGAGACTCTGAGCTTTGAGTTTGTTTCGGTGTTTCTTCTCAGGGTAATCAGCTAGATAACACCGGCCTCATCTAGTTTAAAATTACCCAAAAATATTGACGTGTAAAAGTGTTATGCCTACTTACAAAATAAATATCATTTATCATTAACCTTTTGAACGCCATTGTTACGTATACATGACAAGCAAGCGCGTGCCCTGTACGCCAAACGTCACAAATATGTGACTAAAAGTACGGCGAATTTGTGGCTTGGCGTTGGGGGCACGCCAATGCGTTTTAGCTCTGGCGTTTAAAAGGTTAACAAAATATCAATAGCAAAGTTGAACGTGCCTTTGCCAACCCTGACAGGACGCACAGGTCTTTTGTCTAAACAGAGGCAGATGACCCGAGACCTGCCAACCTGCGAGCCTGCCAGTTAATGACAGCACAAAACTATCACCATACACAATGAAGATCGCAAAAAACTAAACAATAACAGTTCAACAGTGACAATGAACTCTGGAGCGTACAAGGGGCAAATTTGGCGATTGATATTAATTAGTGAAACAATTGAATAGACGAATCGATTTGGCCGTTAAATAAATTGGCTATTGTTTGATGATTTCTGGAATTTTAGGGTGTGGGGGATATAGATCTAATTGATGGTAGATGATAAAAAATCTAGAAATTTCAGCAAATTGATGTGAAATTATTGGGACCTAAAATAATAATGATAATATCTTGGGACAACTCACACACGGTCATCCGATCCCAAACTAGGCAGAGCCTGTGCTATGGCAACCAGACAACTGATAAACTTACTTTTATATTTCTAAATACATATATATTATAGAAAAATTACACCCAGACACAGAACAAATGATCATGTTCATCACACAAAGATTTGTCCTGGGTGGGAATCGAACCCACGACCTCCGGTTTAGCAGTCAGGGTCACTAACCACTCGACCAAAATGTCAATCAACAGAGTTATGTAAAAAATTCTAACTAATATTACGCGAAATTGAGTTTGTTTATTTGTGTGTTACCTCTTTACACAACAAAGTAACTTCAAAATAATCCAAAAATTTCAAATATAGTACTCAGGGATGCTGTCAATGCAGGGTACATAAGAAATGAAGACCTTCATCGTGACCTTAAAATGGAATTCGTCACAACCATTATCCAAAAATTTGCTCAAGCCCACGAAGTCAGACTTCATCGACACGTGAATGTTGAGGCAATCCAGCTGTTACATGACACAGACTTAGTACGTAGGCTTAAAGAAACTAAACCTTTTGAATTAGTGTAGTGTACAAATTGGATGAACAATAGTAACAATGTTGTCCTCTACATATAACACATGAACATAGTGTTTCTATAAATTTTATCAGATTCGAAGAAAGTGCTACGGACTTGTGTAAAAAAAGTGCAAATGGACACTATTCTTAGTTTTAACATATTAAGTTAGAGTTAAATTGTGAACCGGCTTCTTCTGGGTCAGCTCGCTCCATCGTCGACTTTGTCTCTGTCATATATGACATACATATGACCTAGACTAGAGTCAAGAGCAAACCCATATTTAATAAAAAAAATTAAAAAAATGCTTGTTAGTCTTTTAGGCTAGATCGTATTATTAAGAATGTTGTTCTTTCTAATAAAGTATAATATGTAAATTTTTGCTTCAAAACGGCTGTACGGATTTAGAAAGGGGTAGACCATGTCCTGGAACAGGACATAGAATACTTTTCGTCCCGAGAGTATGTTCCCTTGGGATATTTTTCGTCTTTGACGCGGGCAAAGTCGCTAGCAAAATTTAGTAACATGCCGTAACTAGTAACTTCTATAATGAATTTCTACACCAAACACCATTTCAGTAAGAATTACAATTCAGAATCAGAATTACAAATGACAGCAATAACAGCAGTGTCGTCATAACTTAAAACATTTAAAAACCAATCGAAAATAATTAAAATAAATAAACTGCCTCAACAGCTTGCCTATTATACTATTAGTAAACTAATTGACTGCTTATATAAAAGTATTAGTAACCGTCCGTTACCGGTAACCGTTGCCCAATGGCCAGCGAGCAACCAGATGGGCAAAGCTGCGCACGCGACTAATATTTGTCACTTTTTACTTTTCCAGCTCTATTTATAAAACTTTTGACCACTATTATTATGCATAGTCTAAATACTGATTTGCAAATTCTAGATTTAAATGTCTCATCGAAAATTTGAATTAAGAATCTATTAATGATTTTTTTAAACTAAGAAGGTGAGATTTTTGCATGAGTAAGCGTGTTTATGTCTTTTTGGTCTGCCTTTATGGTTTAGTGGTCACATGCGCTACTGTTGAGCATGAGGTCTTTGTTCCCAGTACCGGGAAAAGCGTTATTAGATTTCCCATTTAACAACAAACCGGAGTTTGTTTATATGCCCGCAGGTTTGACGACATAGGCTCGCCTCCTACTGCATGGGACTTAACAACTAGTGAAAAGTGCGTTTACTATAGGTTCCTACGCCTCTCCCTATGGCTTATATTCAAGGAAATCTACTCGACTCATATAGCCATGACAAAGGAAAAAACTTTTCATTAATTAATTAATAAAAACTATAGTCGAGTCGCAAAAGTTCCGCCATGGGGTACCTATGTCATAAGGCAATGGAGCGCAGTATTCTAGGTTTAAAAAGAATTGATAGAGTACGGAACAACCACGCTGCGCTCCAAAACAGGTATCATTAACGTGGGCAAAAAAGCTGCCTGGTTGAACTGGGCGGGTCACACCAGCCGCATGCATAGTGACCGCTGGGCAAGTCTCCACGCAATAGGTGCCAGAGGATGGCTGGCGTCACCGAGGCCGGCCCAGAAAGTGGTGGCGAGATGATCTGGATGCACACCGCGAAGGCTGGTTCGAGGTAGCGCAAAAAAGAATGTCTGGAAGGATATGGGGGAGACCGATGCCCAGCGGTGGGACACAATAGGCTATGGTAAAAAAAAATAGCAAACTATAAATTTGATTATTCAAGGTTGAATTATAGTTGGAGGACATGACTTGGAATACTGCCAGGGTTGCGGAATTTGTTCGAATGAGTCACCGCGGCCCTGGAACGCAAAGGGCTTTTGAAGGAGCACGGATGGGTTTTAGTTAGTAAGAGTTTGGCACGTCCTTTCGCTCCACACAGAGCGGAAGAAGTCATTTGATGATTTCCCAACCATAAAAAAATAAAATACCCTTTGGGATACACAGGTGCTGTTTTGTTTTATCTATCTGCGATTCTGCTGTCTGCGACATACTGTGACGAGAATTTTTTGTCGCGTTTCCTTGGTTGATGCAACTGAATCCAATCTCTTCAACATTTGCATTTCTAATGGCATAAGAACAGTCTTTATCCGAGATATCGATTAACAGCAATAGAATACTAATCGAGTTTTGTAGCAATCGTTTTGATTTCTCTGGATGCGATGTTACGAAATCCTGTGCTTTGGTTTGTTGTTTATGCTTGGATCAGTGATTCGAAGTGCAGGTGGTCCTATGCACCTGCCAGGGGGTTGCGGAATTTGTTCGGTCGCGAGTCACCGCGAGAGTCACCGCGGCCCTGGAACGCAAAGGTCTTTAGAAGGAACACGGATGGGTTTTAGTCAGTAAGACTCTAACACGCCCTTCCGCTCCACCCAGAGCGGAAGAAGTCATTTGATGACTTCCCATCCTTAAAAAAAAAAGTGGTCTTATGCAATTAGACTATGGTTCGGTGGTCACAACTAAGCTAATATCGCTTCTTTGTATCAATAACGTGATAAGTCCGACAATTTGATTTACATGTTAATGTTTTTGATGGCATAATGGAGTGTGCTAGCTAACAAGTGTCAATTAATTTCATTTAAAATTTGATTTACATTTTAGACATATTATTTTTCTGTGTCATGTTTTGTTAACTTTGCATACTACTGTATAAATTCAAGTTTTTATAACTTAACAGACAGATTAAGATGCGAGTTTGTTGCGCCACTTCTTCTTCCCAGCTAGGAAGTGGTGACGGGCGGGCGTTTTGGGGGACTGTCTTTATGTAGAACTTTGACGTTCAAAAAGTGCTGGCACTCAGCCTAATTTGAATAAATTACTTTTGATTTTGATTTTTGATAAATTCATTAGTTTTTTTTTGGACGTTTTTTGGAAAACTTAAATCGGTCACGGCGGTTTCAATTATCGAATATAAATAAAAATGTACCGTCAGAAATAACGTTATTGCAGTATAGAGGCGGTATTAAAAAGAGATAAAATTGTTTGTGTCCGTAGAATTAAGTACTGATTCGATTTCGATTGTTATCTCGGAGAAAGACAGAAAATCCCTTTACGACTAACAGATAGGTCATGTACACAATTCCACACACACAAAACAGTGTGTGCCCCAGGGCTTCGCCAAAAAGTTTCATGAAAGCCACGCTACTGCTGTATGCTAAATGATAACATAATACATATCCCGATAATATGCACGACTACTGTGGCCATAGAACGAACCCGCAGGAAAAAGATAGTGCTGTAAACTGCTGTTGTCTTATGTCATTCAAATCTTATAAACAAGATTATAAAAATGCTACACTTAAATTCTTTGAAACATTAAAAGTTTTCTGACAGTACATTTTAGACTAATCATGGTGTTTGACGAAACAATAAAGGATTATGGAGCAATAAAATAAAACTTTGTCGAGACATTAAAAAGATGAACGAGTTTTTAACTCGTCGGCACAGTTTATATTCCATTTTCGGGTAAAACACCTCTAACTTTAGTACTACTTGTTTCAAGTTCAGTTTCAGTTATGAAGCTTAAAACAACAATGAATTTACGCCGTAAAACCTTTGTGTATCACAGTGGGCGGAAAATAACACAAGCACTTCAAAAGCTTTGCAAACGTAATAATGTCGCTTAAAATCAATTTGCTTTTCTAGCGACACCCTGTTTCAACGCAAATAAGACACGCTACACATCAAAGAACCTCAACATGTGGTTATTTGATCTCCGCACTCGCCACAACTCAAATATTACTATAACAGAACCGTCTAATTAACCTGAGGTTTCCAAGAACATTGCCCAAGAAAAAACAAAACGGAATAATGCGAAAACTCGTCGAAAGACGAATCCAAATTGGGCTCCAATTTGAAGTGCGAAGGAACCCATTATTTCGGTAGCCAAAACAAGAAAAAAGATGTTATTAACGGCCCTACCGAATTTTTTATCCATCAAGATGGGGGAGCAAAAAGGCTTTATGGGTGCATCGCTGCGCAAGCGCACGTGTCCTGTTTTTGCTGCGGTTTCGCTTGCGGAATTACTAAATGATACCGGACCACTACTACTTTATAGTAAAACGTTTCACGTTTTGCTCTTTTTGCGTTATGAGGAACGGTTATGTTTTAAGATGTTTAATTTTCGCATCGGAACGCACAAAAAAGTTTATCATTGAAAGCATATCTCATCGTATTAGACATAGTATTACTTGGATACTTAATCTTCAACTATCAACCCACCACACGGACACCTCAGGGGCTCTCCGCACATTTTTTGCAGTTATTTATCAACTAACAAAAATGTTCTCATTACCATTCGTATATTTCAACGTCGGCGACTGCCAAATATTTCAGTTGACGTCCTGACTGATTGCTCTCATCAGGTTCAGAGGCATCTAATTGTGCATTGACCTTAGGAGCGACGTGTTTTTATTGGGCCTCAAGGTGGTCCTTATAAATGAGCAGAATTCAGACAATCCTGTTTTTACCATACATACTACGAATTCGCCTCGACTCGTGCCGATGTCCTGCACCAGACTTATTAAGTTTTATCTGCAGACGAGTCTATCAGGTGAGGCTGCAACTGGTACTTTAAGTGTTCGAGTAAGATAAGCTAATTGTGCTGTTAATAAGAACAAAGCGATCTCGTTACGGGAAGGGATATGTGCAATGACACACTCGAGATAATTAAAAAAGATAAAGAAAGAATTTCTGTATTCCAAGCTCCTCGCTACGGCATCGACTAGTATCGCAGTGAGAGTATCGTTGTCAAGTGAAGCAATATCCGGGTTCAAAGTATTTAACATCGCAATACACAGCAAATGTCAAGAAAGGTATTCGGGATCATCGAGGGTCTCAACAATCTGAAGAAGGTCGATGTTCTCTCTAGTTAAGCTAATAAGAAACAGTTACAATCTCCCTAAAACGAGCTCTCAACTTTTAAACCAATTAATCAATTACAAAAGCAAACTATGTGATTACAAGAGAAAGCCAATTTCGAGCGTACATTAATTGCTAAGTACAAACCACAAACGTGATCTCGGTTTCAAATAATTAACGTACGAGTACACATATACATATCGCGTGCTCGGCTGGCTGGCTCTCTGGCCTGACCCCGGTCATTGATGCCGTAATGAAGGGTTTTTATTAAATCAATGTCAGAAGTCCATTAAAGCCTGGCCCCCGAGATGAGTCCGCGCCATCAATCAAGATACGGATGGACACCCAAAAAAGAGTCCGTACTACGTTCCTGAACGTTGTTTACTTTTTGGGACAGGATTTAAATAGCCGTTTGGACAAGTTTCTGTTTGCGGTTGTCGAGTTCTCGAGTCGGGACGAAGTTAGATATGTTTTTTGGTGGGAATGAAGTCTTTGAAGTGAAAAAGCATGTTGGTCTGGTTTGTAACAAGACAGTGTGACGGGTTGAAGGTAAACAAGGGTTGTCGGGACGAGACACATTAATCCGGTCGCGGTGTGGTAGTTAGCGTAAGGGATAATTAATTACAGTCCTTTGATGCGATCTTCGCGCTTTATTCAATGAGGGTCTGCTGAGAAGATGGAATGCCTGACGTTTCGCGCTCGCTTTTATTCGTACAATTCTTAATCTTGGTCCTTCAACTACAACGTTTTTTTAGTATCATACTTGAAGATTAATGAATGTAACGACCAAAGTAATCGTCTCATCGCAAGATGACCGTAGAGCGTATACTTTTACATTACGAATAAACGAAAATAATTGAGACAGGCCTCCCAGGATCCGTCTTAGGTGAACGCACTCCAAATTATGAGTTCCTAACACCCATGAAATGTAAAAAGAAAATCATAAAAATAATTTCGTCTATCCCAGTCGACGGAGCGCCCATCCTGGTTTAATTACACGGTCGGGGATCATAAGGAGAGCACCTGTAGACGTGTTCACTGATTTTGAGAGCTCGCGGCGTGTCCAAATGTGCCCCATCTTCCCCGCCCACTTTTTCTGTTCTAATGACTATGATAATACCTTTAAAAGGATCCGAACGTTTAAGGGTAGATTGTGACGTCCAATATTTTTGGGGATTTGGAGTAAACATTCCTTTGGTATCTAGTGTTGGGAGTGTTTTGATAGGCGCGTGCTGTGGCCGATGGGATCAAGCTGGGTGAAACATGTTTCGGAGTTTTAGTGGACATGTCGGTGGTATCGCTGATAAAGCCGAAGACGATAGCATTCCTTTTATATGAGATAAAAAATGTAGACGAGTTTCTTAAGGGATGTATTGTTCTTCCTTTAGGAGTCATAAATTGCATGTAGTAAGTATTTTTTTTTACTTATCTGTTCTCCTAAGCCTTTTGTCACTTGCCCGGAGCTTCTCACTTGCTTAGATGAAATAATTTACCTGAAACAAAGAAAAAGCAATTATAAATAATAGTCTAAACAAAATAATAGTAATTTACAATTACTTTCAACTAACATACAAATCAACCTTGTCGTTTTCTCGATTTGCTTAAATAAACCTATTTCAGAAACTGAGCGTCTAGCTGTGACATCAGAATAACTTTCAATATTCAAAACGCTCCACATCCCTCGCCTAAAATCTCAAGACATACCCCACAATCCTTTGACGGTAAAAAAACAGACAAAAAAGAAGTCATCAGTCTTGCTCAAATAAAAAATGATACAGGAGCGGCAAAGGAATGCCCATTAGATAATATCAGATGGTCCTGTCCAAAATGCGTGACAGACGACAAAAAATATGGTCAAGGGATAAAAGTGAATGCGGTAAGTGAACTGGATGAAACAACTGAGTTTAAGGATGGAGTAAAATGTGAAATGGACCCACCATTTGGCAATGGAATTCTTTCGCTTGATATGACTTTCAATGTTAGACTAGATATAGATTTTGCAATCGATGAAGTCTAAGTTTACACTTGCAAATAACTCTTCCGCCTTGGTCCTATGTTCCTGAGGGTTAAAGAAAAGCATGTTTTCGTTCTCACCCGTCAACCGTCATGCTATCATTTACTGCCTTTTCTTCCATATCATTCCTTACAAAATTCATCGGATTGTATTTATTATTACTACCAAATAACGACTTATTCGATACCTTAATGTTCCTGAAAATGGTCCTTAGAGTCATTTTGGGTACAAAATCAGTGCAAATAATTTCGTCGTTCCTGAAAATGGTCTTTAGAGTCATTTTGGGTACAAAATCAGTGCAAATAATTTCGTCATTTTAGACATCTTTTACACCGCAACACCAAGGCTAACACAATAAATTGTGACTTAACAATATAAAGAAAATAGCGAAATAAATTCAATGCTTCTGTTTAGCAACTCCTATACCTTATTGAATAGCAGCACATATTATTTGCCAACGTCTGGCAGGCCGTGATATTTCGTCAGTCAGTTGACATCGTGCGTCCATTGCTAAACAGAGCAAAGGCATACAAGTCATTATCATCTGAAGTAGATTATGTTTAGTTTAAGCCAGAGGCACTCAACATTTCGAATTGATGATGTTTTTCTGTAATGATTGTATCATGTAATCGTAGTTATGAAATTGTTTGAGCAATAGTGTGTGACACTTTAATGATAGTTGGTTTGAAAGATCATAACATTATTCTGTTTTGGCTTTCAGTAGCTTGTTGTGAGAATTTTTCAGACTAAAAGCGTATTGTCCTCTCATTAGGAGTCCTTTCAAAGCAGTTTACAAATAGTGTAGGAGCTTTATTCCTATTTTTTCATAGTACACCATACGGAATATGGATGTCTATTCTACAGTTATATCGAGTTCATGTAAAAGGCGAGCTTCACTCAATGCTCAATATATTTATGAGAATTTCTTGCATGCAGATGAAATATTAATCTACATATTTCAATAGTCTCTATACCACAAAGTTGAATTTGCTTTATGCAATCCTTTGAGTAATAGAGAGATATCATTATTGAGGGAATTACAAATTAACTCAATCACAAGTAAATGCACCTGTGGCAGTCAAACACCGTTCCTCATAGCACACTACAGTAACATGTTACACAAAATTTTACATAAAATGTTTATTATTATTGTTGTTTTCATGTTGTCGCTGTCAGCCACTCTGGTGTCATGCCATAGACAACGGCTGAACTGTGTTCTGTTTTGTCTGTGGACTGACTGTCTTTTGACTGTGGAGAGACTCGTTTTAATTAATGTCCGATCCTGACATGGGTTGATAGTGATACGTTTTTTTATTAAGTTTTGTTATAATTCTAGTCGATAAATTATTTATGGGCGTCTTTTCTGGCAGAATAAACCGATTTTCTTTCTTTTCTTTTCTATCATTAAAAGAAGCTCTTAAAGTCTTGGATGTAGAATCACTGTTGCAGATGCTGAAACATCGAGTATGAACCAGCCAAGGTCCTACGAATGCGCGTCTTATCTGTTCATCTGTGTATGTAATTGGCAAAGTGTCGTGACCCAGCTGTTATCCATGATTAATCTAATTTGAAATGTGCATTTGTATTTATAATATAAGTATCTATTGGTCGGCAACCCGACACGACCGGACAGAGATCTGGATGTGGATCTGTCTATCGGAATATGAGAGTGATGGAAGAGGGAGTGCACAAGTGTGTGCGCAAACACTGGTGCACTCCCTCTTCCATCATATAATAATATGTCCCGTGCCGATGGGTACTCTCGGTTGAGAATGGCCGCCATGGCCGAAATCGGTCAGGAGGACTATTTATCTATTGGTAGTTTTGGGATCAAAGTCATGGTCCTTGGTCCTCGTAGTTTTTAACTGTCAGATTGAGAGAGAATTTGGTCCTTCTTTGCAAGAGGTATTTGCTCTGCAGATTTGTTAAAGTTTATTGGAAACTAAAATTCAATAATTTTCAATGCCACCTGTTACAATCCCTACATACTGACTCCTTTTGCTTGGCTTACGATCATACATCTGAATCCATTATTGTTTCAAAATCTTTCAAAATTTACTTGTTGGCTATTGAATTCTTCTACTTCAAACAGACGTAAATCCAAATCAAATTTACGAAAAAAAATCTCACACAAACCACAAACAAACACTCTCTCTGCGGTCTAATTTACTTTTTTTCTAGCAACCACAGACAACTCAAAAACCAACATTACATAACAAACAATATTACTAATAACATCGGGCTCTCCGTGACCGGCGCACGCGTCGATTCACGCACTGCGCCCGCGCACCCTTGCACTATGAACCTCGCCATAATTATCATTTATCACTAGCCAAGATAGATCATTTCAATGTATGCGTGATTTGTTGGGCTGTTTCGTTAAGATAAATCGTTGCGCTAGGTTAATGTTGGTCCGCTGATATTGAAATTGCAATAGATACTGTTTCTTAACTATGATAGATAGCGACTATCAAGGTGGAAGGTTTAGAAAGGACAAGAGCATAAAAAACCAACGAAACGACTCGTCTATAATCTCAAAAAGGTTAGGCAGAGATGTACCTATAGTCGGAGCTGGGCAAAATACATGCTTTGCTTTAATTGAAATACAAATTACAAAATAAGATAGTATTTTGTAATTTGTATTTACGCTTGTTTTTAAGTTACCAAACACAAACTATTTTTAAGTCGTGTATTCTAATTGAAATAAATTTTGCTTATGAAAGCTATCGAGCGCTGTTTTCTGCAGAACGCATCCATTAATAAGATTGTTAAATTTATTTTGAAGTCATAAGTATTTGAAATACTAACTACAAAATACCTCAGCGTCAGGTATTTCAAATACAAATTACATTTTTAAGAAGTCATTGAAATACAAATACCAAATACGTATTTGTATTTAAATTACGTATTTTTTACAAATCCCCCACCAGTAAATATTTTGGAACTGACGACCTTCACGCCTTAGAAGAACAAATATTTGAATTCAGAATCATCAAACAAATAAAAAACTAATCTCAATTCGAATTACGAATTCCAAAATCAATTCACAGAATTTGAAACAGTCAGTGCACTCAGTATTGCGTGGATTGGTCCTAAGTCCCTAACCAAGATGTTTCTAAGAAAAACATTAAATACTTGACCATCGGATTACACACCAGAAAAACCCCGTGTGACTTTATAAAGATTGTAGATGGTTAAAATAAAAATTAAAAAGACCGATCACTAACGACATGGGAACCGTAATCCATATCAAAAACCGCAGATCCTGTAGCTTGTACGTTAAAAGCTTGGGAGAATCGACTAGTGTTGCCCGGTATGAAAAAAAAAATAACCAGGCCTAGAAAGGACATTAAGTGACTTTAATCAAGAAAAGAATATTGTTTAGTAAATAAACAATAAAAAAACAAACAATCAACAATATTTAAATGTTTTCGCCTTGCATTTTACAAAACTGATTAGTTATTTATTTATTTACTAACAAAATATGTTCTAAATGACAGGTACATCTAACGGGATAGTCACAAGTAAAAAAGCATTAAAGTTAAATTGTTTGTTTACTTGATTGAATTCTATATAAAAAGTTTAATATAAACTCTTTACGTCTCACATTAAAGTCGTATGGCAACACTATTAAGGCAGAATACGAAACTTCCTTCGCAAACCGCAAGTACCGAAGGACCAAAAAAAACTAAGTACTGAGTAGGAACTCGATCCTTCGTCGCTCCAACCACACCCTACGAGTGGAAAAAATAATATAACCAGAGCCCGCGGCGTTGCCTGTTTGGAATTACAGTTAATAGAGTAAATATTACCTTGAAGACTTTAGTGTAATCATAGTTTATAGTGATGCGAGTGACATGATGGGCGATGACTTGAAACAGAGGTTAAGTAAGGAATTCATGACAAAACTAGATGTAACTAGACTTTGGGGAGACCTATGTCCAGCTGTGGATGATGATGATGGATAAGGTTGGAGGAGGCCGATGCCGATTTACAAACTGACCTGCAGAAAAAAAGTATGGCTAGAAAGGGAGATAGCACTGAAATGTCGACTTATGGCGAAGAATAGATGAAGAAGAAACTAAATTGGCATAAGGGCAAGGGAATGATATTAGCTGATAAGGACCTCGGTTCTCTGTTCCCCAAGAAGACACCTGACTTTTTCTCTTAATTTTAACCATTTCAACGCCCTTGTCACAAATATGTAACAAGCGAAAGCTCACTCGGTACGCCAAGGCCACAAATACGAGAATGTGACGAAAAAACGGAGAAAATGTGGCTTAAATGTGGCTTGGCGTGGAAGGTAGGTACGCCAAATGGTTCATGTCCTTTCCAATTTATTATACAAGGTGGAAGACGGCGATTCGACAATAAATTAAACACTGGCAATACTAGTTCATACGAATATGTTGTCTTTTATCACAGATTTGATGTCACTAACTGCAACAGACTGCTTGGAATATTTTGCCAGAATAGTAGTCACTATCCTTGACTAGTTTGAGTTTTTTTGACGTTTTATGCAATTGGAAAGTTTGTTTTTAACTTCGGTGACAAGATTTCAAAATATTCCTTTGCACCAGTATTGCCAGTGTTTTCATTTATTGTCGTACCGATGTCTCCACATTGTATATGCGTTCTGTTAGTCGATAATAAAACACTATATCATAAAGAGTGTACTTGTAGCGGCATCAATGCCGCCACATGAAAAACTAAGAAGCGAAATTTGTACGGCAACAAAAAGAACCGCAGCGCCATCTATGACGAACTAACATCGAAATCCTGCATCGCGCAAGCAAAGTTCTCTGTGCGATTTGAACATATGCAACAGTCCGAATATAAACTATCGCGCAGTTGCCCACCAGACACAACAACCGTCTGACAGGAGAATCCTCCCATTTTTAGTAGAGGTATGTGGGACTTTACTCTCTGTACCGCATCCCTCTATATACTTTTACTATCTTTCCAAAGACAGCGGATGGAGTTATCGTTTTCTTTTACGACCGCATCCAACTTGGAAATTAAATCGATGCAAATTGAACATTCTCCAGATAGTGTGTAATTTTTAATAAGTGCGGTATCAATCATTAATTAAAATATCAATTTCGCGGTGTTCATTACAAGTGCAGTGTTTATGTTTCAATATGTTGTAGTAAATATTGTGTCGGTTAATAAAACTTTTACTTTTACCAGTCTTGCCAAGAGGTACCCAATTACTGGGCCGTGGAGCTCAGAAAAGCTTCGCTCCGTGTATAATATTGATATCCAGCTGTATGGTCAAATCAAATAGCGGACGCTTCCTCGGCTTCCTGTTACACACTTCCGTCCCGTTTTACGAAATCACTTCCACAGATTGCAGGAAAGCGAGAGGAAAGATGTTACACATAAAACCTGTCAGCCTTTAAATCAAGAATGAACAGACATCGTTACATACACATCAGTGGTTCCATCGTGGACCTCATCCATTGCTTTCCCCCTGGGGAGATCGAGGACAAGAGCTGATTCATCATGAAGTTAAAAAAACAAGTTTACGGAAGATTTTTGGATCTGTGAATATTGACAGATCAAATCCAAACGTAGAAAAGTTAATTTATGATTGTCCCGTCACAATAAACATCAAAAAGGAAAATCATAAAAGTGATAAATAATTTTCCAAAACGAATCAATGTTTTGGTCAGTCCAAACAAATAAATCAACTCTTACGGTATCGAGATACTAAAAAGGACATTACCTAACTGTTTCACGGCCATCGAATTAACACTCCATTTACAAACAGCTATACCTCAAACATTATGCAAATGTTAAGATTGGTACTAGGTTTTTACCACGGCGTCCCTCACGGGGCCGATTGAAAGATGCGCGATTTTCTTTTGGATAAACCAAAACCGAGCAGTTTTCTGGGATAAGAAAACGGCCCTTGACAATCAGCGATGGAGTGGGTTTATATCCCTTGAAACCATTTCGTAATACGCCCAGAGACCCTACTATGAAGTCTTAAAACGATCATGATTCCGCTCTAAGAGGGAGACGGCTTCAGGTCTACTATGACGTGCTAATGCCATCCAATTCCGATGATGTAAAAGGGATAGTGCTATTCGCTATGTATAGCTCCGTCTCTCTCTTAGAGCGGAATCATGATCGTTTCAAGACTTCATAGTAGGGCCCCAGGTCTTTCATAGATTACCGTTTACAAACCAACAAACAATTATACCTCTTGAAAATCTCAGTTTAGATACAAGATTACATCACGCACCTGTCAATCGAAAGTGAATTAGCGACGAATTTACCCAAGCCATTTTCCTTTCGGTTGCGCGTGCGCATGAGACTCGTATGCAAATGACGTAAGGTACGACGTTTGGAGGCGCGCGCGGCCGGGGCAGGAGTCGCCTTTTTTGGTCCTGTTAATTTATAATCCTATCAGACTTGCTGTAATTACTGGAAACGGGGGTGAGGACAAGGATTATGTGAATTCTGACAGACTGGTCGTTTCTATGACATAAGATATTTTAGTCACAAAATGTTACATATTAACATCACGCCTGATTTCCTCGAAGGGTTAGGCAAGAGGTATAGTACACCCATATTTAGCCAGATACATTCAAGTCTATGTAATATGGCCTACCCTACTGCCATTAACAGTATTCCTTAGGTACTCCGGGCTGTTATTGGTAAATTACTTATCGAAAAACGTAATAGTACTTTGCTCGACCCGGTAATCGAACCAAAGATCTACCTCATGCTTGGTAGCAGCGTTTGCAAATAGATCAACGAGGCAGTTGGCCTGTGTTACCAAATGAATACGGTACAAATGTATGTATGTACATAAGTGGTGTCAGATTTTGCAGCGGTAAACTTTTGAAGTTCACTACTTACATAAACTTAAACTTACTAAAGTGCAAAGTAAATAAGAAATGTGGAAATACCTGATAACGTATCATATTTCATGTTGACATAACTTGTATAATTATTTCAATGATGACGCAATATTGTAAATGTAGGCATAAAACCAAATGATTATTACTGACGCATCTCTCCGAACACATGTGGGTGTACGTTGATCTTTGGAATTAGAATTTTTGGAAGTAATTTTGGTACTTTTCTGGTGAAAACATTTTTGAGTAAGAGGAAAAAGTGATTTATTTTGTAATTGATTACTAATGATTTTTATCGTTAGTGTTTTCGGTAAGGTGTAAGACTCATTTGGCGGGAGGGCTTATAAGAAGTCATTAGGCAACACGTGTAGAGTTTTCCTTATACGATGGGGTATCCTCCCAGCCTCAAGGAGTACCGCGATTCCTGTTTTTTTTTTAATGTATTGATTAAAATCATAAGGCCGTATGATACAGGATGCGTAGAAAATAGTAAATAGGCCTTTTATCAATACAAACCATACCTACCTAAATACATATACAACATAAAGTTTATTATATAATAATAATAATATGTTGGGACAACTCACACACGGTCATCCGATCCCAAACTAGGCAGAGCCTGTGCTATGGCAACCAGACAACTGATAAACATACTTATATATTTCTAAATACATACATATTATAGACAAATTACACCCAGACACAGAACAAATGATCATGCTCATCACACAAAGATTTGTCCTGGGTGCGAATCGAACCTACGACCTCCGGTTTAGCAGTCAGGGTCACTAACCACTCGACCAACAGGCCAGTCAAATATGTTTTTTATGTAAGAATAAATCTGTGGGAGTACTAATCAGATTATGGTAATTTTTTCACTGATAGAAATGCACGGTTCCTGTGGGCTTTGGGAGCAAACCCGGAGAAAAATCCGTAAATTACAAAGAAATCCAATAAACTGTTAATGCTCAAAGAACCATAGAAGACAATTTTGTCTGCATCACCACTTATTTATGACGCAATGACTTCCTCCGAACCAGCTTCTACCAATTTTTCACAGCTTCAACTCCTAGACGAATAGATGAAATAATAGAAATAACATAACCTCCTTCCAACGCGGATCAGGGCAGTAACCCCGACAAATAACTGCGGAGCTGGACTGGCTGCCAGTGATTGCAGGCCTCAACGCATGCGCGGTAGCTCGGCTGCGTAGGCGCATGATTAGAGGGGAATAGAGATGCGACACGGTGGAATAAGTATCTTATCCAAGGACATAGTTTTCTAGCACTAGATGATACGTGCAATTTTTTTTATATGGAATTACGAAAGGGACACCGATTCCAAATAAACTGGTGTAAAACAAGAGAGTGACGACGAGTTTTTGAGTGGAAAAACTGTAGAAAAAATTAATAAGGCGTTGGATAAAATATAAGCCCTAAGCCAGATAGTCACCATAAATATTCAAGAAGGAGACGGCCCTATCTTGAATACTATTCTTGTATATTAGTCACCAAAAGCTTCGGTACCTTAGTTAGTTGCTGAAACTATAGAAATACTTTTCAAGTAAAACCTAAGGTAGGTTTTACTTGAAAAGTACGCCTATAGTACCTCTGCCAGGGTTGCGGAATTTATTCGAAAGAGTCACCGCAGCCCTGGAACGCAAAGGGCATTAGGAGGAACACGGATGGGTTTTAGTCAGTAAGAGTCTGACACTCCCTTGCGTTACGCCCAGAGCGGAAGGAGTATTTTGTTGATTACCCGTACTCAAAAAAAAAACCTTACAAACGTGACTCATTACTGAGCCAGTAACAGACAATAACTCCATGTCTCATTAGTGGAGTCTGATTGGTCACTATCGCCGATTAGGCTACATTAATTGGATTGAACTTTCACCTTCAGATGACATACTAATATCAGTCTAATAAGCTATGATGGTAATAATAGAAAATGCTTATTATTCAAGTAAATTTTATTATTATCTATTGGGTCAAGGTCATCAAACTTAAATTTTACAAGGCATAATACTTTCATTGTGCGTACAGCTGAGGAGTGGAATTATCTGCCGGAGTTTGTGTCTCATGATAGCACTGCCTTTTAGGCAAGCTTGCTCCATCGTTGACCACGCCATCGCCATCGCTTGCCATCCAGATGAAACAAAAAAGTAACTGATACAGGATGAGTATTGCTAAATATTTCGTAGTATCATATTCAAACCCAAATGTAGCCAGAAGAGCTGGATAAGCCAAACATCCAGAGGTTCACATTAGCCTTGAATTAAAAGAGCTGGAGGTCGTAGAGACAGGTCTGTGCCCAGGTGTGGGAAGAAACAGACTAACAGGAATCCGTAATTACCAGAGCCAGAGTAAGGCTTCACAATTTTCAAGTTTCAGTGCTTAGAAAACGGTTCGGCGCCACCTAAGACCAAATTAGCTTAGTCCGTAAAGGAAAAGCGTGATCTCCACCCACAGTACAAGTACTAGTACCCATTTAAACTATTCACACGAACCGACTAATGATTGTTTTGATGCTGAGCGGGCGCACGCCTCGGTACACAATGAAGACTTCTTGGAAATATCGCAGCCATTATATATGTGTTTATTATGTTTGTGTGGAAGTTACAGGTATGTAATTGTTACAACATTAGTGATAAATCCAGGTCAAACTTAACAAAAAGCTCAACAAGATGGAGACAAAAATCACAAAAATCGTGCTCAGCAAAGAAGGGCAAGGATGGCCGAGCCCAAGTGAATGGCACATAGGAGAAAAGAAACGCGTAAGAAGACCAGCCCACCTACTATGACGTGCTAATGCCATCCAATTCCGATGATGTAAAAAGGGAGAGTGCTATTCGCTGTGTATAGCTCCGTCTCTCTCTCTTAGAGTGGAATCATGATCGTTTTAAGACTTCATAGTAGGGTCCCTGTTCATTAATGAATTCTTCGTGACCCAAAATCTCAATTTTTCCATGGGGTGTACCATGTATAGGTACCGTTGAGGTAGTTTAAAACTAAATTGAAATCATACTATCTTAACTTAAAAAAGAGTCATTTTATTTATTGTAACTGAAACGCGACCATCCGTCACGCCAGCTTAAGTGTGCGTTTGCACCGGAGATGTGCGAGGATGCGAGGGATGGGTCAGCGCTGAGCGAGGCTAGGTAAATGAAGCGATTCTGCGGTTTTTAACAAATAAATCCTCGCTACGCATCCTTGCACATTTCTGGTGGTAACAAAGCCTTAAAGAGGAATCAAGGCACAAGCTTATCAGGAAAACCTTGTCTTTAGAACCATAAACAATCATAAATTGAAAAATGCCTTACCTATGCGTAAGAAGTATAACAGTAACCCAGTTAAAGTTCATAATAGCAGCAAATAGGCTTTAAAATTTTATCATCAGAACATAAGTCTTATAATCAATAACGTTTTTCTTAACGATAGGCAGCTGTCGATCTTAAACATACGGCTGGTTATTTATAAACTTGATCGGCATTCATTGTGTAACGGGTGCATTACAGGCATGTATGTACTTGTGACAATAAGGCACCTGCGTATTTTAAGAAGCTAATAAAGGACGATGATAATATTTTTGTGTTCACAGACGTCCGTTGTTGAACATTGGCGTCCAAAATACAGCTACTGTAAACGGTTGAAACGGAAATGCATGGTAAATCAATTCAATGGGGCAATTCTGGAGCGCTCGCCTTCGTATCGCAGTCGCAAACAAACAAAAAATACCTGTAATTTTATTTATTTATTTTTATAAACTTAATGTACAATAGTAGTACATGGGCGGACTTAATACAACAAGGCATTCTCTAATTTTTCTTCAATTTGATTTTTTTTTACCTTGATTTTTCTCTGACAGACAGACGGACGGACGGACGGAAGGACGGACAGCGGAGGCTTAGTTAAAGGGTTCCGTTGGTTATCCTTCGGGTATGGAACGTTAAAACCGATCTCTGTCGGCGCGACGACGCCGCGATCGGGTTTGCTACACAAATTAACGCGACGATCGCGTATTCACGCGACGATCAAATTGATTAAGACGACGCCTTGAGCGATGGAGAATTGTAAAAAATTCCAAATTTTCTTTCAATTATGATTTTTATTTTAATAACGTTACGGTCAAACATTGCCAAAAACCCGTCCAAATAGATCTTACGAACTATCCAACATAAAAGAACAAAGCAAGCATTCTGTACATCAATCTGAATGATTACATTTCGCAACTATTGGGTCGTGATCGACCTTCGGTTCCGTGGGAATCTGCCGGCCGGTGTTACGCGCGGTTATGTGTTCGAAACAGAATGAACCATTATCATGTCATAGTTGAGAACACCTGATTTTGTTGGCCATTGTTTTACAGAGCAAATACAAGACTAATGTTTAGTTTTATTGTTGGTGTACTGCTATTCTAGATTGTGAACAAGTTGCGGAAACTTTGACATAGTTTGACAGCTGGTTTTTATGCTTATTTTGTGTGAGCAATATGGGTATGGCTATGAATTCATCATCATCTGCCTAGCCTTTTCCCAACTATATTGGGGTCGGCTTCCAGTCAAACCGGATTCAGCTGAATACCAGTATTTTACGTGGAGCGGCTGCCTACCAGACCTCCACAACCCATTTACTGGGTAACACGGTATTACTGGGTATGGCTATGAATTATGGTTCATATTTAGGAAGGCGAAAAGTCAAGGTAGTAAACGTTCAGTGTTGACTCTCGTGGAGGGTTTTTATTAACCTTTTGAACGCCAGAGCATAAACGCATCGGTGTGCCCCGCCGCCAAGCTACAAATTCGCCGTACTTTTTGTCACGTATTTGTGACGTTTGGCGTACAGGGCACACGCTTGCTTGTCATGTATACGTGAAAATGCCGGTCAAAAGGTTAAAGGACCTGGTGGCATAAGCTACGAGAGTTTTTTTAAAACATCGGTTCTAATGTTGGGATGGTAAAGTTTAATTTGCTCCTCTTAACCTTGTATATTAAGGATCCTCTAAGATTCCTCATCATAGACACGAAGAATATAAAAGAACGTCTACAATTCGTCTCATTAAGCCAAACCACGACGTACAAGGATCTCGGCACTTCAATCAACCTCGTGTCATGACTAATCTCACGGTTGATTGGAATACTTTCATAAATCCTTTTACACAATCTTGAACTTTTAACCCCACACGTCAGTTCTTCATGTGCCATATGCCTCGAGCGGTGAGTGTCTGAGAGTGGTAGTTTTATTCCTCTGGTACCAAAAGATCTGATCTAGTCTTGGCTATGATTCTGCCTAACTATCCCGTGAGAGTAAAAGAGACACATACATTTATAGTCGATAGCTGGCTGTGCACACTGACGGTGAGAACTCTCTTACCACTAGTTGGTCGCAGCGACATGAGCTATCAAAGAAAATACTCGCTCAGCGATGCTCGCTTGGCGGTCAGAAGTTAGAACTCACGCTAAGAGACCAACCACAGTTATTTCTACCTATAGTGCCCCGCCTGCATGGAAGCGAGTGGTGCGAGTAATCGCCCGTCGTGCATGAGCACTAGCTTACTTATAGCCTAGCGACAAAACTATCGGAACTACAAACTCGCTGCTCGCAACTCGTATCCAAATTCTAGCTTTACTCGCTACTCGCTGATCGTCGGCAGTGAGACAATTGATTAGATTTTTGTGATGGATTGTGCTATATTATTTCAAGCAATTAATTATTTGTTTTTATTATTGGTACATAAATAATTTGTTATTCTGTATATTTTTGTGTGTAACATTTCAATTTTTAAATTATGACTCTCTCTGTACGTGTTGGTTCGTACCTACTGTAAGTGCAGACAGTAATTAAAGCTAAATAAATAAACAAATAAATATCAAAGAAATATATATCAGACAGAGGCAGATACGCCTCTGTCTATTTCTGCGATTCTTCTTAACCACAGAATGGATTTTGATACGGTCTTAATTAATAGAAAGAGCGATGAACGGGGAAGGTTTTGAGTAATTTACAGTACCTATGGTTCTTACCCCTTCATAGATCAAAGAATGATACCGTTTATTTTGTCCGGGTCCTCGTCAACGTTTAGTCACGAAAGACTTAAAAAACCGGCCAAGTGCGAGCTAGACTATCACACTAAAGATTCCGTACCAAAAACCGAAATAAGAACGCTTTTCTTGTATAGCGCCTTTAATTTTTAATTTAATTTAATTTTCATTTGTTGTTATAGCGGCAATAGAAATAAACACTCTGTGAAAATTTCAACTAACCTACCTATTACAGTTCTTGAGATACAGCCCGCTGACAGACAATGGACGGATGGACGGACGGACAGAGGAGGCTTAGTAATTGGGATCCGTTGGTTACCCTTCGGGTACGGAACCCAAAAAACGGAACATAACTCACTCAACAAGCGACCATCGTATTTTTTCCCACAAGTCACATCTTTAAGGGCATACCGACCTGCACAGCCATAAGGCCACGGAGTGTGTTACGCGCACGCGCCTCACCTGACATTTGCGCGCACCTGCGCTTGCGCAAGCCATCGCGCATCCGAAACTCGGTAATTAAATTTAATGGCGCCCCGTACACAGCAATAGCAGCATTGTTGAACCTTAATTGTTCGTGTGCTGAATCAATATTTGACCTCGTCGACGGCTGGGAAGACTTTAACGCCTTTATTAATAGGAGAATACGAGCTTTTCGTTTGAAGATGAAATAGCTAGTGATGGTCGTGTTTTTATTTGAATCAGTGGCAGATACCCTTTTTTTTAAGGATGGGAAATCATCAAATGACTTCTTCCGCTCTGGGTAGAGCGGAAGGGCGTGTCAGACTCTTACTGACTAAAACCCATCCGTGTTCCTTCCCTTTGCGTTCCAGGTGACTCTTTTGAACAAATTCCGCAACAGTGGCAGACATCTTACTCTTTTTAACATTTGTCATAAAAGCGGTTGACGTCACGGTTGGAGCAGTGGCTGATTGGCTGCTGCGCTGCGTATCGCGGGTTTGATTCCCTCAAATATTTGTTGGACCAACAGTTTATTGTTACGGGTCTGGCTTTTTTGTGTATGTGAGTTTAAACGTTTGTGAACGCACTCACGATACAGGAGAAATTCCTAGAGTGGAGCGAAATTTTTAGGATATAATTTTATTTTGTAATAAAGTAACCATGGCGTTTCTTCTTCGTTCCTCTCTGAAATGGATTCCCTTTAGATAATTTTATAGACATATAATTAAATAAATGCTTTCAGGTTTATATCCCATTTAAAGTTAAGCGATAATCTTTGCCTATAACAACCTTAAATCGTGATGAAAACGACTTTTCCCCATATCGGGAAGCCAATATTCAGCAGTGATCGGTCAAAGGCGACGTTTAAATTAATAGTACATTAAAATTAGCCCGTTAAATTTAATCGTTGTTCTAAAATCTGAATGATGATTGTGGAATTTGAAGAAGATATAGCGAAGATAGTGTAATCTAATAAAACTGTGAATAGTAACTGTAATAATATATAATAAAATTAAATACGTTATTTACTTTTATTGTTAATAGGTTATTAATAGCGAAGTTAATCACGTGCTTAAGGCTGTTGTCCTAATGGCGTCGGTGAACGGGACCTAGCATCTTTACATTAACTTAGGTGGGAATATAACATCTTGCCTGTACTCCGGAAGGTTGGGCAGAGGTGTACTTGACTCAGACTCAAAGCATTTATTTCAACTAGACCATTTACAGGCACTTTTGAATTTTCAAGGTCGGTCGGTCAAAAAGATGAAGCTGTTTGCACGTTCCAAAGCGTAGATCTCCATGGAGAAGAACGTGCAAGAAACTCCACGGACACTCTTTTAAAAATAATATTTTTTTAAATGTTATGGTTACATCATTCATGTTGAAATTATACATATATGTGAGAACGATGTTAAAGACGTGCAGTATAAAAGCGTCCGGAGTGAAAAGAACAATTCAAAGAAACAATTAAAATAAACCTTGTACACTCACCCATACTTCGCCAGCTGTGTTTAAGTCCCATGTAAAAGGAAGCGAGCCTATTGCCATGACCCGGGGACAAGACACCCGATTGCTGCTGTAAATTCCCGGGAATCGAATCCAGGATCTCAAGCACAGCACAGCGTATGTGACCGTTAGACCCACGGGGCAGTTGTAGGAATTAGCCCAGATTAAGTTATGCAAGGCCTGTACTTCCTTCTTCAAATAATTGAATACTAAAGAGTCCCATATAAATGCGTAAATAAATACAAGCTACTACTTATGGAAATCCAACGAATAAAAAACTCATACTTCTACCGTTAGTTATTCTATAAAATAAGATTGCTTTCAATAACCAAGATTACCCCGGAACAGGGTCCCGTGGGACGGACGTGTCCCGGGAAACTTGAAATGATCCCGGCCTAATCCGGGATATTATGTTCCGCGTTCGCGGCGCGCGCGGCGGTGCCTTTGTCGTGCGCGCGCGCACCTAATCGTCGCGATACGCAATCAACCGCTAGCGTAATGGAGGAGATCTCTGACTTAGAGATGAGTTTTAAATCCCGTTATATTTAAGGCTTTATGGTTACCCTCGAGAATTTGTAAGTACTTAAATTGAGGTAGGTTAAGCACCCAAGTTACTGGTATTTAGTTAACCTTGGTCGTGTACTTTGATTAGATTAACTGGTTAACAAAACATAGCTTACCTTTTGGTTGCAGTAACAGGGAATGAATAGAATTTAGTTTCAAGTCTCGGTTAAGTGTGGAATTTACGTTTATTTTGAACTTCAGCGGGTGCTGTGCATTCCGAGAAGCTTAAATGTTAATATTAATTAGGATTTTGTGGAATGTATTGAGTACCGGCGGCAAAATGTTGCAGCCCCACTACATTACAACAGAAGATACATGATTAAATGTCTAATTGAATTTAACATATCGCGCACCTCGATCTAAAGGGAACTAACTCAAAAATTTAGATTTTTTAGTTATGCACACCATCAAAATTCAAAAAAAATCAAAAAATTCAAATGTCGTTTATTCAAATTAGGCTGAGTGCCAGCACTTTTTGAACGTCAAAGTTCTACATAAAGACAGTCCCCCAAAACGCCCGCCCGTCACCACTTCCTAGTGTTTTAGCTGGGAAGAAGAAGTGGCGCAACAAACTCCCCAGCAACACATCTGTCTGTCCAATTTCTTATCTCAATACCTACCCACTAATAAAACAGATTTAAACATATCACCGCTACTCGACAGTAGATGGCTAAATTCTTTTAATAAATTTTGAATTAGCCCGTGTTGAAATAATAAAACAAATATACATACATTGTTAAGCAATAGGAAAATAACAACAAAATCCAATTTTGAGCCCCGAAACCTCATTAAAACACAAGATTCCTTCAATATCTTTCTTCTAGCTGCATAAAAGCATAAATCTACACAGATCAGTTTTTCGCCATTTCTAAAAACAGTGATTTTTTGAGTTAGCCCTGTTTAGATCTAGGTGTGCGATATATTATGTGTATCGGAAGAACTGAAAACGGTTTTAAACGTGGGAAAACTTAAAATAATGAACTTTAAAAAATAAAACAATAAGTTGAAGCGGAGGAAACCTGTTTCTTTTTGCTTACAGTTACATTTAGAATATAGAATAAAATAAAAAATAGAATACTTTTCAAACCAACACTTTGAAAAGGCTACAAACCAAAAGCAACATATCAGTACCGACACTCAAACGATACTAAGGTAGCTTCAGAAATTCTATTAAAATAAATCAACAAGACGTCAATGCATCCTTTCTCAGCAATATTTCTCAAACGATAGCTTGAAAAACAGACCGTCAGTTAGCAAACTCAATCCTTCACGAAGTACTTTGTAAATAAATAAACAGGAACACAATACACTAATCATATTCTTGCCGTGGCGGTAATATATCTGCGCGGGCGCCGACCTACGTGTTCTTAGGGCTGGGGACCATGAACCAACATTTATTTTATCAGGAATTAGCTTTTTTTCCCGTTATTTCGCAATATGCCTTATAACATAATATATATATAATATATCCCAAAAAAAAATTGCATTTTTTTTGGGATAATTTGTAGAAAGACTTCGCGATAGTGTACCGAATGCTACCTCTTCATAATACTACTAGATGTTGCGCGCGACTTCGTACGCGCATAGTCCGTTTTTTCTCGTTTCTATACGAATTTCCCGTTCCCTATAGCATTCCTCATGAATTTGGCTATCATATACGGAAAGAATTTTCAAAATCAGAGATTTACCCCCTACATACAAACTTACAAAGTTTACCTCTTTATAATATTAGTATAGACTAGCTGTTCCCGTAGAAATTTCCCGTGTAGCCTATAGCCTTCCTCATGAATGTGGCTATCATATACAAACATAATTTTCCAAATCCGACTGGTAGTTCCAGAGATTAGCGCGTTCAAACAAACAAACATACTTCAGCTTTATTATTAGTAGAGATATTATAGATGCCTTCTCAAGGCAACATTATGGAGTTCGCGAAATTTATAAAAAGTAAACCTGACTTTATCATTAAATAGATAGTAACCAGTGTCATAAGTTGTTGTAATTTATCGCCACAATTGTCACCTTTCTATGAAATAGAAAACATATTTTATATTGCATTCATGAATGACACCGATCACGAGAAAGTAGCTGCAGTTGACACCTCATCGTCAATTTATGCACTATTCATAACTTTTATGGTCCTTATGTACGAAGATTGAATGTTAACATCGACCAGAAATAGGCTACAGTGAAAATACTAAGACTACAATAAAGAATAATTGACTTTCAGTTTATTGTAATGAAAGGATTCTGCCAAAGGCTTCGCCCGCTTGAAAGTTAGAAATAATCCCTACCATACTCCCGGGATGCAAAGCCCTATTCCGTGCCTACCCGTGTGCACACGTGAGGTAACAGACTGATTTTCGACCGATTTTGATGCCAAGATTGGTCTGTGGATGGGTGACCATCTTAACATACTGAGTTTCATCGGTGCCTCGGAAAGCACGCTACGCCGTTGTTCCCGGCTGCCATTTCTAGATCTTTGGCAGTCGTTACGGATTGTCAGAAGTCAAAAAATCTGACTTCAGTCTTGCCAAGAACTACCGTGTTACCCAGTTAATGGGTTGTGGAGGTCTGGTAGGCAGCCGCTCCACGTGAGATACTGGTATTCAGCTGAATCCGGTTTGACTGGAAGCCGACCCCAATATAGTTGGGAAAAGGCTAGGCAGATGATGATTATAATTTTGGAAGAAGTAATAACAGCATGGATTAAATTGGCGCAAAAGCTTGTCAACATATAACATACGTATTTATCCATTATAGAACAACCACTTTCAATTGAGAGTCTTATTAACCATAGCAAAAACGGCCCATAATTTACCTTAATGTTGGACCGTGTACCCCAGCACTAAAATAGTACCACCATGGCCCATAGCGGGCAGTAATTGCAAATTGGCCGTGTGATCGATGGCGTTCCAAGAAAAATATCTTAATTTATTAGTTCCGATTGAGTCGCCGAGTTGATACGTATTGTTGACCGTGTGAACGAGTTTTTTTTGACTATAGAGTTAATGGGACTGTTGGGTAGGAATGTTGGATCGTCAGTGGAGTACTTTTACTTTATATTGCAGTTATATTAGCACGGTTTTTTTGGCTACCTATGACTTGGTTGGTTTGAGGTCTTAGTTAAAATTAATAGGTATGTGTATTGTTCTTTTTAAGCGTGAGAGCACAAAAAATAAATTCAATAAATTTGGTATTTATTCTTTCAGCAATCAGACCATTCAAACGTTATCCGGTAGATATCTCTGTCAACTATAAGATCGCTACTGAACCGTTCCAGTTAAAATTTCTTTGTACCTACTTTTCTAATGTGCGTTCTCTGCAAATTGTTCTGAATGTATCATGATAACTCTCATACCTAATTAACTGGCGTCGCCCCAGCATCCCTTCTTCCTTACATCACTAGCTATATCATCTTTCACACAAGCCCATTGCTATAAAAGTAAACCAAACTGAAAGAAATCTCAACAAAGTGTTTACTTAGGACGCTTGCATCTTCATCTTTTTGCTAACCTGTCACTAAAGTTGCTTAGGAGCTCTAACCAAGTGTTGGTCCATCGATACTGTTTACAAAGATATATGGGCGTGACAAACGGAATACAGCCAGTATAAATAACCTAAGAAAGTATAGCAGTAAAGTATGTGTACTCGGAAGGCGACAAGCTTTCCCACCTGTCTTTGTCTATGAAATAGTAGAGCAAAAGGCGTTGGCAATAGCTATATATCTTTTGTAGAAGTTCAAACTTAGGTATTGAAAAGGGCAGCTTAGGGTAGACTCAGCAGGATGAGTTATTATTTCAGAAGCTCCTACATCATATTCAAACGTGTGGAACTATATGTATATTGCTCTATTTTTACCCGACGACGGCGAAGCAAAAATAAGGGTTACGGTTCTGACCGGTATTGTCTTCAAGTGTAAGAAAAGAACAGCTTTACTTAACGTTTATTTCGTCAAATTTGACCAATTCATTAGTTTAAACTCCGCCTGTCCACCAACACAGGTGTCAAGTTGGTTAAGCAATTTTATAAATAAGCCCAAAATAACCAATTTAATTCTTAAAGAAGACAAGCCCATAAAATTTACATAACCACAAACCTGTCAGCAGGTTTTAAAATCACAAATTCCTTTATTAACCTCGACTACCTATCAGGATTAACGCAAAATATGACCAACATATTGGTTACCTCCATTAAATGTTGAAACATGCATAACGAGGTATAAATAATATCATGACTGTTAATAATAATGGTATGGGCACCGATGTGGGTCTTCTTGGGGTCAACTGGCCACTTTGAGCAGGTGTCCCAGATTGGAGTGTAAACATACGGACGAGTATTCTGGGCTTGTCCGCTGAGGTGATAATTTTGAAGTGTTGAATTTAAATTTGTTGTTGAAGGTGTGAGGATGTGTAATAGCTAGATACTCTTAGGTGCATTTTTTGATGGTTATTTTGCACTTCGTCTAGTTAGAGGTTAGGTTTATTAATAAATAAACTAAATTTAAAACAAACTAAATAATAGTGGCAAAAAGTTCGTCCTCAACGCTGTCAGCTGGCAATACTTAGCCTCTGGCCAAAATAAAACCCAGCTCTTGGGTCTCGGGAAGTGTCAACCAGCAGAGGTTATGTTGGCTTAAAATCTAGCTGATTTATAGCTAGTCTAGTCTACTTAGACTAGTTGTCAATTACAATTGTTTTTTTTCAAAATCCAGTCCAATATACAAAAATAAATATGATTTTTCACTAACCCATGCCGATGAATTACAGGACACTTATAGGCTGGGATTTGGACTAATTCTAGAAAACATGTGAAATAACTTTACGATGAAGCAAAATTCAATGTACTACGTAAATCCCTAAAATCAACCGCGCCTACACTAGACTACCTACTTATTTTGTGGTCTTCCTGACCGCAGCAGTTCCGTCACCACTTTGTCCACGCGTTTCCTCATGACTGATGATGTAGTAAACGGTGCTCTTCATAACTCTCTCGTTACTCTTCATAATAAGATGCTCATCGTTGGGATCGTTTCTCCGGGACTCGACGAGCTTCATTGATCGCCTCACTGGTGGTCGCCAATGTTGATTTTGGCTCTCAGGAGTTGCAGTGGTTGATTATAGTGGGATGGGCTTGTTCTGATTGGCCATCGGGTCGGGGCACTCTTTAGATCTATTTGTGCAGGTATTCTGGCATACATGTAATCCAAATTTATGCCATTAGCGTTAATAAAGGTTCCAATAATATTTTTTCTCATATATTTTCCATGTACAGACAGCGATCCGTTACATTTTTATTATAACGTATAGATATAGATGTACAGATAGAAATCAGTTACATTTTTATGATCTGTATAGATTGTATAATGCGCCGCACTAATCAGAATAATAGTAAAACTTTGTACTTTCATATGCGCAAGCGCATTTCCCTTTCCTATGACATGCGCGTACCAACATTACCAACTCACGTCTTTAAACGCTTTTGCGAAACCGTTTGTGTGGTGCACGGAGAATATATTACTGTAATGTGACTAAGAGAGCTAGCATAATAATTTATAGCTTAGTTTGCTTAAATTATAGCAGAATTTGTTTAAAGAGATGAAAAATATGTTGGAAATTCACTGTTTCTTGGTCCTCAGAAGCGAAGATAGAAATCTGTCTTTCTGTTTTGCAAGAAAAAAATTAAATCCAATGACCTAAAATGATTTTACACGCGGCATTTGCAATACGCTTAAAGCAAAAAAACTGCGTTAATGAAATTACAATGACACTCAGAATGTATATTTTTGGAAGCTTTTTGGGTTACCAATTAAATTCTGTCCACGTCGAGGCCTTAATTTATTAAAAAAACTTGATCGATTCAACTTATTACCTTCTTATATACTGAAAAGGAAAGTGCCCTCCGCGACGGGCCGAAAATCTTCCCATAATATAAATAAATAATGCTACCTTTAAAATTTTATGAGTTACAAGAGTAAATTCAATTTCTTATCTTATCCGATGAAAATTTTTATGGCGACCGAATGATGCGCAAACGCAATTTACGAAAACGCTTCGGGCATTTTCGGGTTACGTTCTTTTTTTGAATAATTCATGCGGAAAAGATCAAAGATGGGCTGGTTATGGGCAACTTTTCGTCCTTTATGGGGTTATAGTCGATTACTTTGCCTCCGTAACAATGGCGGATCATGTAATGGGTTTTTGTTGGCACTGGGAGTTATGTCATTGATATACAAATAAATATTGCGAGGGTTTTTCATCGATTTATGTGATTCATAGTTCGTGATGGGAATTTAAATGAATAAAAAGTTGGATATTGTTGGACGTAACATGTTTTAAAGTGGGATGCTGTTGCCCGCATGAAAAAGTGAAATGCAATATCATTAACATACTTACCAAAATCATTTCTTTACAATGTAGGTAAGAACTTCATCACTGTTGAGTGAATAAGTCAAATTGTCATCATCACTCTTAAGTTCATCGACCTCTTGACACTTATTCAGATAAAATGGCCGCACTTTCCGATTCATTTTACGATCAATCGAGTTCGATCGCTAGGTTATAATTTTATAAGCGATATTAGTTAGCTATTTCGCCCCCAGGCACGGAGGCGTGATGGCGACGCTAAAAGTAAAAGTGTTAACGATTCAGTATGGAAAAGCGATGGTCGAATAAGTAATAAGAGTTCGCCCACGGTCGCCACTTGGTACACTTTCTACTGACACTAAACTTACACTTAGTTTGGTAGGGTTGCCCGGCGAAGAATTTAGATAAACCTCCATAGACTCAGTGATGGCTACAGGATAAGGGTTAGCTTCTAGGGGTAAACTTACCTCCAGCAATACCACAATAAGTTGGCTAGGCCATGTAAGGGACCTGGATGTTTTATTGAAGTAACAAAAGGTACCTTCTAGGGGTAAACTTACGTCCAGGAGTACCACAATAAGTTGGCTAGGCCATGTAAGGGACCTGGATGTTTATTGAAGTAACAAAAGGTACCTTCTAGGGGTAAACTTACGTCCAGAAGTACCACAAGAAGTTGGTTAGGCCGTGTAAGGGACCTGGATGTACAATTGAGTAACAAAAGGTACCTTCTAGGGGGTAAACTTACGTCCAGAACTACCACAATAAGTTGGCTAGGCCATGTAAGGGACCTGGATGTCCAATGAAGTAACAAAAGGTACCTTCTATGGGTAAACTTACGTCCAGGAATACCACAATAGGGCTAGGCCATGTAAGGGTCCAAGGGATGTATAAAAAGAGTCAAATATAACAAGTTCAGAAGATAAGTGAAGACCTATGGATTATGATCCTTAAGCTACACGATAACTGACAAATGCTTGCACTATCAGGACAGGTGCACTCAAATCTGTGTGGTGCTTTCCTCAAAAGACCACTTCAGACATTAATCTAAATGGTTCTCATAAGTTTCACCAGTACGATTGTATGGACTTTAAAAGAGACTTTGACCTCTGAGTTTGTTTCGGTGTTTCTTCTCGGAGTAGTCAGCTAGGAAACACCGGCCTCATCTAGTTTAAAATTACCCAAAAATATTGACGTGTAAAAGTGTTATGTTAAACCTACTTACAAAATAAATATCATTTATCATTATGGAACAGGACCAGTTGATGAAAAGACCTGAAGAACACATGGCCAGATAACAAAATAAATAACAACTCAACTCGAGTCGAGTCGTTGTCGATTAGAGGATGGAATTCGAAACAACTGGCAAGAGGTATTAAAAATCATTTCAAGATAAGTCTTAAAGACGAATTCGCCAACCCTGAATCAAATGGACAAACTGCTGATACAGTTCGTGGGTAATACGTGGTAATGATAGGCGAAAAAATTGACGCGTTACTTTCAATTTATAGCGACAACTGAGAGTCACAGAAGGCGCAATCAACATCGTCTGGCTTTGAAGGAGACGTGTGCTGGATTGAAGACGTCCTCAAGTGGGCTTGTTCGAGGGCCGCAGGTTTATGGGGCTGGCAGCTGTTATACCTGGTGTACATGGTTGGGCCAATATAGGAACGAGTCTTGATATGAGCTGAGGTTGAAGTCCGATAAAGGCGCAGAAAACACCTGGATGAGGGATCGGGAAGTATGGGAGAAGGGTAGCTCTATAGATACTCAGCAGTATAGAATTGGGATGAAAAGAAGGGGACGATACTCAGTAGTAGAAGGCTGTCCGTCAATGCAAAAAAAAATCAGAGCATATCAAGTTTAATTCGTCTAATCACACATTAACGTATGCTAATGTTTACAAGATGACGCTGCGCATTTCTGTAATTGGGATGTTAAATTCAAATAAAATTGTACAAAGTTGCAAAGACAGGGGATTTTTTGGACTTTAAAAGAGACTTTGACATCTGAGTTTGTTTCGGTGTTTCTTCTCAGGGTAGTCAGCTAGGAAACACCGGCCTCATCTAGCCTAAAATTACCAAAAAAGATTGACGTGTTAAAGTGTTATGTTTAACCTACTTGCAAAATAAATATTATTTAAAGTATTTGCTGAATTTATAACTACTACCCTACATATTTGTCCTAGTTGGATATCCTTAACTTAATTAACTTAGGTAAATTAAGATATTTAAGTACCTCTAAAAGTAGTACCAAAATTCAATTAGACAAGTAGATGGAATTCTCTTTATGGTACACTATTGAAATAACAATTTGAGTATTTTAATTAATTACTTAACTATTATAAGATAGCACATAATAGGATCGATTAACAGTTTAATTAAAAAGTTAATTAAATCTCGGAGGCTGTGGCGGAAGATCCATAAATCTTTGTAGTGGAAAATCTGTACAGGTACTTAAGTTTCATAAATATTCATGGGAAGATAGCCAAGTGATTAGGGGCGGCAACTTATTTTTATCTTATTAATACTTTTAATTATAAGCCGTGAATGGGAGTGCTTAGAAAAGTATATTTCAAGGGGTAGATTCGATCTGACAGAAAAATAAGAATAAAAAAACCCGAGTGCGAATCGGACTCGCGCACGAAGGGTTCCGTACCATAACAACGGCAAAAAAATCATGTCTGTTGTATGGGAGCCCCCTTAAATATTTATTTTATTCTGTTTTTTAGTATTTGTTGTTAAAACGGCAACAGAAATACATCATCTGTGAAAATTTCAAATGTCTATCTATCACGGTGCATGAGATACAGCCTGGTGACAGACGGACGGACAGCGGAGTCTTAGTAATGGGGTCCGGTTTTACCCTTTGGGAAAATATCAACATGAAAAGTAATTATTATTATTATTATATATTCAAGCACCATGCTTGCACTGAAGACCAGCCTGCCGGTATTGCCAACACCGACTTACTTATTCTTCGTCAGACGAGACTGCTATTTCAACACTACTGCTTTCAATGTCTCAGCGAAAGTTACCTGCAACAAAAAAAGGTAAATATTAGATAAGTATGACACTGTGCATTTAGACGGTTTTTGATAGAGATTGGCTAGTAATTGAGCTCTTCCTTGCAGGTTTCTTCATCAACGGGTCGGGTTGTTGAGCTCCTTAATGTTTCTAAGTTGAGCTACTCGACTACTGACAAAGGCCTTTGTCAGTAGTCTAGTGCTGGACTGGACAGGTCCACTCAAATCTGTGAGGTACTTTCCTAAAAAGATCATTTCAGACACTAGTCTGCATGGTTCTCGTATAACGTATTGTGTATGTGAGGATTATGTAGATCGCCATATTAGGGTTTTATTTTAGTTTCTCTGGCAGTTTGAGTTATTTATGCGGCCTACCCAAATGTCCTTACTTTATTCGTCAAATCGTTGAGCTCCTGAAAGTTCTAAGTTTGAGCTACACGATAACTGACAAATGCTTGCACTGTCTGGACAGGTCCACTCAAATCTGTATGGTACTTTCCTCAAAAGGCCACCTCAGACATTAACCTACATGGTTCTCATATGATTTGACCAGTACAGATAGTATGGACTTTAAAAGAGACTTTGACCTCTGAGTTTGATTCGGTGTTTCTTCTCAGGGTAGTCAGCTAGGAAACACCGGCCTCTTTTAGCTTAATTTGACCAAAAAGATTGACGTGTAAAAGTGTTATGTTTAATCTACTTGCAAAATAAATATCATTTATCATTTAACAGCAACTTGTACCAACGTGTTATCAAGTGAAGTGAACTTGTTCTGCTTACATAATAGACTTTTTATCAAAATCTGAATTGATCTAAAGCAGTTGCGGCCATAATGTCCTGCAAATTCTACACTCGGTAACTATATTTCCATCAAATACTTATTAATGTATAGTTTGTGTATAGGGTTTAAAGATCTAGTCTTTTAGTGCACATCATAAATAGAGCTGATTTAAATCAGGGTTCCGCATGTCGGTGCAAATTCCTCGGGTTCTGATTACCGTCTTTGATAGTGCGCTGCAGAAAATTTCTTTCGTAACGGGCTCTATGATGTGTTTAGGGTTCTCAGTATTAATAATTAAAATATAATTTAATTTTACAGAGACAAATAAATTAATTATAACTATTAGGTACATTATTTGAGATCACACGTTGTCATACCTATTCTAAAGTGTTCAGTTTACAGTCATATCCAAATAATTTCGTTGGAAAAGAAGACACGAGCCAATTGAAAAGCAGTGCCAGCAGTGCCCATTTAAAAATAAAAACATAACGTGTAAAAACTAAAAACATTGACATCACGCCAGATCTTATCGATGACAGGCACAGGCAAGCACTTTATCCCCCATATACGCAACAAGGAGAACTCCCACCCAATACGGGAACGAAGGAAACACGGCCATATCTGCCGACAACCCTTACCGATAAGATCTATCAGTGGACATCACAATATGAGAGCCGTAGCCTTGCCTTGCCTTGTCTTGCCTTGTCTTGCTTCAGCACGAATCGTTTAACATCTCACTCAGAATCCCACATTACGGCAGGAATGCTGTGCAGCGGCATTTTGTATAGCATTATCTAGTCGGAGATTATTTGAAAGCAATAAATAATAATAAAGCGGACAAGTCCAGGTTGCGTGACGCACGCTACCGTGCGCCAGCGCAGCGCAGCCGCCGCCGGCGCGCGCGGCTCCATGCTCCCGCTGCAATTTGTAATGTTAATCACAAGGTACTACTTATAGGCTCATAATTTAAGGTATGTGTTTCGTTCTTCCCTTCCACATTTATTATACAAACAGCTTTAGTGTGGATCTCATGGCTATCTTCTGTGTCCCTTACCTCATATTACCCATCAGTCTTCAAAGCAAGAGTCCATTATAAATGGAATATTTTTTACAAAGAACTAATTGTAAGTTCATGATCGTATTGCTTTTGTCGGACAGCGCTTCTTAATCAACATTTATGCTCATGCTGCTCATCTTCAACCACTATCTTCTCTCCTCCATGCTGAGGTTAGGCCTTCAGCCAAAGAGGAACTCTTTCACTAGAGGACTACCACCTAGGACCTGTCAGCATTCAAAGTGATCAGATACCTTTTGGGCTCATTCTTTCTATTGTAGACCTCTCCCATCAGTTTGTATCAGGCGCAATCGAGACAAGAGCGGGCTATACGCTATACGCGTTTAAACTTGTAAGTGCACTATTTTAGTTCCTATTCATGGGGCCTGAAAAAAGTTTCATTCATCCAAATGTTGATATTGTCACTAACAAGAAAAGAAATCACTATCACGATTCGCTTAAACTTGCCCCACATAGTACGCACAACATACATACAAGGCCATCTTTTGCTATGCAAATCTCTTATGTAAACTTGGGAGATATCGTCACAACTATGATCACACTGACAAAGATCCCGTGACGTGCGACAATGGGCAAGAATCTCGCGCTGCTTCATGTCCACGATGTAAATCACCCATTTATATTATTGTAGAGCATAATTAAAAGAAACAACATTAAGAATCTTTACATTTAATCGTTACTTATACACAGATCTAAAATAAATTTTAGTCTAAAATATTGTACTACCAACGAAGCTAAAAAGCAGTAACTCAATCAAATTATGTTTCGAGATAAAGAATTTTATCAAAAAATATTGCCAACACTTTATAGAGACATATATTTAAAACAAACAAAAATTATGCATGCTTGGCTTCTGGGGGCAGTTTATCCCCAAAACGAAAAGCGCAACATTTGTGGATAAATCAAAATCCACAAATCACACAGCATTCAAAACCAATTTCTTAAAAATAAATACATACAAAATTAACGTGGATCAAAGCTGAAAATATTATAAATCTATATCGTTGTATCAAAACACACTGATGTCTGCAGTGGCAATGGTAACTATGAGGAATATATTCAAATCTATGAGATTATTCACTTCTTCCCTTTTACTTTTTTTCCCGTACCTTTGTTAGCTGTTGGTACTTGTTCCGGTTCCGGTTCAGGGGGAGGAGTGGGGGGTAGCTTCTTGTCTGGCCATTTTCGTTTTATATATTCTACCAGTATGTTTACATCTAAGTTTTTGACTTTAGCATTCTTTGGCTGGCCTAGCTCCTGAAAAGAGATGGCCAATTCCTCAATAATATCTTCATCGAGAAACACCCCAGCGCGTCGGAAAGCGTAAATCAGATCCTTCGTACTCTGTATAAATAAATTATCTTTCTGGAGTTGCAGCGCAAATAATGCTATATCAAGCTTGGTTTTCTTCATTTTCTTAAGAAGATAATCAATTCTATTAAGTATTACTTCCCTCGGGTCTGGACCTTTAGCTTTAAAAGTACCTTCAACGGTCCCGTAAGTTACAACTAGGTTTTTCTTTGATTTATTATGTTTTATTTGTGCAAGCAAAGATAAAAAATCTTCTGTAACGTTCACGTTGTCCATTAATAATGTGTGCACTTTTGAAATTGCATCCCCTACTTTATTCAATACGCTAATGGCGTCGCCAGGGGTCATAGGATTGTATGACAAATTTAAATAGGTTAAATTTGTAGCTTTTGCTAGTACTCCTGTTATAGTCTTGATGGCTTCTACTTTTAGCATGTTATTACTAAGATTTAGCTCTTTCAAGAGCGGGCAACTTAAGATGTGTTTTAAAGCTACGCTAATCCGAACACCCGACAAGGAGTTCCATGCCAAATTTAAGACTTCAAGGCAAGTGCTTTCGGATAACATCTCGAGAAACGCAAAGCCTCCTGGAGTATATATTTTGTTCCACGAAAGGTCTAAGTATGTAAATTTGTTATGGGTTTCAAATGGTTCCACTAGTAACGCAACTCCTTTACCGGTTATGCTGTTGTAGCTTAAATTAAGTTTCTTTACATTAAGTCCATAAAGTACAGCCTTGGCTAAATGCTCCATGCCCTCATCACCCAACTTGTTATAACTCAAATCAAGAGTCTTGAGTGATTTGTTATGTGGTAAGCTACAAAACAGTCGTCGAGCACCTTGAGGGCCAATTCTGCAACCACGTAAATTGAGTTCAGTAATTACCCCGTTTGATAACAGCATTTCTCCCATATGATAGCAAGCATCATCGTTTAAAAAGTTATCAGTAAGATCTAATTCTTCGACCGTATTATTGTATTTTAAAGCTTTAGCCATTGCCCGGAATCCATTCGGATCGATGCAGTAGTACCGTAGATCTATTCGAGTTCCAAGTAGCCCTCTGTAGAAACTTCTGACTGAGCTCTGATTCATCTCCTTGCAGGTGGCTAGGTACAAGGCCTGTCCATCGGCCGGGTATTTGATAAAATCTTCAGGTGCTAATAGCGCCCTTTCTATTCCTGGATCTATGATCGGCGGATACTTGTAGTAAGGGTGTCTGAACACAGAACTGGCAGACATAGTAATATACTGTGCGCAGACTTCTCCGCTACCCGGGTCATACAACCCCTCTTGAAATAAATTTTTCTTCTTGTTTTCTTCAGGCATTAATATATCTAATGAGGACCACTCCTCCATCGGCAGCTCCTCAGAGCTCTCCGCAGACTTGACTGCGAGCAGCACTTCTACCGGCTGGTCCGCAATGCTGCTATCCTCTGAGTCACCCATTTTTATTCAAACAGATTGGTTTCGCTCAAGGAAATAAAATCGTACACAAAATAAATCTATTAAAATAATATTAGCAAGTAAACGTTTCATAAGAGATTGACATTGTCAGCGCAGACTTGTACTGAAAGAAAGAAGACCATAAAGAATTAAGATTAAATTACCAAAAAAGTATTGATAGGTTTTCAAATTGATTGAACCGTTTTAGTCATAATACTTTTATGATTATCGAGACATTTTTTTACTATATTGTAATCATAGATACTCAACTTTTGCAGTCATAATTTCTTCATGTTTGTAACAAAACCAATAGATTAGAAACCTAGTTAGGTTTTAGATAAAACAAAAGTTAAGAAAACCATCAAGCCTTTAAAACAATGCAAACTTTCTCCAAACGACATGAAATATGATAACCCAAAACCCAATGAAACCTTATACTTTTGAACTAAAACCTCTAAAAAAAATTCAAGAGAATTTAGCAACATTGAAGAAATCAAACTTAAGTGTTTTGGAATGTGTGAAATGATACCTAGAAATGGCTTTCATGTGAAGAGGGAGGCTCTCTTAGTGAAAGTATGGCCTCAGGGCACGGAAACAGTGGGCAAGGCCGCCTCGCCTGTGAGAAATGAAATGCGTGTGTAATAGAGAAGATCAGTGATCAAATGCGCATGATTATAGATGAGGCTGATAAGGAGATGGAATGGGAGAATTAGCAGCAAGATAATTGTGTTGAGGTAGATAGAATACAGTTAGTTGTAACCCTACATTTTAACAATGCTCATTTACAAATATTTATTAAGCAGGCAACAACGGCGGTCTTATCGCTAATAACAATCTATACCAGACAAACTTCAGAAGGACTACAAGAAAATAGATTAAATAGGGGTGCAATAACACACTTAAAGCTAATATGAATAAAAATAAAGTTATACATTATTATGTAATTGCTTTTGCCCCCGACTTTGTACGCGCATACCATTTTATCCCGTTGCCGTAATAATTTCAGGACGAGTTGTACACATGAACCTTCCTCATGCATTGGTGAAAACCACATGAAAATCCGTTTTCTAATATGTAGTAACTATTTGAACTTATAACGAGTGATTGCACTTTTAAAAACAAGAACGAAATAGCCATTGATAAAATGTAAATATAAGAAAAGGTTATAAACCTAACAAGAAAGCTACAGATTTAATAATAGGGGCAGACTTAAATCTTTCCCTTTCATTTGGTAACAAAACGGTCACGAACGTTAATTTAGGCTAGAAACTGAAATCTGTAGCAACAAAACCAAACAGAATGATTCAACTGAACAAATCAAATAAATTCAAAATAATAGTGATTACTTTAAACACCGCGATTCTCAGGCCATATTTCAAGTCCTCGCTTCTCGACGGTAAGACCTAAGTTATCATAGTGACCCCGTGTTCTGACTCCAAAGAGAGAGTACCTTTCCTAAGGTTCGTAGTTGTACCACTTATTTGAATATCCGCCAATCGAGTAAAGTGAGTATTTACACCGGAACGGATGACGAATGCAACCAATTTGGGAGTATGGCGAATCTGACAAATTGCCGGTGTGATTGAGGACATCGTTCCTTAAAACTTTTGGGGTTTTGAGCCAATCGTGGGAATGTGACATTAGTTTTGCTAAAACCTACGCTTGACTGTATTTGGAAGCAAGAGAAATTGATTAATTAGATGAAAATTAAGCCATGTACATTTCACCTGCAAGCGTTTTTGTCTCCATCTCAATTAGGCAGAAACCAATTAACTTTAATTTATTTTGATTGAAAAAGGATTATTAAATAAACTTCAGTCCATGGACTACCAAGTTTGGAATGAAATTAAGATCGATGTCGTTTTAGAGCAATTAGATTATCATATGAACAGGTTTGTTAACAAGCACACATGATAAAGCCGAATTAGGAACCGCAAAACCTATTATATTCGCAATGGCCAAAGCAATAAATTAATTCCTGACCAATGATTAGGAACAATGTAATATTAAATTCTTTCACAATAGTTTAGAATAGTGTCCGCTTGCCATAAGACACTCTTCACACGGATCCAGCGATAGCGTACGGCAGAGTGAATATTTTATAGAGAACTAAATAACGACCGTGTTGACTAGAACCACGGCTATAAATCCTGGTGCAGTGTAAGGGCTAATATCTAGCCACCAGTATTGATAATAAATAATTTTATTGATGAGGTTTACTGGCTTCCGTGTTTACGAGATGCGGATAGCTATTCGCAGGAGAGATTTTAGGAATTCTGATTTGAAAATGTGACGATAGGGTTTAACACATAATAGACTTTTGATAATCGTTTTTTGTTACTTAGAATGTCACTTCGTTTGGAATACAAGTACTGGTTTAAAAAATATATTTAGGAAGCTATGTGAAAACGCGCGTTTATGTTTTTGTCGTAAGATCATCATATGAATAGCTCTTACATTACAAGCTTATAGCCCAAGATAACAGATTAGTGCATTATAATTGATTCGGACTGGGTGCGCCCGCGCAAGCACCTAATTGATCCGAAATGTTTGTATTGTGTGTAATTCGAGCGCCTTGTAAGGCCGCAGTTAAGATGCCAGCAAGAATGGAGGTCGCGGGTTCGAATTCATGTGTAATTGATGTAATTACCTGTTTAAGATTAAATAAGGAGAGTAGATAGCCCTGTGATCACGGCTAAGGTGATCGAGCCTAAAAAGCGCAATAGAGAACCATTTGGCTTAATCTGTTACCTTCGCTCACGCTTCTTACCCAAAAAGGAATAAGTAATCTCCATGCATCAATGAAGAGTTTTAGCATTTAAATAAATTATAGGCTTTAAAATTGCAGTTCCAACGTTCCTAAATAGAACATTCAGATGATTGCCAGTAAACTGTTAGCAAGAAAATCTTAAAGCCATTTATAACAGCTTTTCATTTCGGACATGGAGATATATTTTGCTATTCCATACCATAAACAAGTTGAAGTAAAACGCTGTACATCTGAATCACAGCTACCACAAAGAGTGTTCTAATCGCAATAAATAGTAGAGGTGCGCGGGCGCACGCTGGACATAAATCTGCGGCGCGGGCACCGACAGCGCCGCTCATAACCATCGGCCGGTTTTGGTACTATTTGATTTAGAGAAATGGGAAGGCGTAACCATTGTTTTCTCTTTAAAATTTACAGAGCCCAGATAAACTGCATTTGGTTTTGTAATGAAAGCACTGTTTGTTTAAGAAAGTACTGTGATTTACTGAGCGTTTTGAGGGAATGCAAATTGGCTGTTCAAATATGCAGTGACTTAAGAAAGTTAGTGGCACGCCGGCCCTTTGTTTGTTGCGCGGTTATTTTGAATTTTACATTGTTTCTGTGGATTTTTTAGAATTTGGAATTAACTTTCTAATCGTTGGTAGCTTTGTCAGACATTGCACCGTGCATAAAACTAGTCGGACGGCAGACAACTTAAACGTCAAGTTTTTCTGCTCAACGAACAAGTTGATGACGCAATTCTTCTGTAAAATATTTCGCTACTCCGTATACGTCCATCGAGTACATGTAATAAGACAAAAACCTACGTATACATTACATCGTATACAAAATGTTGCGCAAGCCATCCATAAAAGATCGTCTGTCAGACCCAAAACGGTGACAGGCAAAATCCACGAAAAACTGTCAGACAATCATTGCATATGTATTGTTTTGGTTTTGACCAATCGCAAAGCAGAATAATGTTAATTGCTCACTCGTCTTAGCAGCGGCGCGTGCGCACGTTTGGCAGCAAAAAGGATGGGCCATAAAAGGCCTTAAGGTTACAAAAGAGGCCGCAAGAATCCATGAATAAAAATACCGAGCCCAAAAGCGTTGGCGCCAATTATGGTGCGTTTGGGCATCTCTAAACCCGTGGATTGACGGGTGCGCGTGAGTGCACGCGTTAGGATCGCTACATCACTACATGTGCAAATGTCACGAGTGTGCGTGCTTTAATTATTGTACGAGAGGTTTTTTGGTCAGGTTTGTAATGTCGGTTGTATTTTGGTTGTACGGGGTACATTTTTTCAGGAGTCTTTTACATTTTGTGTTGCTCCAGGGTCTTAATATGGGCCCTAAAAGGATCTGATTACCAGACAGTCGCCAGTAGCGATTTGTGTTTTGAATTGGCACGTTCTGACCGCAACGTTGTACTTAATTGTGGGTTGATAGTCAATAATTATGCGTCTTGCGATGGATTTTGAAGGGCGTTTTCTGATTTCAAACTTCGACATAGATTGAAGAATTTGCATGTTGTGAACTCTCCTTAGTTGGCCAATTTTCGATGCAAGCTTTTATACCTATCTGAATATTTTACTAAACTTGGGTGTTCTTTAGTATTAGAAATCATGTTCCATCCTATACATAACTTAGGTAATACCCAGGTAATCGATACCAACATTACTGTACGTGGCATATCGTATGAGAAAGTGATTCACAGCGATTTGTGAAGGAAATCAATTTCCTAAGATCGATGAAAGTCTGTCGGGGCAATTTCACTGGAATCACTTGGATGCTGCGATGTAGCACGTCCCTGTCGACATGGGTATGATTAGCTATGCTTAGACTTTAGAGCAGTGGTTCCCAACCTGTGGTCCGTGGACCTCTGGTGGTCCGCAAGGACTAAAATATGGTCCGCGAAAGGTTTAATACTTCAATCTTTATTCTTCAAAAATGTCATTGATGCAAATTGATTTCACGTTTCCATCAATGCCAAACATAAAATGATTGTGTTTTAAACATAGGTATATTGGGTTTTCTATGACAATGTTCTTTACCTTTGATTATATATGTAGATAGTTTTTATGGTAGAAGTTTTAATTATCTATATTGTTTAGGGTACTTATAAGTTTTTTTTTATAGATAAGTACAGTTTAATTTTATTCTTGATTTCTGGTCACTGCTAACAACAAATAAATCAAAGTGGTCCCGGGTCAAATAAAGGTTGGGAACCACTGCTTTAGAGTCATGTGAAGAGGAGGGATGAAATGCATGTAACTAAAAGAGTTATATGTAAATATAAACGTGGATGGATGGACATGGAGGCCAAATGGATTGTGTTAGGAGTGATATGAAAGAAAAGGGAGTTAGTGATAGCGTGACGGTTGACAGGACAGAATGGAAGCAAACGTGTTGCGACGACCCCAAGTACCATGGGATAAGGGCAGGAAGAAGACAAGAAGCTTAGACTTGAAGTAGTAGTCTGTAATGCTTAGACTGGGTTTCTCTGTAACAGGGATTTTGGCTTGTGTGGAAGGAATCTAGGAACTTAGAGACGATAGTAATGATATATGAGTATATATTTAAATTAAAACGTTGATCTTAAGGGTTTCGAGCAGAGATGTGCGAGGATGCGTAGCGAGGGATATGTTGTTAATAACTAATAGAATCGCTTCAGGCTCGCTACATACAGGCTACGTAAATGAAGGGATTCTACTGGTTCTTTACAAACACATCCCTCGCTACGCATACTCGCACATCTCTGGTGGAGACGCAGCCTTACAGTCCGAGAAATGTATCTATCTATCGGTTTGGAAGAGGTAATACAATTTATGCTTAAAATTTAAGTTTTATTAACCGGCTAGATTATTCGATTCCAAATTATAAGATTCAGTAAGGGAAGATTAAGGGCCTGTTTCACGACCTAATCACCGAATAAATGACCCCGACCCTTGCTCGAGCCAGCCCGCGCCGCTGAGCCTGTAGTCTTAAATTCGCCCCTTAATAATAATTCCAGTTCGATCCAGCCCGTCCCTAGCTGTCGTCTCCCCAGCGACGCCCTAAGCCGAGGCCCGTACCCCACAGGGGGTGCCCTTAGCGTGTAGTCGCTTAGTTTGTAAGTTTTTTATAAGCCCTGGCTGGAGGCTTTAATATTATATTAAGGCCACCACAGGCAAGCCCGGTTAAGCAGTCGACAACCTTATAGGTTGAACTGCGAGAAGCCATTCACAAAAAAAAAAAAAAAAAACCCAATAAATGAAAAAATGGAGCATAATTTGTATAGAATTATCTGCCAAGTAAATTAACGGGAACTTAATCGTAGGTGGTGAAGCGGGCCAGGGATGCGGAATTTGATCGAAAGAGTCACCGCGGCCCTGGAATGCAAAGGGCTTTAGGAGGAACAGGGATGGGTTTTAGTCAGTAAGAGTCTGACACGCCCTTCCGCTCCACCCAGAGCGGAAGAAGTAATTTGATGATTTCCCACTCTCAAAAAAAAAAAGGTGGTGAAACGGGCCATAAGTTGGTAATATATTGTACTGTCCAAATGAAAACTCTTGGCTAGATTTCGCAATACGGCTACAGAATAATTATTTCATAACTACTTAATTCAATTGAATTGAATTACTTCCCAAGACATATTTTCACACCACTTCCGTTATAACATAGTAAGCATTGTTGAATATAATATAACTAGTGGCCCGCCCCGGCTTCGCCCGGATGTGTATTTGTTTTCAAAATTTTCTTTCATCAGAACCTTCTCCTGACAATAACAAACACAACAAAAAAAGAATTAGCGAAATTGGTCCATCTGTTCACGCGTGATGCCGTGACCAAGGGAAATAGGGATTCGTTTTTATATATATAGATAACAATACCTTTTCAACTCAATACGCACATAAGCAATAAGCCAAAAAACTGAGCTTAATTAAACTGTCATTACAATGTATTTATTCGCACTGATTAAGGGTCGTTTAGACTGTAATGTATTCGCAAGATATTAAGGGTCGTTTAGACTGTGACGTATGGGTTTCCGTCGCAGGAACGTGAGAATTTTCAACTCTTTAAAAAGGTTTTTCTGTAATGGGTATCGATATTTAAAATACCGTCTCTGTGGTATGGTTGTCGCAAGTTCTTAGTGTGACCAGTAACTAATTTAAAAAAAAACATGGTTTTTAATCACTCGATGTATAATCAATTTTCCCCTCTGAACAAAACGTAATGTTAAGTATTATAATATTATGTACGAGTTACTCGTATACTCTTTATATTTATTTTTCTGGTCTTTCAAATGAAGCTAATTCCCAATAATAAAGCTGAAGAGTTTATTTGAACGCGCTAATCTCTGGAACTACCAGTCGGATTAAAAAAAAATGTTTTGTAAATGATAGCCACATTCATAAAGAATACTATAGGCTATGCGGGAATGGGAAAAAGCTAATATTAACCTATTTTTCTAATCTTTCTTTAAGAACAAAATAAAATAAAACGATCAAAGCCGAAGCCAGCCGAATTTAACCGAACAAAACCCGACCAGTCCTTTATTAACACCTGTAAATTAAATCAATACATAGTGCAAATGAATAGAATTATATTCTCTTTGTTTAAAACGACCTTCATATTTGTACATTATGAGTTCTGAACGCCGCAGGAGATTGAGAATTAACTTGCACAATTGATAACAATATTAAATGCAATGCGATAGGAAATTATTTATTTGATAAGCAAGGTTGGAAATGTACTTGCGAATAATGATCTAAATACATTAAGAAGTTGTTGATACTTCTAGGCAAGCATGCTCCATCGTCGCATCATTGCTGACCAGCAGTTGAGATAGTGGTCAATAAATGAAATCTTAACTAGCCACTCGTCCTGGCTTCGCACAGGTGCAAATTATATACCTACTACAGCTTCCTTGTCTATTGCCCTTTATTGTGAAAAAGTAACACACAGCTTCAAGACTGAGTTTTCTAATCAACTCATTTATCATTTTGAAAGAATCTGACAATACTTGTACCTATAACATCAAATACACCAAAAAGGACTTTCAATTTGGCCCTAAACTTCATGACCCATATTATCTTCAATGACATTCAAAGCATTAATTAAAGTAATAACTTCTCAACCAATACGCATGGTAAACGCCAACGTACCCCATTGTACAGTGGCCCTAAAAAGTCAACAAACTTATTGACTTAATTAAAAATCTCAGTAAGTTGCAACCTGCCCCATACTAAGATAAACCCACATCTGTTATCTGGAGCGAGGTAAAATGTTAATTACATAGCCATATTGACTCATAAACCAACTTAATCATTAATCTCCAAAAGCCCTTATTTCAAAGCCATAAAAGATATTTTACTCAATCGTAGTGACTGAAGTGAATAGTGGATTTTCCAGCGTGGGACACTATTTTGAGGTTACAATCGATTCTCGCAATTAATAATCGATTCATTGGAACGTTTGAATCGATTCCGAATCGAAAAAAAAGTTATGAATGGCTGGTATTCGTAGTATTACGTAGGTTTAGCAGTATTTTCATTGGTTTGCCCACGATTTTGTAGTTCACATTCCGAATGTTTTGCTTGGTGGTAATTAAGAATAGGTCTTACGTCATGTTTTTATTTAATTGTTTTATTAATTTGCAGTTCTCTTGGCTTTGAGCAATGGTAGCAGGAAGTTGATAATATTAGGTGGTGATTGAATATGGTAGGTAGTCTACTAGGTCTCCATCCGACCTTCATCTATTAATTGCTTAAGCCAGGATGACGTGAACACTGAAAATTATACGTAGCTAGGATGGAAGTGAGCTCTGGGATGATAACTATTAGAAATTTGTGGAAAAAGAAGACTGCGAGACTCCGACTTTAAATACATTAGATAAAAAAGGAGAACTTTAACGAGTCAGTCTTTCACGGGTATTTTTCTAACAAACGACCAGTTCTCGGGTAATTAAATGTGAGCAAAATTACCTCAAATGCTGCAAATGCAAATGCCGCATTAGTCATTATTCAAAAGACCCATCACAGTTTATCTTCGTCTTAAATCCTACTTTGTAAGAATGTATGTATGGATGTATGTTTGTTACTCTTTCACGCAAAAACTACTGAAATTTCGCACAGAGGTAGATTATAGTCTGGAATAACACATAGGACATATATGTACTATTCCCGGGATAAAAAGTAGCCCGGGATACTTTTTATCCCGGGAATATGTTCCTTTGGGATAATTTTCAACATTCACGCGGGCGGAGCCGCGGGCGACAACTAGTTATTAATAAACTTGTGCTAAAATGTTTTAAAATAATCGCTAACATCACAATAAGACCGACGAACCGAAAATATGTATTAAATACAAAGGAGCTAATTATGATTGATGATAAAATGGAATCTGTATGAATGGACAGGATGTTTGACGTTTTGAAGAACAGCAGGATTTGAGTGACGTGAAGAAAAGTTTTATATTTTTTGTGATTTTCGGCTTATCCTTAAGCCGAAAATCACATCGGTTAAACAATGACGTTTTTAAAGCCTTTGAGAGTTAAAGGGTTGAAGACCTTTAGGTTTGCTCAAATTAGGTTTAATTTAACCTCCGTTAAAGTTAACATTGAACCTCCAAAATACGGTCTTTGAGTTTTACTAGTCAAGAGTAACCATGGTTGTTGCAGTAGGCAAAATATGTTTAAATATACTGCAACCGAGTGCAACCTAAATGAGTTAGACCCTTGCAACCATATCTAACGCTGGTTCCCAGTTGAAAGTGCCTAAAATATCGTTCTAGTTTGGGGTCTACATAAAGAAAGAACAGCCACGTGGGAATTCCAAGAGAATCCTATTTAGTCCCTACTAATTTTTTTTTCAAATATTTTGCTGCCTTAGAAGTACACAATCATCATTATTTTATTTTACTGAACCCTAAACATTTCAATACCATACATCCTTTGATCGCCTTTCAAGAACTCTATTATTAAATCCATGCAAACATTCGATTATTGCGATACGAATCAATTCAATCGAGATATCGCCAGTGCCGCCATCTTGAATAATAATACCTTTGCCGAAACATTTCACGTATTGAAAAGAATAAATGTCTTTTACGTACACTCGCGGACAAAAGTGGTAGAGCTCTTTGCAGCCTTATTACTGAGACGGAAAGGGTGATTGAAAAGTGGTCGCCCACTTTTGTCCGCGTTTGTACGTTCACATTTGAATAAAAGAAAGGGTTTGTGAATTATATAGGGTTATTGATAATTCAGCTTCCCATACCACACAAAAGGTTGGTACACAATGTATTGAAAGGATAAAAGACCTCAAATAAGTTCTTAAGAGCAAAAAGAACGAAAGCCGAATGATTGTAGGCACCCAGTAGGGGCATGTTTGAAGGAAACTAAATTATATATGTTGACTGAGATAAATGATGAGGTTCCAGTATGTATAAACTTAATTATAAGCTGGTGTCAAGTATATTTTATAGTCTAGACGAGACCAAACTGGCGTTTAATTCTACACGTTAACCTGTTGATGAGACGCATAGTTTATGGAATGTATAATTTTACGGCAGTTGGCCATTTTTTTGATGTCAAAAAAATAAATTGAGGACGTTGTCGAGTTCTGTCAAGATTCTGTTTTATTAAACTATGTAGCTTGACGTTTATCAAGATATACCTACGATAAAACGAGAATTAAATAAAATTGAGCATAAATATACCTTATTAAATAAAATCGAGCGCTGACAGACAACAAAAGGACAGTATAATAAAACATATTATTAATAACAATATAATGTTATAATAACTAAGAGAAGACAATAACCATACAGACAATGATGAACGATCAATTAATATTATTAAAAACATTGAAGTCATCTTATTAATTTAAACCGCTGAGTTAAAAATAAGGGTTATTTAATTAGTGTGTGCCGCAGACCGACGTAAAACGTGATGTAAATTGTACTAAAACCCTTTATTGCAGCACGCGCATCGAATGTTGTTCGACTACAGGTTGTAGGGTTGCCATACTAACAGTAATTTTGGATTAGTACCTTAGAAAATTAATTTTTTGTTATTTTAATTATGAGTCCATTTAAAATTTTCTTCTTGAAGTTGGCAACCCTACAACAGATTAATTTTGTAGAATTGTTAAACTAATAAATGTGTTTCGTTTTATTTTTCCGACGTAATGAAAGACTCAGGAGAAGTTACATTTTTCTTATTTAGTTGAATCGGGGATCGGCCGGTGGTTTCTTTATTTTCGTTTAGATGTTGTGGCTTTTTTGAGAATATTTTTTTCGACCTTAACCGATCAATCTAGGAACCTATTTATCTAACTGTTAGAGATATAGGTTCCTAGATTGATCACACACTTAAGGGGTAAAGTATTGCCCGTCCCGTTGAATAAAATACTGACCCGTCTCAAATTAAACGCAAGTGATTGACTGTTGAAACACTTTCAACCAAACACAGCCACATAACGATTGACTGTTGGAACACTTTCAACCAAACACAGCTACATAACGATTGACTGTTGAAACACTTTCAACCAAACACAGCTAAATAACGATTGACTGTTGGAACACTTTCAACCAAACACAGCCACATAACGATTGACTGTTGGAACACTTTCAACCAAACACAGCTACATAACGATTGACTGTTGAAACACTTTCAACCAAACACAGCTAAATAACGATTGACTGTTGGAACACTTTCAACCAAACACAGCCACATAACGATTGACTGTTGGAACACTTTCAACCAAACACAGCTACAAAACGATTGACTGTTGGAACACTTTCAACCAAACACAGCTCATAACGCGCATTTCAAAATGAAACTGGGCCTTCCATACATACATGATAACTCTTAATTCAGACCCCGAATATACTATTCAAGTAAACAGATGTCATTTATTTAGTCCTCTTTAAACTTGATTATAGAATTGAATACTCTTTATTATGTCAACCTGCATATATTGTGAACATATAGAAAAGATTAATGAGGAAAACATACTATAAGGTGATTAAATTGGCACCTGTATAGCTTAGGTATATAAATTATTATATATATATATATATTTTTTACACGTAATTTTTTTTTTTGTTTATAATAATCTAGATGAGGCCGGTGTTTCCTAGCTGACACTGATATACATACAAAGTAGATAATACCTAATATGTACTCTCGATTAGTTCCTACCTATCATCTACACTACCTTCAATCCATATACTCACAAAGTTGGCCCAGCTACTTCGTCCGACATTGATGCATCCAATATTGAAGAGACCTGGCGACTTGACCTCCGACATAACTGCCTTTATGACTCGGACATAAAGCCACGATAAATAACGCAGCCTGAATGGAACAATTGCAGTTAATTGCACAAATAATCCACTTAATTGGCTCGGCTAATTTATCTGGGCCCACGTGGCTGCGTGGGTGGCCCGGTGGACATGTGTTTTGTTGTTGTTGAGATATTCTGTGTTTTGTCTTTGGTTTTTTGAATGGGTTGAATACGGTTTTTGGCGGCATTTTGTCGAGTGAAGTTTAGCGGCTGTTTAAATTATTCGTAAATTGATTCCTTGTGGATATTGTGATGTAAATTGGTGTAGTTTTGTGTCGCAAGTGTCCACGCACCTGAAAAATATGTGGAATAATTCAAACAGGCGCGATCTCGGTTAAGTGGAGCTGAGAATTTTATTGTAGTATTGACTACCTCACTCGCAACTTGCCGAATCGATATATTTATTATCAGATACTCCAAAAACCATTAGAATGTGTTACATCCGCATTCTAATGCAAAACACAAGACATTAAGGACGTATGACTAGGCAATATGGTCAAAAGACTATCGCCTTCGCTTCGGGGTAAATAAAAAAAAAATGGTTGGCATTTGACAGTTTGAGGTGTCAAGAACAGAGACATTTTATGTCGAAGTTGGCGTGATTAAGGAATGGATTCATATTTGCCAGTCAAGATGAAAGCTATTATGATCAGAAATTCTTGAATCGAGACTCTCGTTGATCATGATTTTTCTTCCAGTTCATCTATATGAGTGTCTTTAAAATTTTATAGATTGATCTGTTAAATGATTTCGTATATAATTAACTAGTTTTTGCCCGCGACTTCGTACGCGCATATCCCGTGTTTTCCCGTTCCCGTAGGAATTTCCCATTCCCGTATAGCCTATAGCCTTCCTCATGAATGTGGCTATCATGACTGTATAAAAATAATTTTCAAAATCCGTGTGGTAGTTCCAGAGTGTAGCGCGTTCAATCAAACAAACAAACTCTTCAGCTTTATACATATATTAGTACACATAGATTTATTTTGAAAACAAGAAACCACAAACAAAGCCACACTCAAATTAGAAGTGGTAAAAACTACAGTATTTTCTATCCAATCTGAATATGACCTAAATAAGAGCAGATGACCAGTCCCACATCAACAATCAAGGTGTGGTCATTCCGCCGACACACAATGCGCAAGCGCGACCTTGCGCCGGCGCATCTTTAGAAATATTATGTCACTACGTACAGCGGGCACTTAATAAATTGTTCTCGTTGATTAATAGATTTTACAAACGTCTTAAAACGTCCTTGGCTCGGTTTTCAAGTGTGAGAGACGCTTAAAATATTTAGTTGGGTGAGGTCAGGGTTCCTGTGATGGCGCTATACAAATATTGTGATGTCTACAGAAATTTCGATTCTATCACTTCGTTGCGGACTTGTTTGAAAGAGTCACCACGGCCCTGGAACGCAAAGGGCTTTAGAAGGAACACGGATAGGTTTTAGTCAGTGAGAGTCTGACACGCCCTTCCGCTCCAACCAGAGCGGAAGAAGTCATTTAATGAATTACCGTCCTTAAAAAAAGAAACCAAGCCATCGGTAGAGCACACTTTATCAAAGAAAGGGATCTTAAAAGAAGCAGTATTCTTCTTCGCTTAGTCCAATGGTCAACACATTGGATGATAGGTATGCCATATGGGTAAGAGTTTCACATTCAAACATAATTAATATCTACAATTTTACACTTACAATTTCAATATACTTTCTCTCATTCTTGGTAAGTTTTTTTTTTTTCAAAGTACATAGCAATACAGTCCGTCAGATAGATTTCCAAAAAGTATTGCATACAGTGCGTTGAAAACACGCGTGACGCCACTATGATGGTACAATTTTTACCAGCGAAGTGACGTCACGCGTGTAATGTAAAAAGAAAAAATATGTGTCTTCTATTTTTTCGAAATTATCTGACGGACTAATTAGATTTCTCATAGGTTACGATTAGGGCCACCATAAGTAGTGATCTCTTCTAAGATCACACGTCAACTCTGCGAAAGTATAATGTCCATCCATTTTTCAGTCTCAATTCTGTTAAAATATTACACTTGCTTTTTATTATCGTTTTGTTTCACTTTCCGCGGTACTTTTATAGTAACTTTTACTTTTAAGATAACGCAGACTCGAGAGATACTTAACTTAAGAGGGAGTTAAGTGTGCCCACTTTGTTTTACGCTGAGTGTTGACAGCACTAAAATAAAATATGAGAGTTTATTAACAATGTGTTAATAAGCTGGGCTTAATTTTGAGGAGCTGGTCATCATCGGGGTATGAATTATATTATTATTGAATGACAGCGACAATTTACGATCTAGTCTTAATTCCATACTTGCCATTGGCAAGTATGGAATTAGAAGGTCCGACAATTTACGCTTTCAAAGTTGCGCCCTTACCATAATTCTCGTCATTTTCGTTGATCACTTACAGGCACAGCTACTTGCAACTGAATAAAAATTCTTGATTTACCTGAAAAAAAAAGAAAATTATTATTAGTGGCATCTTTCATACAGTCTTGCTGAACTAGGTAGGTGTGTACCAATAATTTTAGCAGATTTTTGACTACGTAACGGAATTAAAAGTACATACCATGACTAGACGGCCACCCCAAACATTTATAAGAGAACGTTACATGTCAACAGTAACTAACAAAATTCAATTACCAAAAACGCTGTTATCCTGATTAAACGCTACACGACATTCGCATACCGATCTCCGATAACATACGCTGCCCCTTTCCCACATACGTAAATTATGCATAACAGAACGAGACGAGTGCACGGGCTTGGTAATGAGTAGGTGAAATGGTGCATTCTTAGGCGCGTCCATTTATTACGTGAGACGTTTTTGGCGATTTTTGACCCCATTAGTGAGATGTCATGACATTTGGCTCAACCCCCTTTCCTGCCTCCTAATCTCACGTGAGATCTTTCAAATTGCGTGTAGAGTACGCACTTTGCCCGGTAGTGCTGCTGGTGCACTGACGACTTCACACCGGAGCTCTGCAGCTCATAAACATGTCATATTCTATTTTAATGTCCAGCTCAGTATTGCTTCAGTTGCTTGCGAAAAAAATAACTTGATATTTGGTTCAACCCCCCAATTCCTCTACGTGAGATTCGGCTTGACCCCCTCTCCCCCCAAAACGCCTCGCGTAATTAACGGACGCCCCCTTAAGATAGGAACAGTGAAATGTTAGTGAAAGTGTCCCGGGCAATTGTTGCTATGGCGAGCTATTTAACGGGCAATTTATCTGGCTTTTGTCGCATGAAATCATTCGACGCGCCTCAATTGATTGAGTGGTTTGTTTAGTATTAGAATTTCGTGCGGCCACGACTGGGTTTATTCTTCTAAGTTCTAACTAATTGCTTTGGTTTTGTTAGTTGTAGTCTGCTGTGACTTGGCGGTTAGGATTGAGAGTCAGGGGCCCTACTATGAAGTCTTAAAACGATCATGATTTCGCTCTTAGAGAGAGACGGAGCTATACATAGCGAATAGCACTATCCCGTTTACATCATCGGAATTGGATGGCATTAGCACGTCATAGCACCTGGAGTTGTTTAGATGGAGAGACATTAATGCACACCAAGCTCTGTTAAGCAAAGCTAAGACTGTATATATATTATTTCATCATCTGTCTAGCCTTTTCCCAACTATATTGGGGTCGGCTTCCAGTCAAACCGGATTCAGCTGAATACCAGTATTTTACGTGGAGCGGCTGCCTACCACACCTCCACAACCCATTAACTGGGTAACCCGATACGGCTGGTGTCAGATTATCTGGCTTCAGACTATCCGTAACGACTGCCAAAGATCTACAAATGACAGCCGGGACCAACGGCTTAACGTGCTTTCCGAGGCACGGAGGAGTCTCGGGATGTTAAGATCGTCACCCATCCACAGACCAACCTCGGCAAGCGTTGCTTAACCTTGAAGATCGACCCGTGCGGTTGATATTATTAAGCCACGAGTTTCCTCCCTATCGGTTATTTAGACAAGACAATAACAATTAGAAACTCGATGTCTTAGACCTATCCCAAATAAGGCCTAAGGACTGGTACTAAAGTACATTATGACCTGGCTGTGACCAGATATGATTCTCCGGAAGCTCCTTGATCAAGCACGTGATCCTAGTCAGCACGAAGCTTGCCACCAAGTAGCCTGGCTATTACAGCCACGCTAATATCCTGATCAATTCCCAACCACGTGCCAGTGGCACAAACGTCGCCACATTATATTTCAATGTCAATTCCGTCCCTATCGGATACCGCACGCCATTGAACCGGCACTTTCCTGCCTGGCCACACCCTCCATTGTCTCCACTAGGGCTGACAACTCGAAAAAATCGTACTCTGCTCCACATTCTACCGGACATGGCCAAAGATATGGCCCTTTCTACGACCATTGTTAGTTAGGAGGTACTTAGAGTTAGTTAAGTGGAGGTAAGGAACTTATTGGAGGACTTAGCAGTAAAGTTGCATAACAAGTAGCGTCTAAGTTAACATTATGTTGGTAAGATTGGCTGTTAAGTCTTGGAACGGGTTCTGTTTTTTGTCTTGTGGCGGTTTTTATTCCGTCATTCCATTAATCTAGTGGAAGTAAGTTTCATGTTGACTCGACAGGTTCTTAAGACTTTCTTAGTGTTATAGACGAGGTTATTTATATATATGGCCTTTCTATATGCTTTTAATTTCTCCTAAATCACGACCTTATGACCCCATCTTTTTTAACACAAGAACTAACATCAGAATCTGACACACGCAAAAATCTAACCGCACCAGACAACCCTACACATGCCCGTTTGTTTCACTGATCACTTGTCAGCAACTAGCAAATCAAGATCGATTCTGATACACTTAATTTAAATCTATCACTTCACTCTTTCACTCCCACCGACCACTCTATTTCCATTCCTCTCTAAATCGTGCGCATGCGACTCAGAAGTTAGGCGTGATCGAGCTATCATTTGTCACGGTAATTTTTTTCTGTATATAGATAAGGAAATTCGTTATGACACCTAATATATTAGCCGAATTGATACGCGTGATTTACTTTGTTAAATGGTCAAGAGTTCACTTGGCAGATATTAAACTGCTGGTTACATAAATAAGTCTTGTTGGCACAGCTGAGCGAATCTAGGCAATGCTTGAATTAATTCCGAGAGAAAACGATTAGTATCTTGTTGGTTTAGTTGTGCAGAATATTAAATGGAAATATGCAGAGCAGATTGATCATTGAACTGAGACAGAAACAATAAATTCTAGTCACAATAAATATTGACTTAATGGTGGAAATGGTTCTAAAAGAAGCCAGCTTGGAAACTCATGCGCAAGCATTTATAGACAGACCATAGATTTATATTCTTCAATCCGAACACTCTTTTATCTTAACCTGTCAGAAAAAAGAGCAGTTCCCACCAATAAATAAAACGAGACGTAACCACAAGAGGATCCTAAATCACAAACCCGACAGGCAAACCATAAATTCGTTCTCTTAGCAAATATTACGTTGAGAGATGCGCGGTAGAAAACTAAAATGTTGCGTCACTGCGCAGGCGCATCCCGAGCTGCTAAATGTCGGGTCACGCGTGCCTTCCGCCCTGCTCTGAGAACGTGGTATTAGCACACCTGATGCACCAGAGGTCAGAGACCAGTTTGTGAGAAATTGACTGAACTGCTACATAACATAGCATAAAACGCAGCACGCTTGTATTCCCCGAAGAATCAGGCAAAAGCGTACTACACCCAGATTTCGCCACAAGTACCATGTGTTGGGGGACGACCACTGCAAGTCCTAAATACTAGAATCAACCATGGCTACCAATAGAAAGGCGCCGAGCCAATGCAGCTCGGCCAGTCCCAGAGAAAGATTTCTTCGATCCTGCAACAAAACTAATCAGAAAACAAATTCTATTGAGATGAAATATTAAAAAATGGAAAGATCCTATTCCACTTTACTCGACCCTGTAATAAAACCCAGGACTATTAAGCCCAGCAGTAGCGCTTAAGACCACTAGAACCACGAGCGGGTAACTGTTATCCTCGCTGTTTCAAAGAAGACGAGTGGAATTTTTAACGGAGTTCCTCTTGCCGCATCAGGAGTTGGAGCATACATATTGATAACACGACTGTGATAGTTACAATTAAAATGAAGGCTAAATAAGGACTTCTTGCAAGCACATGCATATGTGATTGTGATCAACTTGCAGGTCTTAAATTAGAGATTGAGTTCAATCCGTTAGAGGACGAAGATAAAGACAAATCAGCATATCAAATGGGACTGATGAAAGATGCTAATTTATGTTGGAAAATGGCGGATTAGATAGGACCAAATGTTAAGGGCCAATAATGTGACGTGACTATACCGATGGTCGCGCCAAATCTAAAAGACAATTCTGTTACGAGTGCTATAATTTTTATGTTCGACAATTGAGTGTTACATGAGATCGTCAAAACACTTTGACCCAAAATCATCACTTCACCAGATATTAACACAGATACCAAAACTTAACTCATCATTACGCAATTCATAACAATCATAATTATTACGAAACTTACTAAAATAATGGGTACATTCACAAACACAATAGTTTCCGACAGATCTCCGGATAAACGCAGCTTTACGCAATTAAATGAATGTAACTAAAAATTAACACTTTTGATTGCGACTGTGGCATTTCGATTTTGTAATATGTGGGAAATGCTTAACACAATGTGATGCGATCGGTTTCCGGTAATGAAATGGTAGAATTGAACAATGGATTGTTTCTGATGTTTTTAGATAACTTAGCTTTTAGATGCGAATGTAAGAATAAAAGAAATGCAAGTTGATTGTTTGGTTAATTAATAGGTACACAAAGATGAAGGGCTAGAAATGTACGATGGGAATTTAAAAGAAAGCAAGAGTAACAGGCTGGGAAGTTTGTAAAGTCGATCTTGAACACAGAAACTAGTAATCATCATATAAAATATTATTAATTCGTCACAACATGTCAAGATATCCATCCTGTGATCGAGCGAAAGAAAGCATGAGTTAATTAACAATGACCAGACAAAATGATCTCAATTTGACTTTGAACTTCAAGTAAATATTTGTAAATTTCCGAACGATCTTGATGAATTCAGCCTCAACAAAGCTTCTGAATTAAATGACAATGCGCGTTTATGAATCGACCTTTAGACAGCTTGACCCACTGAAAAAAAAAACTGGGTCAGACGATACTGTCTTAAAATTTGACACCCCTCACAATCACATAAAGGTGTCAAATACCTTGAGGGTGGGGGTGTCCTATGCGAGCCAGCTTGGCGCCTCCCGCGACTTTCACTAGCGGGTTCAACGAACCCGCGCCAAAAATAATAGCGGCGCGCGCGCATCGGCGTTCGTTACGTCACCACCGCTTTGCCGCGGTTTCCGCAATGCGCTGTTAAGATGTGCGGTTTATGCGCGGGCGACAGTTTTAGCTTGCGCAAATGAGTGGTGACTGATGGCTGAGTGAAGTGGGTTAAGTATGTGAGAAAAATACTTCAAAGTAGGTGTGAAGTTGCTCTAACATTTAGGTCCAGAGAGGGATGCGCGAAGAAGCTCCTGTTTAAGGTTGTCTGCGTAGAGATTTCCTTCCAAACCATTTTTTTTGGAGTTCATTGTCTTCATCATCATTGTTTCAGCCGAAAGACACTGCTGGAGGATGCACTAAGATATTGGGCCACCTTGTGGATCACCAGAACCTTTCGGACAATCCATTCGCCACTGCCACTTAAGTTAACAGTTCCTCCGGTTGTATCAAGTTGCTCTAACATTTAGGTCCAGAGAGGGATGCGCGAAGAAGCTCCTGTTTAAGGTTGTCTGCGTAGAGATTTCCTTCCAAACCATTTTTTTTGGAGTTCATTGTCTTCATCATCATTGTTTCAGCCGAAAGACACTGCTGGAGGATGCACTAAGATATTGGGCCACCTTGTGGATCACCAGAACCTTTCGGACAATCCATTCGCCACTGCCACTTAAGTTAACAGTTCCTCCGGTTGTATCAAGTTGCTCTAACATTTAGGTCCAGAGAGGGATGCGCGAAGAAGCTCCTGTTTAAGGTTGTCTGCGTAGAGATTTCCTTCCAAACCATTTTTTTTGGAGTTCATTGTCTTCATCATCATTGTTTCAGCCGAAAGACACTGCTGGAGGATGCACTAAGATATTGGGCCACCTTGTGGATCACCAGAACCTTTCGGACAATCCATTCGCCACTGCCACTTAAGTTAACAGTTCCTCCGGCTGTATCGGCTGCCTCAGTTCTCCTGCGGATCTCTTCATTCGATCACTCAGGGATGTAGATATGTCTGATCAAGAAAGCTTAAAAGCCTACATTGCAAAAACCATTAACGTCTCAACTGCGCGTATTCCAGACCCAGACAATGCAACAGAATAGGGCCAAAACTTTTTCTTACAAAGACAGATGGTATCAATGAAAGTAAAAGCTCACACATAAACCAGCGTTGTCATTAAATACGAGAGATACAGAATCTCTAGATAAACTGAGACAATAGAGAGAGTGATTCGATATTCGAGTCGCTCGAGTGCGCGCGCGCCGTTGATCGATTAGCTATGAAACCGAGATGTTAAATGGCCAAGTGACGAATTGTGTTGATCTGAATGGGCGATATTTTCTCTAGTTGATGTTGAGTGAAGAAATACTGGGTACTCGCTTCTGCCCGTGGCGTTGCTCGCCTGACAAGTATTTTGTTAACCCAAGGTTATTTGATTACCGGAGTATCCCATATCCTAATCCAGGGTATATAGCCCATCCGGTTGCCAAGTTTCACCAAGATCTGCTCGGCGGTTTAGACGTGAAATTGTAACAGACAGACACGCTTTCGCCTGTTGAGAGTAGGCCTGTTTTCAAAACTGTCTAAGTTCTAAAAGCAAGGAGTAGTACCATGGTTGCGGAATTTGTTCGAAAGTCACCGTGGCCCTGGATCGCAAAGGGCTTTAGAAGGAACACGGATGGGTTTTAGTCAGTAAGAGTCTGACACGCCCTTCCGCTCCACCCAGAGCGGAAGAAGTAATTCGCTGATTTCCCATCCTTAAAAAAAAAAAAAAAAGGGAGTAGTACCAAAACCCACATAAGTTATCATTTGCTAGACCATCAATGCTTGTTGCACCGTCTTCTGAACAACCAGAACTGCACAATCAATATTTTCCGACTGCTTTTGATACGCAATTACCCAGTCCCTTAAAGATACTCACATTCAAGACAGACCCCAATAGCAACAAACCAAAACACTAACAAACTAAACTAGACCAAGAACTAAAAAACAGCGACAATAAAACCAGCCCGAGGATTAATCTTAATAACTCATAAACCCTTAGTCTAATAACCATAGAGCATAGACCATAAGCAACCGCTAAACAGTTTCGTCCCTTTACGACCACCATCAAACTAAGGGGTTTAATCGACTCGTAAAATATTATAAGTTTTATCATCACAGTTAATAGGTTGCGAATACACCGTGTAGTACTGTGACCATGACTCGGTTTGCTTCGCTACATTATGGTACAGGCGGGCGATGGACAGGCGATAGTTTGTTGCTGCTGAGTGGCTGGAGACAGCTTAACATGAGGATGTGTCACGAAGAGACTACATTATTAAACTTTCTAGCAGAAACTGATGGATATTCCATAAAAAGGGATATCGTTAGTGCTGTTATTGCCTTTAGTTGTAACAGAATGAATAAGAAAATCTTAATTGGCAACGTTGGCATTGATTTTATGAAAGGTGAGAAAACTATGGCGTCTTTTGGCAGTACCCAGAGCTTAGATCGCCAAGCAGAAGATAAAAGGGTGCTTTAGTGAATGCACTATGAAGTGTAAAACAGTTAGCAGATCAGATATCAGTTCATATTAATGCAAGGCATGTTTCAGCAGTTTATCAACGAACCAAAAGATAGTTAAACGTAGTTTAGTTTCATAGCGTGTAATCTTTCGTACTTAACAAAAAACACCAGGAAATCGACAGCTATCTTTTCATCGGCAACTTTTTGCTGCCTCCCAGTGGCCAATCTACATTTAAGTTGCGAGGATTAACATTTAATTGCCTGAGAGATCTTTGATACGCCTTCATAAGGACTGTGTATAGCTGATGGCCTTAGACATACCGATAGAGTTTCTTGTGTTACGATAAATATACTTTTATTACGTACATGCTTAGGCAACTAATGTGTGGAATATAATTTAGATTAGGTGTTATTCCCGATCGTAAAATTATAATTGTTTTTTTATCGCCTTGGGTTCTATTGGCATTAATACTATAAGGTTTTTTTTTAAATTTAATTAACTTATTTTTTATTCAGGCTGCATAAAAATTTCAATATCGTGTATGGGTGTAATAAAATAAAAACGACATTATCATTTTTTATTTCATGTCGAAGTGATTTCACAAAAGTGAAAAGTTGATGTAAAATGTTGAAGCTCATCAAGTTTGTCAGAACATTAATTATACCTTTATTTGTATATTACAAAGGAATTCGAGCCATTATTATAATAAAAATATGCAACAGAATTTCCTATAAAACCCATTATTACTATAGTACAGAATAAATTATGAAAATCATTAAAACAAAGTAGAAAGGATAACTTGGTTTCAATCATTAACCAAAACAAAATTACCCTTACGCTTTATCAAGGGATTTTCACACCTACTGCCATAATGTTAAAGAGTAAATAGACTGTTTGGTTATGTTTGCAGATACTTAATGACAGCCGAGATTGGCATCGTACCGTGTGACAGATACGAAATGACTGTCTGTGTGAAAAATGACTTTTCATTTTCTTTACATAGCTAGGTTCCTTGTTTATGTTATACTAGTTGCCGCCCGCGGCTCCGCCCGCGTTATTGTCGAAAATTATCCCAAGGGAACATATTCCCGTTATAAAAAGTAATAATAATAATAATAATATCTTGGGACAACTCACACACGGTCATCCGATCCCAAACTAGGCAGAGCCTGTGCTATGGCAACCAGACAACTGATAAACATACTTATATATTTCTAAATACATACATATTATAGACAAATTACACCCAGACACAGAACAAATGATCATGCTCATCACACAAAGATTTGTCCTGAGTGGGAATCGAACCCACGACCTCCGGTTTAGCAGTCAGGGTCACTAACCTCTCGACCAACCACTACCACTCCATCTACCACTGTGCCAAATTTAATCAAAATCCATTCAGTAGTTTTTACGTGAAAGAGTAACAAACATCCATCCATCCTTACAAACTTTCGCGTTTATAATATTAGTAGGATAAACTTGAGATTTCGACAGTGAACATTTTCCCAAACCTGACACTTTACTGGAGTAATTATGAATGATTACTACCTATCATGATAATTGCTCAAATCTCTGCTTTTTTGTTAGAAAAATATGGTTTTTTGGGGAGTATTTGTCCATAAATTAACGGTCAACTAAAATGATGAAATAAAGAGACAACCTCAAATTAATTTGAATGATTTTTATTAAATTTACTTATTAAGTAGGTATTTTTTTATTATTAGGTATCTATTGTCGATAAACTACGAGGTACCTAGCCATACATTACTTTAATATTTTAGCGAAGGTTGTTCATAATATATACAACTAATTATATTTTGACGTAAACGACGTTTAATTAATGTTAATGTGTATTGTCTGCCACTATTCACATTCTGTGTCCGGGTAACAGAGTACAAACTGGATAATCTTCTTCGAATATGCAAAAAAAAAACAATTTTCTTATTATTTTACTTCATTCATTTTGAATGTCAAGGTTTTCCTTGCTGTTATTAAAATATTTATTTACTACTATTGCATTGTAATTTTTCCGTTTGTAGAAATAAAAAAGGCTATGGCCATTGCTCATCTCGAAAGGGAAACCTAACCTAAAGATTTATAGGCTTTCAAAGCCAATTTGAAGGATCTCCACTCGATTCAGTAGCCATGACGTCAAAAAAAATCCTTCGATTAATGTAAGAAAATAAATAACTAGATATAACGGTCAATTTGTCGTAGAACGTAGAATATGGGGGGTAAAAGAAATATCTCGATACAAAAACTTTCTCCATATTATTCAGCCTATTCATTCCAATTTTGAGATCTCTAACACTCCCACATGACCTTCTCGTATCCAACAGATAACGTTCCTAATTCAAATTCAAGCAACGAATCATTTTAAACCGTTTAACAATGTGTTTGAAAAACGATTCGAATTATTGTTATGTGGTTTTAGGGTTGCTACGGTTCGCCCAAAAATGAAACAAAAACAAAAGGAATTCAAGTATTCAAATTAGGCTGAGTGGCAGCACTTTTTGAACGACAAAGTTTTACAATTCTACATAAAAACAGTCCCGTAAAACGAACGCCCGTCACCACTTCCAAGTTTTTTAGCTGGGAAAAAGAAGTGGCGCAACAAACTCCCCAGCAACACATCTGTCTGTTGTTTTAAAAACTTGATTTTAAACAGTAGTATGCAAAGCAGTTTACACTACATGATACAGACAAATAATAATGATATCCAATATGTAAATCAAATTAAATTAATTGACAGTTGTTAGCTAGCACACTCCATTAAGCCATCAAAAACAGACAAACTCACGCATTAACAAGTAAATCAAACAAACATAAACAAGTAAACAATGATGTTGAATTTTTAGGACAGGACAGCCAAACAATTCTCAACCACTGCAATTCCTGAAAGACGAAATCAAGCGTGGCGATCACTAGAGAAACGCCACGGCAATGAAGCTCAATGATTCGATTTATCATCAGCCAAAATAAAACAGTGCAATACAAAAACACTTCAAGGCATTTTGCACAAATTGTTTCTCCACCTAGTCTAAGGGCGTCCTACATACATAAATATGTAGGGCGTCGATTCCCAAGTTCAACAAAGCTCCGTCCAAATACTGACAGAAGGATCCAGACTCCTCAAAAGCTTACCTGCCTCTAAACTGCCCAGTGGTGATATATTGAATACAGAGTAAAGTACTTCAGTAACCCAGGTATCCTCGGTAAGATAGACAGTAACACCAGGGCGTTATTGGCCTTCCTTGAAGAGCTGGGATGGAGCGAAGCACTTCTTAGTCCAAGTCCAAGCGCGTATTTTTAGCATACGGTTGGGCCGTAAGCTAAAAATACGCGCTTGGACTTGGAGCTGTGGACACCAGACCGGCAAGAATCTTCAATCAAAAAAAAGTGGAAAGGCCAAAAGTCCAAGAACAACAAAAACCAAGTTTTCTCATTCCAAATAAAACAATGAAAATATTTAAAAACTTGATTGCATCCGCCAACCCTCATACAACGATGACGCATCACTATGAATGGAATTTGTTCGTGATCGAAGCGTTGACATCGACCCGACCTTGGCGAGGTAATCCGAAGTGACCCGAACACGCTCGGGTCAAGCTGTTCTAATCCGATATTTGAATATTGAATTACGAATGGTCACTTTAAATTTTATATACTTTTCCTTTTATTGTCGTTAACGGTTTTATGGCTGCTAAGCTATTTAATATGCAAAGGATATAATACGGGATAATATAAAGATTTCTAATAATAACCTATCTTCATAAACAGATTTTTAATTATTTATATTTTTCTTTTTTCAAAGTCAAAGCTTAACTGGTAGGGAATTCTTTGTTGCATTCAGTTCAACTGTACATAATATAAAATCTTGGTTAATAGATTTACATATTTAGGCAATTGAAAATATCGAATTTATGATTAACTAAAAATTAAGCGCTTAACATCCGTAAAATTATTAAAATATATCTCACGGACCTGCATAACGGAACTGTCTCAATTCTGTTGAAACACGAAATTTACGAGGAAAAGATATATATAATAAGTAATAATAACACAATATTAACATGATGAAGAATAAGAATAACATTGAGATATGACTACGGCTGTTTCCTTCCTTTATTTTTGGCGTTTCCTTAGTTGTTATAATAACCACGTTATACCCATATTTGTAAGACAATAAACATAAGTACACAATGTATGTCATGTGCACCGTAAATTTTATCTTACGCAAACTAACTTATGTCAGTAAAGTAGGAAAAATGTTCAGAAATGAGAACATTATCTAACAATATCAATTTCAAGAAACATTTCAATGTATTATAACAAATCAAGCTACTCAAAGAAGCAACTTCCAATAAAACGATTCATTTGAAAGACGAATAAACAAAATCAATTACTACTTATACCTACTAAACACAGCAGCATAAGAAATAAAGAAAGAGATTTTTTTTAAGACTTGCACGAGACAAAGAACAAAAAAAATTTAGTGATTAGAAACTAATAATATAAAGAGACCAAAAAGGCTCCTATCTCAGCATTTGCTGCGATATTTAAAAAAAAGGCGAAGGCACGAGGCGATCAAAACAAATATCAATCGTTTGCAGAAGTCTTATTGTAGCAAGAATCTTCGTCCAACCACTCCACAATATAAAAGAAGTTTAATAACACCATTATCGAACAATTCCCATCAACAATGATGCAAATCACTCAGCTCCCGCACGTATTGCAGTCCGGCGCACGCGCAGGTCAACAAACGCGACGCATTGTCATGCAATGTGGATGCGCGGACGCATAGTGCGACTGAAGCTCAACCATGTTTGCGTCCTGTGTCATGTAGACTCGTAAACCACCTCGACACTAACTTTTGGATGGCCCTTATTTAGGACCAATAGATAAATGGTCATCATGAGGAACCTGGCACGATCTTGAATTCTAATACGCCACCCGTACTGGGTCCTCATGATGGATGACATAGAGGTGCGCTGTTTTATAGCAGTTGAAACGTCTCAAATCTCTGTATCTGGTAAAGGTAGAATTGGATTGGCACTTCATTATTTCCCTGATGGAAACTTTTGGATAAAGGCGAGAAGGCAGGATCAAATCTTCAGCGTTGACAGAAGGTGTATCCTCGCTCGCGCTTGGCTACAATATCACCTGATGGAAAACAATGATATGGTCGACTGTGGAGCATGCTTTTCTGGATGTGACCTATATTTTCTTGACTTACAGGTTGTGGCTATCAGAAAACACAAACTCCGGCAGGGAAGCCACTCCTTGGCTGTTCCCACAATGAAAATATTCCCTAAGCATATTGTGCGTATGCCTGCAGTTGAAGAAATCACAGATTCTAAAATAGCCACTAGGCCTTGCTCACTTACTTTGTAGTGTAGTGTTGTGTACCTAGTGAAATGACAATTTGTAAGCCGTGCGTGTCGATAATTTCTGTTTTCCATGAACATGAGGTTAAGAACTTGTATACTTCGTAATTATTTACAAAAATCGGTGTTTATGCCTCGGTGCTTCAAGTAAAACTGCAGTAAATACAATCGTTTAGTGCTTGTAGGAAACTGATTTAATTGAAAGCAGTTGTTATTGGCACTGGGAGCTTTTTATCTTCAGAATGAGTTTTTTTTTGCAGGAATATTTTTAATGCCACAATTTGTTATATTATATGTATACCATGTCTTTCTGTTTTTGTCAATAACCGAAATTGCTACTCTTATTATGAGTACGAAAGAGGACTTTACAAATGAATTCAAGATGGAAACATACTTAACAAGCCGAGAAATACATGCTGACTCAACGTAATCTTGCATTCTTATTAAATTCATCAACATTGTCCACAACTTTACAAAGCGTTGTTACATTAAAATTTACGATGATTGGATCCCAACACAGGACATAATCATAATTAACCAATCAGGTACAAGTTGCAACAAAAATTCAATTATCCACAAAATTATTTGGACATTACAAAGTCCTTGCACGCGACGAGTCTTGGGCAATTTTGTCAAATTTGACCGCAGCCCAGCCCCCGTCGGCTGGGTCGTAATGGTACTCATTAAATATGGAGGTAAGTGGTCTGAGCATGCAAGATCGGAAACTGTATACATTAATTACAGTTTTGATGAAATTCGTTTCAAGATGAGTCAAGTTTTACTTGAAGATTCATCTCATTTTGATGGCGGTGTATACGTAGACTTAAAGCATGCCGAGACCAACTGTATTAATAGTAGTTTTGGGTTAAGTATTAATAAATTTTAACATTCAATGGCTTTGGTATAATCGATATCGAGAGAGAATATTGCAGACAGGCAGTAACAAGACGGACTGGATATCTTCAATAAGAAATGGCGACAAGAAGACAAATCGAAGTACCGACAACTGGGGAACAATTACCACCCAAAACTGACACATAAATTGGCAATTGTTTTCAACAATAACCATTGAAGTCCAACAACGTGTCCTTCTTTATCAGACCAGGGACTGTATCAGACCATCTCGCAAATTCCCTATCGCTTAAAGCCCTGTCCAGCTAGGAGAACAGGCGTGAACAAGCCATAAATCAGTATTAGCCCCTCTAATAACCAACCGCGAGGGTGTTCCGTTACCTTCCCAGCGATGACGGCGCGAGATTTATCACATATTCACGCCGCTTCCGGGACAGGGTGAGCAGGAATGGAGCTAATAACTCCTCTATTCGTGTGTTGGCGAATTAATGGTCGTATGAGGTTTTCAAAGATTATGCTTCAGTGGTTCAGTTGAGTAATAATGATATTCATAAGTGAATTATTGTGAATGTAGATGGATGGTGGATGGGCTATGAATTTATTGATGAGTGATAGTAATTTTTATCTCAGGGGTATGATACCTTGGAATGATTTCTGACTTTCACGCGGGCGAAGCGGGTGTGCAGAATTCTTGTGTATTACTTATATTCTATATATAATCAATGATTCTTACCTAGACTAAGAATATCATTGAATTTGAAGTTCTCTTCAAATTCAATGATATTTTTTCAATGGTATCCAAAGCTATAATTTATTACTGAACCCCATTATTCAAGATTTTCCATACTGGGTGGCCTTTCAAATTTTGTAGGATAGATTTCTACAAAATTCATGCACAAGGTGGACCGATGACCTGGTGAGGGTCGCGGGTAGCCGATGGATACTTGACGCACAGGACCGGTTGTTGTAGCGACACTTGGGGGAGGCCGGCTGATATGATGATGATGATAATTATGATGATCATACAAAATTTACTGAAACAGTGATGCCGACGAGGATTCCGAAGGACCTTTATTAAATTCTTTCACCGATCTTGGGAGTAAATTCAAAAACCAAAAACAGTTCCAATTTTAATGCGAGCCATTAAGATAAACTTCCACAATTCCATCTAATAAAGAACATTCAAGACATCGCTGTCAAAACTATCGCGTCATTGCGCTCGCGTGCGCTGCGCATACGCAGCTGTCAGAAAACGAGACAAAAGACGAACGTATTCGAGGCACGTCACACTTGTGTGTTTTTCAAGTAATTACGCAGACTGAAGACAAGTTGTGGCAAGGTTTTTTGTTTTTAAAGTATAAGTACATGTCTAGGTACCTAGTTAAGGCATTGTGTGTTTGTGTTGTTTACCCGTGAGGGGAAATGGATAAATGACCACTGATTACGGGATGTACAAGTCTATCCCACACAAGATAATTCACACATTTTTTTATGGAACTAGTGGTCCGCTCCGGCTTCGCCCGGATGTATCTTTTTCTTCAAAGTTTTCTTTCATAAGAACCTTCTCCTGACAATAACAAATACAACATAAAATAATTAGCGAAATTGGTCCAGCCGTTCACGCGCGATGCCGTGACCAAGGGAAATAGGGATTCATTTTAAAAGCTTATATTTAACTTCACTTGTATGTATGTATGTCCTGGAATCTTGCTATCAATATTTCACCCACTTCCACTGAAGCTATCGAGCTGAAATTTGGCACACATTTTTATATATGTAGATAATTTCAAACCACAATTTGAAAGTTACAAAATGTTGAACAGCATAAGTTGCTAAAGAGTCAAAGTCTATTCATTTACTTCAACTACACCATTAAAAGGCACTTTTGAACGTCAAATTTACAGTTTAAAATTAAAATATAAGTGACTCTAGTTGTCCATTCGCAAAAAGTAGATTCTTATGGAGAAGAACGACGAGAAACTCCATAGTTACTCTTTTCAAATATAAGTTTTACAATATTTTGTATACATAGGTACATTGATCAATTGATTATATAATGTGAGCACAATGCACCCAACATTACACTAATATATAAGAGAAAAACTTTTCCGACCCTCCCAGATAATCAATCATAATCACCAATACTAAGTAGTAAAAATATTAAACAATAGCCTTTCTTTTAATAATACCCAAGACCTAAGTTTCCTCACTTACAAGTTACGACTTTCTCGACACAACAAATCTTACATAAATAACCAGGTACGTCAACCCGCAGCCAAAAGCCAGCGCGATAAAAATCTCAACTTTTCCTTCAGTAGCGCCATAAAGCAGCGAATGTGCGCAATAACCGGTCAGACCGCATATTTCCCGGTTTTCCCCACTTTTCCCGAGGTGAACGACCATGGCTATGTGAAAATGACATAAAAATGCGCTTGCACATACGCCACTTTCGATCTCGAACTGGCGTCCGTTGATGAGAGGTACAGTCGACGGCATAAATGCATTACACTTTACCATAATTTACATTACGCAAAAATAACGAATAATCTTCTTGTGAAATGAACGCCGTAATTTGTGAGGTTAGATGGACGGATGTTTCTTCTATTTCACACACGGAAACAGATTCTACTGAACGGATTTGATAAAACTTAACAATAATATAGCTCTCTTATAATATTTATCTATCATCTAATAATATCCCTATGTGAGTTAAAGCCGCTGATGTATACAGCGGCTTTAACTTCCATAGGGAGGAAGTAATTTTAGGCTATTTATTCTAGGCCCGACACCTAGTTATTTGTTTTTATTGAATTAATCCGTATCTGCATGCATCTTTCTAACAGGAAAGATTTTAATTAATAAGGCTGTATGTTCTTAATACCATATTCATAACTATCAACGCTTTATAGTGGATCCGCACGATACAGACTTTTATCTGCACTTTAAACTCGGAATAAAAAATAGCGAGTCGGACTCTCTCACACAAAGGGTTCCGTATCATAAACAGAAAAAATAACACGTTTCTTGTACGGGAGCTCCCTTTAATTTTTAATTTAATATAATTGTTATAGCGGCAATAAAAATTCACTTTTTGTGAATATTACAACTGTCTACCTATTACGCTTCTTGAGATACAGCCCGCTAACAGACAGACTGACGGATGGACAGACAGCGGAGGCTTAGTAATAGGGTTCCGTTGGGTACGGAACCCTAAAAACTATCACACCTAAATTTGTCTGCACCGACTTTGTAGAAAATTCTCCAGAAGTCTATATGGTATGGACGATCCATAACTGTCAGTGTCAACACTTGAAGGAAATCGCATCTGAATTGTGCGTTGTTGTCACACATTTATGCTCGCGACTGTACCGAACAACACACTCTTATTTTCTAATCGACTTTCGACGAGGTTCAATTATCTGAGAAATATATCTATCTGTGAGATTATCGATTGGGATCACGTTCAGTTGTCGAGATAACGCTAACTAATGTGGGTCTCACAGTCCGACAGACCGATTGGAGTGTTGCTCTCTTGCATCGAAGATGGCTTCCGAAGTTACGTCATTCGAAAGGTTCAAAGTGATCAAACTAAAGTCGGAAGTGAAGAGTTAGAATCTGGGGATCTTTAATTTTTGCATTTTGCAGGTCAGTGTCAGGTTGTATGTTGATAAAATACGATTTGCGACCGCAACAAATATGGCTTGACTTCATGTAACCCGACTGAATGACTTTTTTATGAAATTACCATTCATTCGAGTTATATGAACTTAGAGGGTTGTATTGATGATTTTAATGATTCTAATTCTGTTAATAAATACTTGTTACGGTCGCGAATCATATTTTGTTCAACATACAGCCTGACACTGACTTGCAAATTTCAAAAAACATAAGAAAATTTGAATTTAGCGGGCTACCCTGGCGCTTCCACCTTAAGTCAAGAGTGAATAGGTTACTTCTAGGCAAGCGTGCTCCGTTGTTGACCGTATCATTGCTTTTGATTGGGTGAGATTGGTGCTTCATCGTCGACCGCGTCATCGCTTTCCGTCAGGTGAGATTGTGGTCATGCGTTTTTTTTTTATCGATGGGCTCAGTATCAATTAAAAGACAAAATACAAGCTCCATCACACTTGTTTCAAAGTCAAAGTCAAAAGTCATTTATTCAAATTAGGCTGAGTGCCAGCACTTTTTGAACGTCAAAGTTCTACATAAAGACAGTCCCCCAAAACGCCCGCCCGTCACCACTTCCTAGTGTTTTAGCTGGGAAGAAGAAGTGGCGCAACAAACTCCCCAGCAACGCAACAAACTCCCCAGCAATACTTTTACAGTTTACTTATACAGTTCTCTTGGTCTCTTTTTACGTCTATTTTGCGACGTTTTTGCAACATATTCCATTAAATAATTTTGTCCAAAATGTTGGTACACCCACCGAGAATAAATGTCTATGAATAAATACTAATCCAAAAACAAAAGAAGACTGTACTTCCATACTCTAATATTATTCTATTCAATTTTAGCGAAACTTTTCTAATGACTTTAACTTGATGGCTTTAACCCATTGATTCCGAATACACATTAAGTGGAAAACTTTCAATTTAACTACGTCTCAATAATGCGCTCATCAATCAGGCAGCTAGCGGGTAATTAGCACAATAACCGGTTAGTTATCGTAATAAAACTGATGGTATCGGGGACTGAAATAAATTGTTACGCTGCCGACATTTCTCTTCGAAACGGTGGCGGTTTTGGAGGGAAATAATTAATTATAGGAGGATCAAATCTAAGCTAGAATCTATTACTTACATAAATAGTTTTTTATTTTGTAAAGTTCTTCTCCAGTTCACAGTAGACTGGCCTGTTGGTCGAGTGGTTAGTGACCCTGACTGCTAAACCGGAGGTCGTGGGTTCGATTCCCACCCAGGACAAATCTTTGTGTGATGAGCATGATCATTTGTTCTGTGTCTGGGTGTAATTTGTCTATAATATGTATGTATTTAGAAATATATAAGTATGTTTATCAGTTGTCTGGTTGCCATAGCACAGGCTCTGCCTAGTTTGGGATCGGATGACCGTGTGTGAGTTGTCCCAAGATATTATTATTATTAAGTAACTAATTCTTGCACTCATAGAAACCGACCACTACCGAGTCAGATAATGTATATTCTATCATCATCTGCCTAGCCTCTTCCCAACTATATTGGGGTCGGCTTCCAGTCAAACCGGATGCAGCTGAATGCCAGTATTTTACGTGGAGTGGCTGCCCACCAGACCTCCACAATCCATTAACTGGGTAACACGGTAGTTCTTGGCAAGACTGGAGTCAGATTTAGGACAGGCTTCTGATAATCCGTAATGACAGCCAAAGATCTGCAAATGACAGCCGGGACCAAGTGTTAAGATGGTCACCCATCCACAGACCAACCTTGGCAAGCGTTGCTTAACCTTGATCGACCCGTGCGGCTGTTATTATTATACTTAATTGACTTACATGAAGTTTAAGAACCCCAAAGTAATAGTCAATAATTATTGTCCGATACAAATATCTTATTCTTTTGACAAATTGAAAAAGCCTTCACATTTTGTTTATCAAGTGAGCTTTAAATTTTAAATCTACCTAAAATCAATCACATTTTCTTAAAAAAAAACTCCAAATTCAATTAAAACAAGGATACTATAGAAAGTGATTGTTTGCATACCTGCCCTCTATGTCCTCAGATACTGATCAACCTCCATGACTAACCTTCAAGAGTCGGAAGACGTCAAACTAGTCCATTGTGGCCTATGTACCGCCCTATGTACAGTCAACAACAAAAATCTTTTGACACTTTGGGTTTCTAAATACAAATAAATAAATCTATATTTTGAGCAAAATATTTAGTTGAAATCGGAATGGACGTTACGTTTAAAAAAGGAATGAACCTTTTTTATACGAATAAAATAATCTAAATTACGTGTTTTTCTAATCATTTTTAAGCAACGTGTCAGTCGCAATCTGTGAAAAATTTATGGTAATTGAGGTAAAAAAGGAACCCTTATAAGATCACTCTCTTGTCACTTTCTCAGGAACGGGTGGACCTAGCAAGTTGAAATATATACCGGATACTGAGGTCTATAGTCCCTATTAGGTGTATAAAAATGGTCCTGAGTCAACACGATAAAAAGATATGGGCAAATTTAGATTTTCGCGAAAACTTGTAAGTACCAAAATTTACCTTAATTTTTCAACTTTTTTTATTTTTACTTTTTTTATAGTAGACCAATTCTACTATAATTAAGCAATGTTATAATAATTAAACTATAATTAAAAATGATATATATATTCCCTCAGATATCTAATGATTTTATGGCAATTTATTTGTTACGAAAAAGTAGCAGTGTTAATTGATTTTTCTCGCTGACTGTACTTGCGACGAGTAAGTAGGTACTTATCAATCTGATTCTTAATTGCTTATGCAAGATTGTTTGCTTTGTGATGAAAAGAATTCCGAGAAGGAAGTCATTAGTGATTAGAATAAAAATAATTATGGTAGCATCGAGGAGAATAAATACGTAGGCATGTGCTTTATATATCAAGTGCAGTGCCCTTGAAGGTGACAAAATGTGCCTATGTACGTATAGATATACTTTCTAGTATTATGAATGTTATGGTAACTCTGTCTGTCTGTCTATTCGTTACTTCTTTACGTTTAAACAGCTGATCGGATTTGGTTGAAACTTAGCAGGGACGGATCCAGGATCGTCGTTTGAGGGAGCTTGACCTGCTGAGGGTAGATTTTAGCAAAGTAAACACATACACCATTCTCTGCATCACCCAAAGGTTGACTGGTAGAGAATGCCTATGGCATTAAGTCCGCCTCTGTACATTTGTGTGCGTAAAGTGTAAATAAATAAATAAATACAATTGTATTTTGATTAACGCATAACAAGTCTCCTTGGATTACTTTTCGTGAATTACTCAATGACATCGTTAGATTGTAGACTACCAAATATATCACGGTCTCTCTTAATTGAGCCCCTCAGCCCCCCCTGGATCCGCCCCGGAATATGACACAGGATTTTTTTTTACCGGGATTATAAATATAATCCCGGTAAAAAAATATCCTATGTAAGTATGTATGTTTTCCCTTAAGGAAATCCTTAAGGGAAAACCAAAAACGGAATAGAACCCAGAACTCCGCATTCAGCAGGAACTCTTTACTGACTGTAGCAAACACACAGTAACTACTCATAACTGCACATAGCATATAATAAAAGAACAGTTGGCAAGTGCTTTTACTCAGCAAATGGCTCTGTTCGCAACTTTATACACTTCTACTTTTTCAGAAGTTAAAAACAATGATTTGGCAGAAAATATATAAAATATATTGATCGCGTTCGTTTTGTTGTCATAGACCAATGGAGAGATGCGAGATTTGATTAATTTTCTGTTATTGTTTATTAGTAGAAAAATACTCTACTTATGTGTGTATTAATTTAAAACGTGAATTTAACACGACTTGTCTGAGAATTTTAATGTTAAAAACATGCTCCAGAAGGACGGTAATGTTCGTAATGACAATTTGAGATTTGTGTATTTTGAGGCAAAAATTAACTTACGTACAGTCAACAAAGCTATTTGGTATGCAGGCAACAATGTTGCGAGTGTGCTGAGTAGACAATTATAGTACACCACACTCGTATATATGTCATAAGCTTAAAAGTTAAAATGCACACATTAGAAATAAATATTGGCAGTGCAGTGGAAAAATAATATTATTGCGTGTATTTGTGTCACAAGCTAAAAAGAACCATAACCTCAGTCAACGCGTATTTTCTCGAAATTGTAGTTGAGATTTATTGCGCAAATCCACTTCCACTTTTCAGTATTTATTTCTTGCCACCGGGCTTATCACACTCACTTCTAAAATTCACAAATCTGTATGAGAGCAATACTTCACAACAATAAAATACCCGATCATTATCCGCTAAATAAATACAATTACACAGCGAGTGTCCAACATGACGCATCTGATATTTAATCTTCGTAATTTCAAAGATAAGTGTGAACCGTGGATTCGCTCGCACTTGATCGAAAATGGAGAAGCTATCACAGTTTTCTTGCAACATGTAATTCGGAGTCCAGACGCTGGGAACTCGATGATTTGGCAATAAGAGCTGTGAGAAATCATCGCAATCAAACAGTTGAAGTGTTGGCTATAAGATTTTTTTACTTTTATAGAAGTGTAAGAAAAACGGTGTCAGCTATCGAGATAGCAATATGAAGGTGTCACCACACCAACCGATAGATCTTCTATCAAATGGATCATTTGATCGACCGTTCCTACTTACTCCAAAAGATAAAGAGGTGTGCGGAACAGGGTGTAAAGTTCCGCATTCGTCTCCATCGAAATAGGAGGATCATCCGACCAGACGAGTGTTGTGTGTGGTAGGAAACTCCCCGATGATTGTTGTCGGGATGTTGTACATATATGTTCAAATCACGCGGTGACTTTGATAGTGCGATGAAGAATTTGTGTGACTTCAAATATCTTTGTAGTTCGTATGTGGTGGTACAAATGCTGCTTCAAAGTCACCGCAACAATCGTGTGGTAACATCTTGACATAGTGAGTTACACTAATCTATACGGCCAACCTGCTCATGTCCTTCTGGAAATCGATCAATTTTTGAAGTAACCTTGAAACTAAGGCTGTTTCATGACATTGTCTGAAGGTCAGTCGGTGTCTTCTATACTTTCTACGTAAGTCGATTAACAGAATTATAACCGAAGTTCAGTCCAAACGCACGATAAAATCATCTCATCTTAAAGTTATCCTTTTAGCTGCCGTAAGTGTTAATTAACCTTTTCATTTCTGCAAACGACGAGAAAGCTTCACAGACAATGATTAGCTTGTGAAAACGACGCCATTACCTTTTAAACTGCAGCCGGGTGTCACACCAATCAATCGTTCATGGCATAAGCAGAGAGAAAAGCTATCATTATCATTATTATTAGCCACACCACACCACAGAACCAACCCACCACACCACACCCCACCACAGAACAAATACAGTACAAAAGGCTCAAATAACGAGCACCTGCCTTGTTTTTCAGTAAACTTGAGCGCGACTGTCAGTCGTGGGGTACCCCGAAAGTAGGGTAGTTCACAAGTCGGGCAAAAAGTGTCAATGGGTTTTTCATTAGGAATTTCACAGTAGCGATCCGGAGTTTGGAAGTTGGTAGTGTGATACTCCCGTGCCTTTGGACTATGAAAGTAATGGAACAAAGAGTGCACCTGTGTTTGCTCATACACTTGTGCACTATAATATCTCCTGCGTACTTGGATAATATCTGTTGAGGTTGGCGATCGCAGTGTAGCTGTTGCAATGCACAGAGAATGCTGCTGCCCATTCTCTGGTGAGTCGATTAGTCGGCTCTTATGACACCCACGGGAAGTGATGGGATGGTGCTATTATTTTAAGTTGGCACCATACAGGTGGGAGGATTATAACGAGCGAAATAGCACGCACACAAAGACTCGCTTTATGTACAGCGAGTGCAAGCAAACTCGCGTGCCGCATTTGTTTGATATCACCGTACGTGTGCGTCTTTGTGTGCGTGCGCCTGTCTTCGCTCCTTGCACGGAATTCAACTTCTGTGCTTAATTTCTAGTTTGCGGTGTAGACTGTTATATTCATTCTGCCTGTTATTTACTTGAAAGTATCAGCTTCAATGATTGTTAGAAATTGTAGCGAAGATAAAATATTAGAGCGGTTTATTGTCAGTCGTTCTTTGGTCTAAAGTTGTGGCTGATAGTAGTAATTAGTAACTTAATCAACGCAGTTTACTTCGCTCTAAGGCTGGATGTCGTCGGGTAAGTTATGCTACAATTTCTAGGTTCCAGTCTTTTACGGCGACATTGATTTAGTTATTTAGGTTTACGTTTTGTCCACTTCACAGCTTTTCAATTTATTATTTCTGGCGGGTCTAAATGAGTATCAAAACACCCTTGAACAATATTTACAGCATTGAAGCTACCTAGCCTAGATTTCTACGTCCCTAATTTCCAATACCACTAACCACAATCACTATAATTACCTGTTCCAACACTCGATTGCAATAAAAATCTTTCCCATTCCATTAAGAATTAAAATAGCCATAACACGCAATAAGACTTTCTACGAGTACCGTATAAACTATCGAAGAAAGCGTTAATTGATGATCCGTCCTGTCGTGCCAAAGGAAAATAAGTTTTTCCTGTTCTCTAACGTACCCGTACATAAACGGAGAGAAATTGATGTTCTGACACCAGGTCCATGTTGAGTTTACCTTACTTGACGGTAGTGTGGTTGTCGTTAGTTACCTGGAACAAGAGAACAGGGTTTATAAATAAAAGTTAAAAAGACACAGGAAAGAAAGTTTGATGCATGTTTTTTTTTACTGTTGATAGGTTCACGTTTGACCTGACCCACGTTTGACAATCTCACCTCATGGAAAACGTTGATGTGGTCGAAGTTGGGGCACGCTTGTGTCAAAATAAGCGAATTCATCTTGGTATTAGGCTATAGGGATGTGATGAAAAGGGATAAAACGTATGCGACTATCCTGAGCAGGCTATCCCCCGGAGGCCCGCAGAGCTGGAATGAAAAGGGAGGATCCTCCGACTGGACGAGTATGTTAAGCAACTGCCCGATGGCTATTGATGTGTTGTATATGTTCAAATCGCGCGGAGAATTTCAATACCGCGATGTAGGATTTGTGTGCCGTCACGTCATAAATGAACAACTTAAAGAAAGATCACCAACAATGTCAATTAATGGAGAAGGTCAAAATAAAAATGGATGGATTGTGTGAGAAATGAAAAAAACCTCAAGATACACGAAGACAAGAGCAGGGCTATGATTCTAATAATTAAAGAAACGACATGACTCACAATGGCTGTTAAACTTAAACCATGCGTACCTATTTGTCTTCATGAAAGAAGCTAATATAAGAACACAACTTGAAAAAAGAATATGATGACTGTGATAATTCAGGAAAGTTTGTACTTGTAAATCATACCAAGACCGAGCAATAGTATTACCATCATCTTCCTGCCCTATGTTACTTGGGGTCGGCGCAACACGTTTTTTTTCTTCCATTCTGTCCTGCCAGCCGTCACGCTATCACTAACTCACTCTTCTTTCATTTCACTTCAAACACAATCCATCCATCTTTTCTTTGGCCTCCCTCTCCCTGTCCATCCATCCACATTTATATTAATAACTCTTTTAGTGACGTGCAATAGTATTACCATAAATATTTAAATCATAAAAAAGAAACCTTTAAGTCCTGTTTTCACCCACCTATTTATTACCATAGATTCCAAGGCGTCGCCTAATAGTAATATTTAATACACAATAACTACCGTGGGATAGCTAGAAACGTGTCGCATCCGCTCTTTAAAATGCATAACAGCCTTAGACCATCGTGGAATAATAAAATAAAAAGACCAGACGCGACTAGAACTCACAAGAGTAACAAGATATAATTCACCCTGTAATGTTCATAAATTGTAAGTCCAGCATGTTACATAGAAGAGGTAGAAGACAGAAGTCTTAATTAGAAAGAAGCTCGCGTTCATTTGTTTTCCAAGTAAAATTGGGCTCACACAATGGCCCACTCCTCACTGATTCTACCTCTCCTATAACACGGCACTAAGGTCAATCTCTATTCCATAGTAGTTCTGTTATTCTCTAAGGGTGTGACAGCCGAAACTTATGCTCAGCGTTTCGATTCCAGACAAGGAATAATGATTTTTCTCATAAAACCTGCAACTGCAACATGCAGGTTTAGTTTCCATATGAATTGGACCCGAGATTTCTTTGAGTATTTTTCGCTACTCTTCATAGTTTTGGCCATCAAAACCCCTTAAAATATATCATTACCTAACGGCTCCTCTAGTCACCGCCGGAACCTTGACTCCTTGCTCTGTGCCACCGATAGATTTATCTCATTCAAGCTACCATGTACCTAATCTTACAGCTTCTCAAGCTAGCGTTCTGTACGTATCTACTCCGTGTTATCGCGTCTTGTTGACAAATACACAACTTTCGCTGCGCTCGCGCAGGTGGCTCGGCGGAAGCGCGCGCAGATTATGATCGCCCGTGGTGCTAATAAATAAATTATGTGTCATTGAGTGTGTAAAGTCCGTTAAATAGCGAAAGCGTCGGATTGGGATCGCTTTGTCAAAGGGCTTAGGAAAGGATTGGTCTATGATGTATTTATTGGCGGGTTTAAGTGACAAAGCTATAACATTATTGCCAGGAGATCTGACCGGTTGAGCCGGAAATGGAGATAGATGCTGTAGAAACGAAGATTTGAAGAAAACAGGCTGACCATATATGGAAGGCGAATAAATGAGCCGTCATTGGAACCATCTACTTGTTCTACATCATCATCCTCTTGCCCTTATCGGTATTGTATTTGCAGCATGTCTTGTTCCCCAGGGTTGCGGAATTTGTTCAGTCACCGCGACTCTGGAACGCAAAGGGCTTTAGAAGGAACACGGATGGGTTTTAGTCAGTAAGAGTCTGACACACCCTTCCACTTCACCCAGAGCGGAAGAAGTCATTTGACGATTTCCCATCCTTAAAAAAAAGCATGTCTTGTTCTATATCTATATATTTGCCATCAACACCAGTTGAGGTTCTTACTACCTTTCAAGGATCCTTCTAATTGAGGTTAACAGAGGACTTCGATAAGCTGAATTTATTTATTTTTAACCGACTTCAAAAAAAAAAGGACTTTGTTACCTCATAACTCCGTCATTCATGAACCGATCTGAAAAAATATTTTTTTATGTGAAACTTACTTTCCGATTGGTCTCATAGAAATTTCATCAAAACCGGTTTAGTATTTTGATTTTTAAATCAAAGTTATTTTATACTTTGTAGTGTTTTTTTTGTATTTGGAAGTCGGTTGTATTTTTTTGTAAAACAGTTTTTATTCATGGAGATTACTCGTTTTATCCCAAATCAGTGTAACCTTAACCAACCTTCAAAATATATCTTCAAATATCTAAGTATAGCCGCGCTCTACAACTGGAAAGTCAGTCTAATATCTTATTTAATTACACAGTGTGAATATATTAATTACAGTAATAAGTTAATAACACACTCAATGTTTTAGTGAACTAATTAGTTATTACGTCTGTGGCTTTAAGTACCAGTGGACAGCCTTGGCCTGATAGGTTTCGATCGATTTGAATAAACAATGGCTTTGCTAGGTAATAAATCTAGTTGGAAATTAAAACTTGGTGGTCGTTGATACTCGTAAAATGGAGATTGATTATTTTGGATTGTTAATTTGATGGATTTTATGATGATAAATGTTTTTTTTTTCTGCGTGTCGCGGGTTCGATTCCCGCACGGAACAAATATTTGTTTGGCCTACAGATTGTTGTTCCGGTTCTGGCTGTTTGTGTATGTGAGTTTGTATGTTTGTAAACGCACCCACTATACAGGAGAAATTCCTAGTGTCCGTTTATTTAAAAAGAATATCAGAATATATTGCTTTTACAAATCTATAGTAATATAATAAGGCTGAAAATGTAAGAAATAAGTTTTAAAAATGAATAAACGGAATAATAATTACAATAACAAATACATTTCAGTTCATTAATACAATTCAACTTAATAAACATTAAGAATATAAATACAATACAATAAATTAATCAATTTAATACAATTATTTAAATAATATATATTTATAATTTTCTTTTATTTATTTATTTATTTAAACTTTATGTACAATAGTGGTACATGGGCGGACTTAATGCATCAAGGCATTCTCTACCAGTAACCTTTGGGTTATAAAGACTATACTGTGGTAGGTGTACAATAAATAAAATTAAGATACAAAATTGAATTTTAACATTTCGGAAAGAATATTCTAATAATATTTATAATATTCGACCAATATCCTAAGATCTAGTTACAAGAACTGTTTTCTCATAATTACTAATCCCTTATAAGTGCGATACTAATTGCGCGTATTGGAAAGCGCACGCACATATCCGTTGACTTTCCTTTTCGCTACCGGTGCGTATGCGCAGCGTGTGAGCGGAAAAATGTTATTATGTGATTGAGTGCTGTATGTGTGTGGAGCTGTATTGCTATGATTTAAGGCAGGTTAGAAAACTTGCTATTATATCCATACCTGTCCATATTTACTGTTTTTTTTTTTTTTTAATGTGTGAGACGTCGTATGAGAGGAGCTCGTGGCTAAAGAATCACAGTCGCACGGGTCAATCTTTAAGGTTAAGCAACGCTTATCAAGGTTGGTCTGTGGATGGGTGACCATCCTAAAATACCGAGTTTCATCCGTGCCTCGGAAAGCACGTTAAGCCGTTGGTCCCGCCTGTCATTTGTAGATCTTTGGCAGTCGTTATGGATTGTCAGAAGCCAGTTAGTCTGACTCCAGTCTTGCTAAGGAGAACCGTGCAACCCAGTTAATGGGTTGTGAAGGTCTGGTAGGCAGCCGCTCCACGGAACGTATGTTCGGAAAAATATTCATCTTTTTAATAAGATTAGTGATAGGCATAATTTTAATACTAGAAATAGGAATAAATTAGATCAACCCCGATTCAGATTGGCTAAAGTACACACTTCTTTTATGGGATATTGTATTAAGTTTTATAATAAAATACCACGTGAGATTCTCGAACTGAATGAGAAAAAATTTAAAACATGCATAAAACGCACTCTATGTAGACAGGCATATTATAAACTGGAAGATTATATCCTTGATAAAAATGCTTGGCTAAATGCCGGTCCTGCTCCACAGCCTCAGCCGCTTGGTTCCACTAGTTAGGTTTTATATTTGGAAGAGATGCTCACCCTCTTTTATGTCTAATAATAATACTATTCCGCATAATCTTATATTATGTTTGGAATAAACTTTTCTTTTTCTGTATTTTCAGATTGATATTCATAGTTTTATATAATTTAGAAGCAATTTTTATTTCAAGTTCTGTAAATGTGAGAACCCTGGACCATTATGTTAATAGATAGTTTCCTTGTTTGACATGAAATAGCAGGGGCAGTTGAGGGTGTGTCATGCTCACTCCAATGTCTCGCTGATGGTGGCGCGTGTATCGGATCATTCAGTTCCCTTCAAAATGGTTGAGCTGAATGGTGCTGATGCACGCGTCATGTTCGTGAACGGGCGCCGTCAGTGGAGACTGGTCATCCCTTGGTTGCCACTGCCTCATTTTAATATTTCATACTATAAATTTTTTTTTTTCTTTCTTTACATTGTTCTCATATATAGAAGCAACAAGGTTTATGTAACCAGGATTTTTGTAAACATAAAATGATTTAAAAGAGTGTCCGTGGAGTTTCTTGCACGTTCTTCTCCATAGAGATCTACGCTTGCGAACGTGCAAATAGCTTCATGTTTTTGACGGACTGACTTTGACAATTCAAAAGTACCTGATAATGGTTTATTTGAAATAAATGCTTTGACTTTTGACTTTTTGACCACGTAAAATACTGGTATTCAGCTGAATCCGGTTTGACTGGAAGCCGACCCCAATATAGTTGGGAAAAGGCTAGGCAGATGGAAACGTCGTTTATGTGTTAAAAAAGACATTTAAAATAAAAGGATTGACAATGCATCGTCACTCTAAACTAGTTGGCGAAACTCCACAAAGGTGATCGGTATCGAGATGCTATGAACATTTAAGAACCTAAACCCTAAATTCATAGTTGAAATAATTATTATTTGAGATTTATTATGTTCTAATGTAGCTATCAATATTTAAGATCAGTAATACCATCACTATGGCAATACTAAAAAAAAAAAAAAAATCTAATAAGTCCGTCAGATAGATTTCCAAAAAATATTTGACACGTATTTTTTCTTTACAAAAAGGAGACGATACAGGTCGTTGAAAACTCGTGTGACGTCACTTACCAGTACAAGCCCCGACTCCTTATCTTTGATGCATTTTATCATCATAATTTTTTATTGATTTGATATAATAAAAATACAAAGTCAAAGTCAAAGTCAAAACGTTTATTTCAATTAGGCCATTAAACGGCACTTTTGAGCGTCATCGTTTACAGTTCAGTAAAAATAATAGAATTACATTAATAAAGTGACTCTACTGTCCATTCGGAAAGGTAGATTCTTATGGAGAAGAACGGACAAGAAACTCCATAGTTACTCTTTTCAAATAATGATTTACAAAATTTGGTATACAAAACGTACTAACATCTCATCAATATTTTTCGATAATCTAACTGACGGACTAAATAGAATCTTTTTTTTTTTCAACCCAGGCAACATCCCTATAATCATTAAGGTTTTGCAACAGCGATTGAACAAATGATAATATAAAACTATAAACACAGATATTGAAGTAATTAATATTGAAATATTCATCAGAATTCAATTAAAATTCAATTCGCAGACAGCTAACAGGACCCAATTTTTTTTTTTAACTGCATTGCAAACGGCAGTAATGGACGCCAATCTATGTACATAATATTATTATTTATCAATAAAGTAATAAAACGCATGTTAAATGTTTTCGATAAAACTACTGATGTGTGTAATTGGCCCATAAAGTTATAGTTTTATAGGCAATTTAATATAATCTAGCGTTCAATGGGAACTTAACGGGTTTAAGAGTGGAATACATGAAAAATATGGTTTTTTAAATTGTTATTTCAGTCGTGCGTTATCCGGAATCAAGGAGAAACGTTACATTGTATATTTTAAATCTAAAAGTTGCAAAATTTAACATTTGCATACATACAAGTTTATAATTAAAATATCTTGTATAATGCGCTGAGGACCTGCCATATTGTGACTGGCGCACCACTAAGTAGACATTCAAAGACTGGAACTAAATTAGATTTCAATATCACTTCGACGGAATCACTAAGAAATACTAAGCTACTGAGTTTTCTAAGCAAAAAACACACATAATATGTAAATATTCTGGGGCAGATCTAAAGATCCATGAAGGCTGAATGCAATATTAGCAAATTCATCAATTAAGCCCGTAATCATCCACTCCTGGGTATAGGCCCCCCGTTCAATTGTTTGACATATTTCCCGTTTCTGAGCGTCCTCAGGCGATTCCTGCGAATCGATATCGACGATATCATCAACCCAAAACCAATTGAGATGCCCCAAAAGTGTCTTATAGTGACTGTTAAGACAAGGCATCACTCTCCATCTTATAACCCAATAATAAGGAAGGCCACTCGAGCAGTAGACTAGCTATGCTGGATGAAGACTGTCTGAAAACCTTACGCCATTACAATAGCTTAGAAGACCCTTCTGCCTGAGTTCCTAAGTGTCCAAAAAGTCAGATATGCTGGCAAGTCCGTTCCAGGCTTACATACCACCATGACCACGATATTCAGACATGAAGGACCAATCAAAATACGCGTGGAGTAGGCTACAGTTAACGGTTAACCAACCCAAACAAAATGCCCAAAAAAAAAAATTGCATCGTCAGTATCGTGACTTCAACCCTGAAGTGAGTTTTGAAATATAATTTAGTTCCAGCCTACTGCACGCCCATGCCAATCAGAGAGAGAGATACTAGTTAGACCCTAGTTGACCCTCTGCCTACACCTCAAAAGAACACCCACAAGTTTGTCATTCTCAGCATGCTGTTGGCTGTCAGTACATCCGCATGATATATGACAACGCTGAATCGCCGCGGGCCGGTCACTTTCACTGACTATCGTATTATTTCGATGCTAAGAGAAGCCGATAGACCATCGCTTTGATAAATTTTCTAGCCAAACATATTCCTGGCATGTTCTTTGTTAGAACAGTTAAGCCTTCAGGATTTGAGTATGCCAGGGTTGCGGAATTTGTTCGAAAGAGTCACCGTGGCCCTGGAACGCAAAGGGCATTGGGAGAAACACGGATGGGTTTTAGTCAGTAAGAGTCTGACACTTCCTTCCGCTTCGCCCAGAGCGACAGCAGTCGTTTGGATTTCCCATCCTTAAAACAGAAGGATTACGTATTTGAAGATATATCCAGATATGGGTTATGAATAAAAAGCTTTCTTGAGACTATAAATAGATAGTTATACACATCATAAGGACATAGGCACCTTTTTGAGAATGCTTAAATACCTATGAGACATGTTTTTTTTTTATAATCATTGCCAAATAAATGTTAATATTTCTGCTAAGCTGCTAATGATGTATAATTTTTAGATTAGAACTCTTGGAACACCTTTAAATTTAATAATAAGAACTGACACAGGTTACGGATTCAAAAGTTTCGTACTACCATAGCAGAAACAGTAAATCTTTTAAAACCGGCCAAGTGCGAGGCGGACTCGCGCACGAAGAGTTCCGTACCTTTATCTATAAAAACTGCAAATAATTACGTTTGTTGTATGGGAGCCCCTCTTAAATATTTGTTTTATTTGAATTTGTTATTGTTTTAAAAGTGAATATATAACTAAATATTCTGTGAATATTTCAAGCGTCTACCTGTTGCCGTTATCAATATCGAGCAATAAAATCAAGTTTGTTGTATGGGAGCCCCTTAAATATTTATTTTATTCAGTTTTTTAGTATTTGTTGTTATAGCGGCAACATAAATACATCATCTGTGAAAATTTCAAATGTCTAACTCTATCATGGTTCATGAGATACAGCCTGGTGACAGACGGGCAGACAGACAGACGGACGGACACCGGAGTCATAGTAATAGGGTCCCGTTTTACCCTATTACTATACCTTTGGGTACGGAACCCTAAAAACGTTATAAAAACTATGAGAGAAATCGTTAAGAAGGCACATTTTCTTAAGTTTCAAACCTACGGCGGCAGCCATAAAAGCAGATTTACGATTGACAGACGCATCGACAACTTACTAAGATTTCGTAAGACGAAAGCCAAACAAGAAATATTACTTAAGAGTGAAATTTTGAGCATGATACCCGCAATAAGTTTCTATTAATTAATCGACGCATTGTGAACGATGAGTTGTTCTTTCTCTATTAGATATAATTACTTTTTCTACTTGTAATGTAAGAAGTGTTGAGTCAATTATGTTGGAATACTGATAATAGATTTAAGAGCTTATTGAAACGTTAGATAATGTTTGAAATTGATATAAGTTGCGCTGAGAGAAATTAATTATTACCTAATATTTAATTGTTCTTTAGATTATTTGAATATTCTTACTTGGGCTTTACACTGACGATGAAATGGAAATTGGTTGAATTGAAACGGATCAAGTATTATACTACGTATAATAGAATAAACGCAATACCTCTTAAGGGGTCATTGTATTCATCATTATGAACAACTTTTACTATGGGGACCAACTCTGCAATCGCGAAAAAAAAATCAGCTGTTCAGTACATTTTGTCGAGTTATAAAGAAAAAGAAGAAAGAAAATCAATTTATTCTGCCGGAAAAAACGCACAGAACACTAAAAACTAAAAAACTTATCAACTACAATAATTATAACTAAAATAAATAAAAACTGAAAAATAACACATCACTGCCAGCCCATGTCTGGACCGGACATTAACCTTAACGTGTCTCTGGTCACACCAACACACCACAGACAAAACAGAACAAAGTTCAGCAATTGTCCATGGCATGACGCCCGACTGACTGACAGCGACAACAAGAAAACAAAACAACAATAAACATTTTAGACAGAAAGTAATTGTAGAAAATATACATAAATTCAAGTTGTGCGTCGCATCCGAGCAAGAATCGGTCATTTGCTTAGCATAATTGCCGTGATTATGGGCAAATCCAAAAATCGCCGGCGCTGATTTTCAGCAACTACCGTTGGTTGGCACATAAATGTATGGGGGAGTCGATTTTTTTTCACTATTTCAGTTTTGGTCCCATAGTGAAAGTTGTTCATAATGATGAGTACAATGACCCCTTAAAAGGTATTGTATGATGTCGGACGTAAAATATTAGCATCATCCCATCACTTCCCGTGGGTGTCGTAAGAGGCGACTAAGGGACTCACCAGAGAATGGGCAGTAGCATTCTCTGTGCTACACAGCTACGCTGCGATCACCAACCCTTCTGCCAAGCGTGATGAATATAGCAACCTGTGTCCAGCAGTGGACGTCTTTCGGCTGGTATGATGATGACTCCCTATCTGGCTTTCACACCACACTAACTGGATAATACGATACTATTTTTTTTTTCAAGATCCACTCGCAGTTCAGCACACTATATATCTTGGGACAACTCACACACGGTCATCCGATCCCAAACTAGGCAGAGCCTGTGCTATGGCAACCGGACAACTGATAAACATACTTATATATGTATTTCTAAATACATACATATTATAGACAAATTACACCCAGACACAGAACAAATGATCATGCTCATCACACAAACATTTGTCCTGGGTGGGAATCGAACCCACGACCTCCGGTTTAGCAGTCAGGGTCACTAACCACTCGACCAACAGGCCAGTCTAAACTAAGTCTAGTCTAAACAATACACTAAGGTTGGTTACTGCTTACCCGGACTATCCTGTAGTGGCCTCAAATGAAGTAAAGGCCCCCAGCCAGGGCTTAGACCGCTCGCTAGGGGCATCCATTGTGGGATACGGACCTCGGCTAAGCGGTGTCATTTTGGGAGGACAATATGGGACAGGCTGGGTCATTTCGTTATTTTGGGACGAATCTAAAACTACTGGCTCAGCGACGCGGGCTGGCTCGATAATCTAAGGTCGGGGAGGGTCATTACTGGGTACGATACCCTAGGACAGACATAGTGTTAAATACTTCATAGCTTCCAACTGCAACCACTCAATACCGCCTCGATCATTACCGAATCGTAAAACCATAGGAAAGTATGACATTAAAGTTATTACCACTACTTAATTACAGTATTTAAACTTAGACTCATAAACTAGTCAACATTACGAGTAACATAAATTACTTCCCCACATAAACACCAACGACAATGAAAGCCAAGAAAACGATTTCAATAATAATTACAAGGAAAATGATAATTTTTCTATGGGAGCCGGTTTCCTGTGAAAAGCCAATAAGCTAATGATGGCTTTCTTAGTTTTCCGGCGTTTACCGGCTTCCTTCCTATGGACGGTTGTCTTTGCCACTATGAGTGGATACTGGAAAGTCTGTGAGTCACGGCAATGGTACCAAATATGTGGGTCGGCAGAGGTATCACTTGGGAGGTGTGGTTAACGGTCCCGTCATTATGTTTGTGGAGACAAATATTGAAGGTACGAAAAGATTTTTTGGATTTTGTTTTTGGGCTCGTTAAAAGGTAATGAGTGGGATATCTTTTCTTGTTTGAAAATCAGTTATTTATACAAATACTGATATAATAAAGCCGAAGAGTTTGTTTGTTTGAACGGGTTAATCTCTGGAACTACCAGTTGGATTTGGAAAATTCTTTTTGTAAATCATAGCCAAATTCATGAGGAAGGCTATATATAGGCTTAGGGAACGGGAAATTCGTACGGGAACGGGAAAAACGGGATGTGCGCGTACGAAGTCGCGGGCAACAGCTAGTAATATATAATTTTCGTATCTTTTAAAAGTCATTATTGTAATACTGACCTAAGTTTAAGCTTACACAGACACGATTTTTTTCATAAAAACTGGTCTACTGGTGTTTCTACCCATAGTACAATTAATTAATTTCATTTAATATTAGAAATATTATTTTTCTGTGTCATGTATTGTAAAATACTTTGCATACTACTGTATAAATTCAAGTTTTTAAAACTTAATAGATAGATGTGTTGCTGGGGAGTTTGTTGCGACACTTCTTCTTCACAGCTAAAACACTAGGAAGTGGTGACGGGCGGGCGTTTTGGGGGACTGTCTTTATGTAGAACTTTGACGTTCAAAAAGTGCTGGCACTCAGCCTAATTTGAATAAATGACTTTTGATTTTGATTTTTGCATTGATGTACCAGTGTGCCACTAAACTAATTTGATTACCTATGTTATTCCTGGATTGATAGGAAAGATACTCACAATATAATGCGTTATTATATTGCCACTATAATACTTTAAAAGATTACGTTACAAAACATTCATAAACCGACAATCATCATTTCTATTGATGTCAATGTATTCGACACTATAACACCGCCCGATTTATCGAGTCCCAAAAACAATAATTATGATACGAGAAACCATCAAACAAATAGTAATAACCATTTCCATTTCAATTTTGAAAATAAAGGCTTCTTCAGACATGCTCGACGCGATAGCGCGAAAAAAATGCACGCGCTTTTTTTTACTTTTTTCAATTTTATAATAATTCTTAAAAAATGCTATGAGCTATATAGCTCGTCTGGGGGAGCCTTTCGAAATGGTTGTTACTATACATCGCTGCTTTGTGCCATTAACGTGATTTGTCCGACAGTTAATATTTTTTTACGCTTTTTGGAAACATTAAATCGGTCACGGTGGTTTTAATTATGAAAAGATAACCGTCGGACTTATCACGTTATTTAAGCAAAGAGGTGACATATTATAAAAAATGTTTCTGAAGTTTCCTACAACTTCTATAAAACGCCTGTCTGCTTAACGCGAGCTTAACGTGTTAGCTACTTTGTTAGACTATTCGCGATAGAAATAACTCGCGCGCATTGGCTCGCGAACGTCTGGAGGTGGCATAACAAGTGATGGACACGAATGTACCCGGAGCATTGTACGAACGATAATAACAATGACATTTGCGCTCGCCCTACTTCAGACAAACGATGCACAGTGCGTTTAATCATCTTTAAATATAGTACTATTATGTGTTATTTTATCTAACGCCGATAAGTGTTGTGCCAAATATTTTAGATGCCACCACACACGAATTTCCGCGAAGGTGTTTGAGAACCTCTATTTTTGAAAACATGATTATTATCTCCAACCAGTGAATACGCTGACAAATATACGATGTAAGTTGTTGTGCTTCTTCATCACATTGACTGGCCTGTTGGTCGAGTGGTTAGTGACCCTGACTACTAAACCGGAGGTTGTGGGTTCGATTCCCACCCAGGACAAATCTTTGTGTGATGAGCATGATCATTTGTTCTGTGTCTGGGTGTAATTTGTCTATAATATGTATGTATTTAGAAATATATAAGTATGTTTATCAGTTGTCTGGTTGCCATAGCACAGGCTCTGCCTAGTTTGTGATCGGATGACCGTGTGTGAGTTGTCCCAAGATATTATTATCATTATATTATTACTATTACATTATCCTCAATCAGACATCTCCATACAAAGTCCAGCCCTTCCGTTCATCCTGCTTTTTAAATTCAATTTTAAATTTTATTTTTATTTATTGTATACCTACCACAGTATAGTCTTTATAACCCAAAGGTTGACTGGTAGAGAATGAATGCCTTAATGCATTAAGTCCGCCCATGTACCAATATTGTATATGAATTTTAAATAAATAATATATTCCAACAACATCAGGTCTCTGGTCCACCTTATGATTGGCTCGCAATGTAACAACTATCAATCATACTTTGATACAATAAATTAGAGGCTTTCCGATACTAGAAGTTACCATGTAGTATTTCCTCATGACGTTTTTTTCTATAAGCGCGGAACCACAAACAAACTAGAAATACGTGTTTTAAATACGGAAACTATTACTTACAGAAGTCTAAGACTTGTATTAAAGTAGCTATTATCGCCCAGCTATTTGTTTCCCTCGATTAATTCCAAGACTTCCCGAGGGAGCTTCGCAAAAAGTTTTCTATCATTGTTTTTGCGGAAGAGGGTTCCCACTGCCGGACTAAGGCCAGCTAGAACACCACTGGTTTCTTTGTAGACTAGTGTTTTCAATAGAAGTCTGATTCGCTGACCCGGCCTGATACATGTCACGGAATGAGCCCTAAAAACCGATTTATAAAAAAAAAACATTTCATTACGAATTTAATGATTTTTTTGTGGCTTTACATAAATAAAAAACAAATACATGCTGACGAATACAGAACCTCCTTTTTGATGTCGTTTAAAAAAGCTCAAACATAATAATTAAAAGAAAGACAAAACAAAAATAAAATAAAACATTGAGAAACTTTATGTTACGGTAAAACAAATACATTATGCGTTATTATTTAACCACCGAAATGAAAATGAACATAAAAATCCTCAAACATGGAAAAACGCACACTTATTTACCAAAACAAATGCTCAAACAACATCCTTTCAAGTTAAAAGGAGCCCAAAGTATTAGTTGATCAGTCAAACAGGGCGCTAATACGTTAGTCCAACATTTACCTTACGGTACCGGGTTCGAACTCCGGGTGACGACTCGATGATATGTGAAGTATTAATTGGGTAACACTTAGCACCTGGTTATGTGAGCACAGTTGCATCTGGAGTTACGTAACTGTGTTTTTTAGGGGTGTTTCATGCACTGTTTACTACATATTAATGGAGTACTTACTGGTTAATTTCATCGGATTTCTCAGGATTGTCATAATTATGAAGTCTTAGGTCAAAGTCAAAGTCAATTCATTTATTTCAACTAGACCATTAAAAGGCACTTTTGAACGTCAAATTTACAGTTTAAAATTAAAATATAAGTGACTCTAGTTGTCCATTCGCAAAAGGTAGATTCTTATGAGAAGAACGGACAAGAAACTCCATAGTTACTCTTTTCAAATATGTTTAAATTTTAATTATGTTAGGTCATTTCATATTCATTTATTGGATTCTATACCTAGTGTTTTTTTATAGATTTTAGAAGGTTTTCCTAAAGTTGATTTCAATTTATTATGCCACGGTAACAGAAATTTAAAAAAAATATATTATGTTGTAAAAATTAAAAAATCTGTGAAAATTTCAAGTGCCTATCAAAGTTCATGAGATATTGTATGCTGACAGATAGGCAGATAGACGGCCGATTGGGCGGTCGGACCAACACCAGAGGCTTAGTAGTATGGTTCCTTTCGGATACGTAACCTTAAAAAGAAAAAAGAGTTTCCTACACCATAAAGGCGAATTAAATTAATAATTCCCTATCACGATTTTCCGCCAACAAAACTTTAATTCCGCAGACACTGAACAAAGTTATAAAAACAATCTTAGTAAAGTTATAAAAACTCATTTCAAATGTTAGTAGAAGGGTATAATTTCCTAGGATTCCTAAGTGAATATTTTCAGGCAGTTAAAGTGTTCAGTTAGATATTACACCCTAATAACTAGTTATGATAGCGGCGAAGAAGGAACGCGGATACAAACTGACACACGGCCGTTACGTTCAGCTGACGAATTGTGAAGGATTGTTATACATTAATTAATTAATTAAATTAAATATTATAATTAATTAATAATAATTATTATTTTATTATTTAACAGTTTATGTACACACATTTAAAAATAGGTAAGACGAAGGGAACAGAAAAATAGGTACAAAGGTGATGCTTATTTCTAAAGATATCTCTTCCAGCATACCTGCGAAAGGAGAGTTGAATAAAAGATATGTAGACATCGTGAGTATAAGTTATACGTAGAAATAAAACAATAAACTTTAAATATAACATACTATATATTATATATATGACTAAAATATATTATGTGTTTCTGTGTTGAAAAGAGTGTTGCTTTCAGTGGTGTGTGTGTTATAAAGTTCTTATTACATATTGTTTTATCAGTTTAAAGCGTTTTGGCATTAAAAAACAATTGTAATACCTAATAAAGTATAAATATTTATTAATAGATCACTCTAAATTATCTATTTGTAGAAAATTTTATTTAGATCCTGGTAATCAGTATTTAACTAAAATTTAGTTAGATTGTTTTATAAATAAGTCTCATAATATTTAGGTTTTAACTGCTGCGTTCCACTAAGTAAATTAATGACATTATCGATATTAATTTTGTGTTTTATTGGAAAAAAAATTTGGTTAAAGGAGTTCCTAGGCTTAAGAAGAAGACTTCTTCCAAAAGCACAACTCGTAAAAAATGTTAGAGTAAAAAATAAATGCTTCAAGCTCTTTTCTAATCAACCCTGCGTCAGTAGTAACGCATAGCGGTATACGTCAGCGGCGGCATTCCTCAGAGGGCCTCGGTCCGACATTTCGATCAAGACGTAAAAATTACCAGCAATTAGTGAGGTCTTCGCCCTCTCTACCTTATTTATGGGCATAACTAAACATTACGAACAGGACATAAAACTTAAATACCTGAGACACCACGTCGATAATGCAATAAAAATGTGATAAAAATATAACATAAACCTTTGTGGTTGCTCAATGTGAATTTTAATTAAAAGTCTCGTTTGATTTGTTTGGAAATAAGAAATAAAATATCTAAGAAACGATTCAGAAATAGAAGTCGGCTTTAATTGAATGTTTTGCAATGGCTGTTGTGCAATCTACAGTAGCATTACCGACATTTTCAATGCACTCCCGCGCAATAAAATTTCCATCGAGCCATCCATTTTTCAGAGCGACGTAGAAACAAAAGACATAAAAGCGTCCATTTCCTTTAAATATAAAACTGCTATGGGATTGAACCGCAGCATTACCGCCGTTCTGCGCATTCCTGCGCATCGCGGACGACACCAATTAACTGGGGGCGTGTCGCCGGCGCACTAAACCCGCGCCGATTTAGTGTTATGTGCGCAAACGCAGCCGAGCGCCTGACATACGGCTGGGAAAGTGCGCCAATACGGAATAGAAATTATCCACCCAATACGGAGGCACAGTTAGACTAATCGTGGGCATTCGCGGGGACTTCTGTTTATGGTTAAATGACCATCGCTATTTGTTCTGTGCGTTCAATGCAACGGTGCACATGTAATGGGCCGTTTAGTGTTTATGCAATAAACAAAGCAGAACTTTAGTTGCTTGCGGCTTCTTATGATACTGGCATAATGTTCGAATGTCACATTTACACAGTCCTTAAAAGACTAAGCATTAGCTTCCTTGCTTACTTATTTTAAGACGCCATTCACGCAAAGCATCACTACTTACCCATACCTATGCTACAAACTGCTTTGCGATGGCTTCGTGTAATAAAATAAATAGGAAACTTACAGTTAAAGCATCTGCTATTTTATACATGGCAAAAGTTTTTCGCCACAACATCAGAAAACCAATTCCAGTAATGAATAAAGTTCAGATCTACTCATAATCTGAGCAACATTCAATGTCGAAAATTTATCAACAATTGAGATTTTTATTTTATTTTTAAATGTACAACAATTTAAGTAAATGTACATTGGTGATAAATTTTCTTAAAATATGATAATTGTCCTTCTGAGCTACATTAGCTGTACAATAAAACATTTCACTTAAAATTTTCAATTCCATGTTCGTGTTCCACTGTAACTCTAGCTAGCATTAAGTAACTTGTGTAGAGAAAATAAATACTGTATTATTATTTTTATTTGTTAGTTTTTTTTTTTTTGACGATGACCACTCGCAGTTCAGCACACTAAGGCTGGTTACTGCTTAACCGGACAATACATTTTTGTATCTCGGCAGTAAATTATTATTATTTCTGTAGATCTGCTCCACATCCTTTCTGTCCGTGTGTCCACCCACTACTCCATTTCTTCGTGGTAATTGAGGGTGCAGCAACCACTTCCTGGTTTGTCCCGTAATGGGCTCTGGAGCAACCAGTCCGGTTGCCCGATAGAAAAAACAAATTAGCATTCGGCTCGCGTGTTCCTTCGATATGGAGAATATTAATGAACTTATTTCTTGTAAGGTTTTTGTAAGTTTTTATCGATAAGTAGGGTTGCGGTGATGACAACGGGAAATTGTGTACATGTGGGATTATTTTTTTCATGTTTAGACTGTTATTTGCCCTTTGTGAGGTCATTAGAATACTAGATATTGATTTGAGTAATTATTGATTTGACGTAAAATGGTATCTTAATAGCTGGCATCCTGCTGTGTGTGTTATTTTCAATAGATACCTAATAATACCAATTATCTTCAACTGAGCACTTCTTGGTTTTTGACTTAGAAAATATAACATACCAAAAAGTAAACAATCATTATCCTACAATTTACGCAAATCTTCAAAAACAAACGCAATATAAATGCTATCAATTTAACGAGTCATAATTCGCGCGATTGATATCAAATTATCAATATTATCAATCACGGATTTCTGCGCCGCATTATCATTGAATTAATCGCATTAAATAAATATTTTATCTCTTATCTTATCACCTTTGTGTGGACTAATCAAATACGAGGTTGTTGGAAATACATTATCATTTCAATAAAAATAAATTATAAAATATTTTTTTTTGGGAACACGATTTTATTTTTAATCGCTGGATCTTTTTGACGTAGGAATGATAACGACTTTCATACATTCCAAATACTTTCATGCAGCTTAAGTGAGAATATTATAATTATACTTTTCATTCGAAAGAAAAACAAAACTTTTCTTTATGGCCAGTAAAAGTCATGCTAGAACAAACTTGAAGCACACAATAGCTACTAATCAACATAAAACAGCAAACGGAGTGGGTGTTAATTCCGCAATTTACTTCGAAATAATTTCTACTTTCCGAGTAAACATAGACCCATAAAAATCTTCCTCTGCGAACGACAGCCTACTCAATTACAGGCAGTAAGTTAGACAATTTACGTAGTATGACAACGAGTTAAACTCATATTTTAGTTAGCTCTAAAATTGCACAGTAATACTTATAGTTTGGTCCGTCTGTCGGTGCGGTCGCCGCTTCCGCATTGCGCTCGCTACACGCATAGAGAACAATTTTGTTTGTATTACCGTCCGTATACATAATCTGTGGTTGTTTTACTTGTCTATTGTAGAAGATATTTTGAATAATTCGTTAGCTTGGAGGCTGAAGTTTCGATGTTTGTTATGCTGTGTGATGTTTCAAGTTTTAAGACTAATGATTTTCATGCAGATAGAAAGAGGGACACACATCGAGAAGATACGTTTCTGAGAGCTATAGTTCTGCAACTTCTGACAATCAATCTGCCTAGGCTTTTCCCAACTATTAGAATTGGAAGCCGTCAAGGATGCAGCTGAACACCAGTACTTTACATGGTGCGACAGCCTAACTAACCTTCAAAACCCAGTAACTGCGTAACACGAGTATCTTGGCAAGACTGGTGTCAGTTTTCTTGACATCTGAGCACCCGTTACTACTATTAAAGATGTACCTACAAATGACAGCCGGGACCAATACCTTTGCCTTAACATACTTTCAGAAGCACGGAGGACTCTCGGTATGCTAAAGATCGGACGATCCACGGACAAAGAAGAATGAATTGCAGATCGACTCGTGTGGTTGATATTATTTAGCTACATATATTTGGGCTGTGAAAAAGACGGATGAGAAAAGATTGCATGAAGCCGAGATGAGAATGTTGAGATGGATGTGTGGAGTATCGAGAATGGATTAAGTGAGGAATGAGTACATTAGAGGTAGTTTAAAAGTGGCGCCAGTGATGGAAAAGTTGGAAGGGAATCGCTTATCTTGGTATGGTCATGTGAAGAGGAGGGATGAAATGCACGTAACTAAAAGAGTTATGAATATAAATGTGAACGGATGGACAGGGAGAGGGAGGCCAAAGAAAAGATGGATGGATTGTGTTAGGACACATATAAAAGAAAAAGGGAGTTAGTGATAGCGTGACGGCTGACAGGATAGAATGGAAGAAAAAAACGTGTTGCGCCGACCCCAAGTAACATGGGATAAGGGCAGGAAGATGATGATGACGGATTACGTGTATTTGTTGATTAGATAAAACCACTAATTATTGATAGGTACTGCAAATGATTTCGCAAACTGACTAAAGCAATAAAGGTACATTACAATAACTTACAGTTGCTAACTCAGTTCTACTGCACGGAACTCCAAAGCTAAACGCAATAGCCATTACAGGCCTGTTGAACCACCACAAAAAAACCAATCAAAGGGAATTTCATCAGTGTAAACAATAATTCTCGCCAATCGATAGAAAGCCGTTAATTTGCATCGCAACAGGGTGAAACCGCGGCACGTTCTAGTCTGATAACGCGTCACGCTGCGCGCGCAGCTTTTGTAACTATATCACATGTCCCACTGTTTTCTAATGTAACGAGTGTTGTTAGGATTGATTCATTATTATTGTGGACAATGTGGTTTGATTTGAGGAGGGAAATTGTGTCGGTTTTCGAGTTGTTATTACCTGTAACAACTATGTTCAACGAGAGAGCACCGGGCTTTGTAAAATTGCTGTTGAATTTACTGTCAAAGAAAACATATCAGAATCAATTCTAGGTTTCGGTACCCGCGTCTCAACACTATTTTTTGAACAAAAACCTTTTGAAAGCCATGGTCACGTATACATGACAAGGAAGCGCGTACCCTGTACGCCAAGCGTCACAAATGTGTGACAAAAAGTACGGCGAATTTGTGGCTCGGCGTCGGGAGCAAGCCGATGCGTTTATGCTCTGGCGTTCTAAGGGTCAAAAATCAAAATTCAACCTTCCCTACTAACTACTCAGTACCTGCCACAGATACTTAAATCAATGTTTCCCCGCGTCGGAAACACAAGAATCTAAAAATAGATCGTTATCCCCAAACGTCAAATACCATGCACTACTAAAGTCAATCGCACCACAACAAAAATCCCGTCCTTATCACCGCAATCAGGTGTTGCATCACAGCAGCTCGGCAGAGCAGGGCAGCATGGATCCCATTCGCAATGGCCGCTAATGCTCGCATTATTTATGCATTAAAGGATATCATTAAAACGACATCAGCTGCCGACGACCCCTCGGTTACGACTTGTTTTGTAACGATCGGTGTAGACTGGATACTGTACACTGGACACTGGACCCGTTTGTGTTATGAGGAGTAAACGTGTAACTAGTTATGTGAGAAAAGAGCTCGGAGACAGATGATTTTGAATCATGTCGGCCATTGGGAGATTAATTCACGGAGATTTGATCCGTATTTTTACCAGGCAAAGGGAATATGGAAGACAAAAATAGACGGCAGGCGGAGTTTATCTTGCTAAAAGTTGCGGATGCCAGGATTTTCTGGATAACGACAGATTAAATAAATGGGCCACTTTGATTATAGAGCCTATCTCACCCAAAAACCAAATTCAGAAATATATTGAAGTCGTTGAACTTCAAATTGCGCGGAAAAATAATTGTTTCAGTTTTAGACAAACTGCCATTGAAGAAAACTGATTTTCCCGATACGATATTTCTATTCAGGAAGATAGCTACAGTTGAGCAATGGACCGTTCATCTTATATAAACTGATAGTATATTGATCATCTAAAAAGAAGCACTTGTAAATATTGTGCTATTTACATAGCAAGGTATGGCACATAGCATTATATTATATGAGCGTAGGTATGACACTCGTGGGCTGCAGCTGAAAATCAGCGTCAGTTGGTATACCTTGTGTTGCCATCTGGCATTATGCTGAGCTGAGGCCCTTTAAGCATTGCAGGTTTTGATTATTTCCAAAGCTACAATGCCAAATGGTTGTGTTCCACACGCGCCTTAAAGAGATGTCAGCATAGAAGGGGCCCGCTAGGGCCAGAGCCTGCCAGGGTTGCAGAATTTGTTCGAAAGAGTCACCGCAAGGAATAAGAATGAGTTTTAGTCAGTAAGAGTCTGATACGCTCTTCCGTTCCACCAAGAGCGGAAGAAGTCATTTATTCAAATGCTAGCACTTTTTGAACACGATTACAAAATAGAGTCCCCAGAAAACGCCCCGCCCGTCACCACTTCCTAGTGTTTTAGCTAGGAAGAAGAAGACAAATCCAATGTAAAATAATTCAGTTCTCTCCCTCCCCTGTATACCCAAGCCCTTACATCCCGTATAACTAAAGATAGCCAGTGCAAGTAATTTTTAATGTTAACACATTCGCGTTGTATGAAAAACATGATCAAATTGTATGAAAAACAAGTCGTGTGCGCGTACGCAGCCTCGTGCTCTCGCCGTATTTTTAATGTTACTGTATTGAAATTAACTTAAATATATTACAGGACAAGTTTGCGGTATGGTTAAGTTTAATATTTGTTGTTTTGTTAACGGGAATTTGTGAACCTTTTCTTTTCTGTTATGGAATTTGGGTTCTATAATTAAATAATGTGGTTCAATATCTGAGTACAGTAGTGAAATTGGTCAATTAATGTGAGCCTTTATCAGATAAAGGCTAAATGTAGTGTGAAGAACCCTACCTAGAGTTTCCTTGGATAAATGACGTCGAAATATGACATTTACAATGATCCATGGACAAGAATAATGAAAATGTTGAGGAATTTGTTCGAAAGAGTCACCGCAGCCCCGGAACGCAAAGGGCTTTAGAAGGAACACGGATGGGTTTTAGTCAGTAAGAGCCTGACACGCCCTTCCACTTCTTCCGCTCCACCCAGAGCGGAAGAAGTCATTTGATGATTTCCCATCCTTAAAAAAAAAAAAAAAAGAATAATGAAAAGCAATAAAATCATCAATCAATATTTTGTAGCAGCAAATCTGCTAAACCAACCAATGAAAAAAGTCTAAAATCCAACGCTAATTAAAATAAACAGTAAACGTAACTTAAAACTGAGTCACCCAATCAGCTAGCCTATCGGGAATGCAGAACAAACGTACAATCGTACCAGATCTGCATGATACGTACCAAGCGTTAAGTTACCGGAGAAAGCCAGACCCTAGTTTAATTAACTAATGATTGTACCACAGATGGGAAAATAGGTAACAAGGCAAAGCAGACAAACAAATAAACTCTTTCTCTTTCTTTCTTTCTTTCAACAGAAATCCGGGACTCTGTATTCGGAAATAATTAAGTATTATTGGTCGAGTGGTTAGTGACCCTGACTGCTAAACCGGTCGTGGGTTCGATTCCCACCCAGGACAAATCTTTGTGTGATGAGCATGATCATTTGTTCTGTGTCTGGGTGTAATTTGTCTATAATATGTATGTATTTAGAAATATATAAGTATGTTTATCAGTTGTCTGGTTGCCATAGCACAGGCTCTGCCTAGTTTGGGATCGGGATGATCGTGTGTGAGTTGTCCCAAGAAGATATATTATATTATTATTATATTAGTATATAACAGTCTGCAAGTATGACATCCATCGAGCCCACCCCTTGCTGTCACCTTACGCCGAAGTCAGGGTAGGTGCCCTTAGCGAATACTCGTTCAGTTCTGAGTTTTTAATTTGTCCTAGTTGGCTTGGGTTTTATTTGCCCCCCCCCCCCCCCCCCNCCCCCCCCCTTCCCCCCACAGCCAAGTCCTGTTAAGCAGACGACAACCTCGTAGGTTGACCTGCGAAAGGCCACTCACAAAAAATCCCTTTCCCCTACGTTATTGGCCGCTCCCAGTCTAACCGGATGCATTTGAGTACCAGTATTAAACATGACCGATGCTCATGATGCAACGATCATATTTTAATGTACTGATTAACATCCAAAAATAAATCCGCAACTACAATGGTGGTAATGGGAAAGTATCTACATGAATATTAAAGAGGTCCTGGTGATGGAAACGTCGATGTCTGAATTGGGAAGGTGACATAATAAAACAGTAAACAAGAAGGGGCAGATCTGAAAGTCAAATAGTGTCTCCTATGTGAACCTAGCCCTTAAACACTTTAAGATAAACGTAACACGTTTATTTCAAGCCATGTCCTTCAATTCGACCTTGCCTCGAATCATCTCATTGACAGTTATTGACATTAATCTAGAGTTTTTCAGTCAAGTGAAGGAGGTAGAATACTCAAACAATCAGCGAAGACCACATGTGGTTCATGGTACTGTGAACCGGTTAAAATACCAAAAGAAATTCAGTAGGTATTTATCTATGCACGCCTTTGTCCCTTCTGCTACCAACCATAATCTGCGCCGAGCCCTCCACCACGCAATAGTGATTCAGGTCATAAATGCCAACAAACCGCAATATCAAGAAATCATATCGGTTATCGTTTTCTAAGTTATAAACCGTCTGTGACTCGGTTAATTTATAACCAGAGGTCTCGGGACAGTTTGATGCGCTTGCGCAGATGAAAGGCCTCAGTAGGGCTGCGTTATAGACTGTTTAGTTTGAAGCTTTCCTGTTGTAAATTGATTTGGTTTCTTTGACGGAACTGATGATTTAGGGTTCTCTCGTAATGAGTATATTTGAACTCTGCCTGTTTAAGTTAAGACAAACAGGTTGCTTGTATCAAAGGCTCTTTTGTATTGGTTTATTCTAGACTGAGACCATGTAAGGCACAAACATAGGCTCATTTAATTGAGGCGAACCATGGGGCCTAGATCAAATGGCATTCTATCCGATGATCGAAAAGACCAAAATGTATCTATCCACCTAGAAAATCGACTTGCGTGGTCGACCATCTTTTTTACGTGGTCAGAGTTTTGACAGTCATTCGTATCGCTTATAGAATGAAGTACGTGTACTGCATCACTGCGACTGGAACAGCATCATCAGATCATCTGCTTACCCCAACTATGTTGGGGTCGGCTTCCAGTCAAACCAGATTCAGCTGAATACCTGTATTCTACGTGGAACGGCTGCCTACCAGACCTCCACAACCCATTCTGGGTAACACGGTAATTCTTGGCAAGACTGGAGTCAGATTTACTGGCTTCTGACAATCCGTAACGTATGCCAAAGATCTACAAATTACAGCCGGGACCAACGGCTTACCGTGCTTTCCGAGTAACGGAGGAAACTAGGAATGTTAAGATGGTCACCCATCCACAGACCAACCTTGCCAAGCATTGCTTAACCTTGATCAACCCGTGCGGCTGTTATTCTTTAGCCAAGAGCTCCTCTGCTCAACACCAGAGAGAGAGGCTGCTGGCACAGCATCAGAAACCCATTATATATTTCATATTTAAGTGATGTTAATATTCACACCTTCCTTCGAGAAGATATCGTCAGGCAGATATCAAAGTGGCTGGCGACCAGTTAGTTAGTCCCCGATCTGGTCCTGTCTCGGTTCCCATAAATAAATAGTAGATCGATACAAATTATAGCAGCATGGTTGCTTCATGACGCCCGACAAGATAACGGAGAGAAGGGTGGTGCTGCTGCGAGAGCTACGCTAGAGAAGCGCGAGCAAATAATATGTTTTCATCGCATGATCCAAGATAGGTGAGGCTGGCACAGGGAAAGGGGGCCTATGCTGAGCAGTGAGAAAAGCTGGGCTGTGGATGATGATGGTGGTGAAGTCTATCAATGATAGGAGATATAGAAGGACGTTAACATACAGATGAAGAGAAAAGAATTGGAGTACAACTTTTGGGTCTCGAATATTGTCTATCATGGCGAGTTTGTCAATTAGAAAAAGGTAGAACGAGGCGTTATTCCACATATTGCTAGTAGACTAAGATCTGTGATATTTTAAGCAAACTTTTTTTCTAAAAAATACAACCGACTTCCAAATTAAAAAAACACTACTAAGTATAAAATAACTTTAATTTCGGAAGTCGGTGTTTTTGGTTGTTTTTTCGTATTTTAACCCCGACTTCCGAAATTAAAGTTATTTTATACTTTGTAGTGTTTTTTTTAATTTGGAAGTCGGTTGTATTTTTTAGAAAAAAAGTTTTTTATTTTTCACTTTTTAGTGGTACTCCACACCTAACAATACCACTGGAAAGTCACAGTAAAGCAAAACACGCAATTCCGTTTACGTACCTACTTGGATGATTTATTTTCTATTTCCTCAAGCTATTTTATTTATTTGGAAGCTCAACAGCTTATTATTAATGTACATGAGTTATGAATGTTCACCTCCCCATCAATGAACAGCCAAAATATGCAGTTGCAACATAGTTACTGGCATCTTAGAGACTGCATACACTGAACATTGATAGCGAGATGATAACAACTATCTCTTTAGCTTTTGATTTAAAAACCAAACTACTAAACCGATTTTGATGATTTTTTGTATGGGACCAATATTCCTTTCACATGAAAAAAGATTTTTTAAATCGGTTCATAAGAAATATTTGAAAAAACCGAATTGAGAACCTCCTCCTTTTTTTGAAGTCGGTTAAAAATATACTGGCAGAACTCTACGTGAAAATAGTTCAAGAAACATCAAATAGGTACATATTCATATTATTTCCCAATCATAAAATATTCAGCATAGCATCGAATGAAGTAGATGCAGTTCTTAACATCGGCGTGTAGTGAACACACCACTCCTTGGTTACCCAATGCCTGTAGTTCGAAAATAAGCACATTTTAATATCATAACCTCTGGTCGTGACTAGAGGCGTGCAATCCTTAGCTTTGTCCCTTTCTAAAGTACTTGGACGGAAGGGGACAGCTATATAAGATATTATTTGCGATCTCATATTTAGGCGTTGAGGACCTCGGTCTAGAGACTAAAGAGGTGGAATTTGGTTACTTAAGGTAATAAATAAACAGTATTCTGTGGTTCTGGTACTTTTTAAACACGATCAGGAAACCAGAGACTTTCTCAAGGTGAGCTTTAGTTAATATTATCGTTAATTTGCTAAGTGAAGCGTCAATGTGTCTTACAGGTGTCGCATTGCATTATTGTTACCCAGTTACTGGGTTCCAGGAAGTTACTGGTATACAGTCGCTTCTTATTATAACATCTATGCAGATAAATACAGGTGAATTGCTAATTTTTATTCCAATCTTAGTCATATTTGTCAAAAAGTCTTGCTTAATTTTCAAAGAAATCAGACATGGCATCGTGGTATGCGAACTTGCGCAGGTAGATCCATCCACCTACCACATTCAGGGTCACAGGTTCGATTACCGCGGCACAAATATTTGTGTGACCTGTAGGTATTTGTTCCGAAGTCTCGTGTAGGTGTTTGTGTACTCACAAACAAGCAGAACTCAAGTGATTTACAAGTGTTATGGAAAAACTATATTATAGGTGCGAAAGTAAACAATGAGATTGTAGAATATCACTTTTTACCCGACTGACAAAGGCGAGGGGTAATGTTTTTCGATAGTCATCTTCTGCCTAGCCTTTTCCCAATTATATTGGATCGGCTTCCAGTCAAACCGGATTCAGATGAATACCAGTATTTTACGTGGAGCTGCTGCCTCTCAGACCTCCACAACCCATTAACTGGGTAACACGGTACTCATTGGTAAGACTGGTGTCAGATTTTCTGGCTTCTGACTATCCGTAATGACTGCCAAAGATCTACAAATGACAGCTGGGACTAACGGCTTAACGTGCTGTCCGAGGCACGGTACAATGCACGAGGCAATGTTTTTCGATAATATGCATGTACCTACATATATTTGTATGTCAATTTGTTTGGCACGCCCTATTGCCTAAACGGCTGGATAGATTTGAACAAAAGAGATATCATTAGATTCGTCTAAGTGCCGAAGTGACTTAAACTTCGAATTTTGAAAAAGAAACAAGATGGCGGCCGCTGTTACTACTGATCAAATCAGCTTTTGATTGACCGGTGCAACAAAATTAGGCAATTCTTCAAGATACCTCATCTTGTAGTTACCCAATAATAATAAAAACAAAAGATTATATCAATGTTCTAAAATACAATGCGTTTATTGTCCGATAATATTGTAGTATTGAGAAACAAACGCTTGTAAATACAGATAGATGGTTTGAGAACTAATAATGTAATACCATTGTTTGATAAAGAAATCATTTGGTACGAATTACCTATTTGTAGGATTGCTTCATTTGCGAAGTTATTTGTGTTTTATCCATCTCGGCATTTTTCTTAAGGTCTACTATATCATCAAATGACTTCTTCCGCTCTGTGATTAAACCCATCAGAGTTCCTCCTAAAGCCCTTTGCGTTCAAGGGCCGCGGTGACTCTTTCGAACAAATTCCGCAACCCTGGTTAGGTTATTGTCACGAACCCCAAGCTCGTAACACTATACAGGGTGACTTGTAATTCATTGAAAATCTTTCAGAGGGTGAAAGTATTTACGAATATTAACAAACAAAAAACAATAGCCTTTCAGTACATTTATGTTCACATAACTCAAGAAAATGTAAAGAACAGCTATTTGTTTTCACAATATCTGGGTTGTTCCAATAGTAAAAGATGTCCGTTATTCATCTTTTTATTTTTGTTTTTCACCCCCCAAAGGATTGCCAATGAATTGTAAGTCACCCTCTAGATCTTTGTTGCAATTTGATTAGGAATGGCATCTCAATGATTGCAAAGGTCAATGAACATGGGTCCAAAAAACTAAAATAAATATCAACCAACAATTTTCTCCATAAGAAACATAAATAGAAATATACAACAACATTATTTAATAGAGAACTCCCCAGACTCTGAAATGATAATAGAATTATTATATTCTTAAGTACAATGGCTTTCAGAAGACAAGTGGCACAAAGGACCCGTAACGCACGAACGGCATAACTCGAGAAAATAGAAAAAGGAAACAGACAATATTATTACGTTACATAAGTCTTTTTAAACGCTACTGTATTTTTTGCAATTTCTTATTGAATATTACTAAATATTATTATAATAAGATTTCTGTGTAGCGACATAAAAGTGATTTTCAAATATGTAGTAGCATTCCTTACGTAAAAGAAAAAAGTCAGTTACGAATGTACGATTTGGTTTATTTTATTTTAACTTTAATAAAAAGGTAAATACAACTCCTACCCATTTCAATTCGCATTCTCTCAGGATGTAACCTCCAAGTACCTATAGCTCTTTTTAATAATACAATGTAACACAGCATCCAATAAACACGTTCTGATGAACACTTTGCTTATCAACAATCTTTACAAACAAGGGTTTCAACTTAAAATATGACGTTTTAATTAAAGCCGCGTCAAAAAATCGACTTCTAAGTTACTTTTTATCTGTCGACCACTTAACAGCCAGGCGCGGCTGTTCGCCACTTTTATTAAGAAACAAGAGATAAAAAATAGCGTATAAAGTAGGATCTGGCAGCAGATTACGTATCTTTGGCAGAGGAATAAATTCATTGATATGTGAACGTCCTGGGACTTCATAATGACAAATGTAATTAAGGGCGTTAATGTACACTTCAACAGTGATGATGAGTTTTGAAAATTGTGTTTATTAATATTGTTTAGAATACTTTCAAATAGTGTTTCATTTTGCTATATCTGTTGTTGGCCGGGAATGAAAAAGAATCAAGTTATCGATAGATTTCAAAACAAAAGAAAATAAAAATATATTGGTAATAAAAATATATACAATTAAGGTAAACCGTAAAAAAACCTGACTTATGAATAATTAATGAAAACGATTGCAGAAAGAGATTCTTCCCGTTTACAGTTGCCAATAAACAAAATTACCGAGAATATTACTGTTGCTTAAAAAAAACTTCATATATTATAAACAATCTATTATAATGACGCGGACCTTTTGAATTGTTGTGTATGCAGTTATTAACTATGATTTAAAACTACTAAACAATAATAAAAAACGCTACGTAACAAAGGAAGTTGCTATTAAAAATCGCTTAGATGGACAGACCGACAGATGTTATAATGGAAAAATTTGTTTCGGATTGATCTGATCGTGCTTCTGTAAATAAGTACTCAAAAAACTTGAGAAGTAGATAATAAAATAGAAAAAAATGCTTTTTCGTTTATAGAGTCCTTTTATTTTGATTTTAAAAAGGTCCCCAGAATTATTCAATTTTATACTTGGGTGGTTTTCTCACGAGGGTCTAGGAAATTGTGTGAACGTAAAGAAAACAATTAAAAGATTTTGGAACTGCATTAAAATGAGACACGCTTTTGAAAATAAAATAAAAATACTTTGGTCCGTTAAAGTGTTACGGTTTTAAAACAGTTTGATGGGTTATTCACAAAACATTTTCCTATAATCCCTTACACATAATAGCCGTAATGACCCTCATCAAAATCTCAAGCTTTATACTCTACTTTACACACATCGAAAGTTTTTATTTCAATGGTGATTTGACTGACGGAGAGATTTTTCTGCATCAATGACGCCACATGAAAAACTTAGAAACGAAATTTGTACGGCAACAAAAAGAACCGCAGCGCCATCTACGACGAACTAACAACGAAATCCTGCATCGCGCAAGCAAAGTTCTCCGTGCGATTTGAACATATACAACAGTCCGAATATCAACCACCGGGCAGTTGCCCACCAGACACAACAACCATCTGGTTGGAGGATCCTTCCATTTCCAGTGGAGGTATGCGGGACTTTACTCTCTGTTCCGCATACCTGCTTGTCGGTCTTCTACAGATTGTACTTCGGGGAGAGTGTCCAGGAACTCCACGATCTCATCCCACCGGCCCCCTTCTACCATCGGACATCTAGACGCACTGCAAGTTACCATCCCTACCTTGTTGCTATTCCACCAATTCGCACTAAACGTTTCCAAACGTCTTTTATAATGCGCACAGCAAAGGAGTGGAACTCTCTGCCTGCGTCTGTGTTTCCGAACGCATACAACCCTAANCACAGCTTGGCTCATCGCCGCAAGGTTGCCTGCTTGTCGGTCTTCTACAGATTGTACTTCGGGGAGAGTGTCCAGGAACTCCACGATCTCATCCCACCGGCCCCCTTCTACCATCGGACATCTAGACGCACTGCAAGTTACCATCCCTACCTTGTTGCTATTCCACCAATTCGCACTAAACGTTTCCAAACGTCTTTTATAATGCGAACAGCAAAGGAGTGGAACTCACTGCCTGCGTCTGTGTTTCCGAACGCATACGACCCTAATCTCTTTAAAATTAGAGTGAACAGGCTTCTTCTGGGTAAGCTCGCTCCATCGTCGACTTTGTCTCTGTCATCTATGACCTAGACTAGAGTCAAGAGCAAAGCCATATTAAATAAAATAAAAAAAAAATACCTCTATACTTCCAAAGATTACCTTGTACAAAAACATGAACTACCTCTTTATTATATTAGTTTAGATTCCGTACATACTTTCATCGATAGAAACTAACTCTTAACCAGTATCTCCATAAACGTCTACAAAACAAAACTGCTTATTATGGTACTGAATGTTATACTCTTTTAAAATACCTTATCTCCTTTAATTAATACATGGGATCCCTTCGACACACCTGGCTGCATGAATATCTTAGGAGCTGTATTAATAAAGAGCCAATATTAAACGAATATTTAAATACCCTTTGATGATTCGAATGAATGAATGAAACAAGAGTGAATGATAACGTGATGGTTGACAGGGAAGAATGAATGAGACAAATAATTTTGGCAGACACTAAGTTAAATGGGACAAGTACAGTCAGAAAAATATTTAAATATTACCTTGTGAGTTATGTCCCCTAAGTAAGTAACATGTGACAAGGTTAGGCAGAAGATAAATAAATATATAAGATAATAATATCTTTTGAATACATTTGGTAGGTACTGCACTCAGTACAAAAAGTATCGTTCAAATTATACAGTCCTTTTCAACGAGCAATACTGTTTGTGACCCTTTTGACACGTCGTCCAATTTGAAGGACATTTAATATTATGAGCAGTGTATTCTATGTCCTTTTCAAGGTACAGTTTGTCAGTTTGACTTACAAGGTCACCTTCACATGACCTTAGAGGTGTTGAGCTGGTGATTTCCGTTCTTTTAAGCCAATTACCATCGAAGATTATTAGCTCGACCTTCAGAAGGCAAATTAGAATACAATCAAGTTAGTAATTGGTTTAAATTGTATGATTTGGAACATCCTGATTAGTTCTTTACAGATTAAACCCCGGTTTCTGTGAATGAATAATCGAAGACTCGCATGTAAAAACGCAAGTCAACTGATTCGACTGGCTATTGAAAATTCATTCGTCCAATCGCTGATAGCCAAAACGCGTTTGAGTTAGTTAAGCTTTGGGATGATTCTCGTTCCAGAAACTAGGCTTAAGGGAGTTAATACGATTCGAGACTTAGGCGTCACTTTTGACTCGAAAATTGTTTTTGACACACACATCGATAACATAATTAAAAAAGCTTCTAAGGCACTAGGTTTTATCTTGAGGATATCAGCAGATTTCAAAAATATCAAAACGCTCAAAATTCTCTATTGTGCATTTGTACGCAGTCATCTCGAATACTGCTCACCAGTATGGAATCCCATTTATATCACTTACGTCAATCGCATCGAAAGTATTCAAAAGAAGTTCTTGAGGTACATTCAGTTTAGATCCAAAACCTATTTACCTGGTTATTATAGCCGCTGCAGGAAGTTTCACATTCTTCCACTAATTGAACGGAGAAAAATTGCCGACATGGTATTCCTATTCAATTTGTCAAATGGTTCAATCGACTGTTCTGAACTGATGAGCAAAATTGGGCTGCGTGTTCCATCCTTCACCTTAAGGAATCATCGACCTCTGTATGTTCCTTCTGTGCGGTGCAAATATCGACAAAATTCTTATATAATAAGAGCTAGTAGGGCATACAACTCGTTGTGTCAGAGTGTTAATGATCTAGACTTGTTCTCTACCAGTGTTCCGGAACTAAAAAAAATTCTGTATAAAAGCTTCTTTGAAGTTCACTAAAACCTTTTTTTTTCTATCCTATCTTTCTCTTGCCTGTCTACTGTTTCTTGTGCTACACTAACATTGTCAGTGAAAACTTTTAATTGGCCTTCTTTCACTAACTGTCAACTACCTGTATCCTAGCTGTAAGTTTTCTAAAGAAATAAAATAAAATAAAAGAAAATAAAATATTTACTGGCTCAGTTAATGATCTAGATTTCTAAGAACAACTTTATACTGCAGCTAAACAATCTTATTGACCAACTGATAAAGCGATAAGACCAGTCTCGTTTCCAAATCACATCTTATAAGTTACAAAATCAATTGTAAGTTGCAACTGTGCAAATAGCATATTTCAAATCAAATTCCTTTCTTACAAATAGACCATTTTCAGGCAATTTTGAATTGTCACAGTCTGACAGTCAAATAGATAAAGACAGTTCTGCCGCGCTAGCGACAAGAGCAGCAAGTTGTTCTGCAGCAGACACACTCACCGACCCTATCTCCAGCGCGGCAGTTGCACGTTCTAAGGAGTAGATCCTGTTGCGGAATTTGTTCGAAAGAGTCCCCGCGGCCCTGGAACGCAAAGGGCTTTAGAAGTCACGGATGGGTTTTAGTCAGTAAGAGTCTGACACCCTATCGCTCCACCCAAATCGGAAGAAGTCATTTGATGATTTCATATCCTTAAAAAAAAAGGAGTAGATCCTATGAAGAAGAACGTGCGAACGTATAAAAAAAGAGAATAAATCAATGTCTGGTTTTCGTAATACATCTTCCAATTCAGAAAGACGCTTAGCGAACGTTATTTTAGAAAATTTATTTTATTTATCGGTACTAATTTTACAGTATTAATAATCAACGATAAAATATATTAAAGTTTCGGTAATTATTAATAATTTTCGATAATTATTAATTGTTTTCAATTAATCACACTTACCGTAACATTTATATAATCATGGTTACATTCGTTTTCAAAGACAAGCTTTTCAAAAATCTCATTTAAAGAACTGATGTAATCTTTCCGCGTTTCCTGCTTTGGAACAAAAATGGAGTAAAAATAACTAAGTATTGCTTTCTATAGGCAGTCGTGCGTGCGATCCGCACTACTGATGAACACCAAGTAGGGAAATACAGAAGTTTAATTTCTCTACTACTAAGCGATGAACGGATTAGTGAAGCCCCAAAGCGTCTGTCAGAGCTCAAATAAAAAATCTTGTCCAGCCGCTGTGTTTGATATCAAACCTACAATCAAAAGCTCGAGGCGAAGTGCACTGAGACTAATTTATGATGCGTAGGAAACACATTGTAGCTATGAATTGGATAAAACTAGGCCCTATAATAAATTCGCATGAACAAAGTAACCCTGAGGCAATTAAGCCAGTATTTTTGACAGAACAGTGGTTTGATATTCTAAATTTCAACTTAGGGCCAATTTCTGAATTGACGATTCTGATTCTATGTGCGTTGACGTCACGTCAGCAGTCTTAAATTTGACAAGCCGCCATCTTTTCTTCATTCGTTCCTTAATACTGGGCAACAAAATAGTGCATTTTCTGTCAATTTTAATACAATCCACATATTCTCGAAAATTTATCGGTGGTGTCGAAAAGCCATGATGACCTGGAATTGCGCAACTAAGAGTGCGTCTTACAACTAATTGTTCAAAATGCACCTTCTGCATCCACTCAACATTGTCAGCTGCGGTTGCTGAATCCCGCAATCGGAACGGCTAGAAAGTCGTCTATGACATGAATAATATCATTTTAAGTACTCCGGACAGACGTTACAGTGAAAACGATTTCTTTTGTATAATTATGTGAGTTAATATAATCGTGTATTGTTGTACTGTTTAATAATATGTTCGGGTAGGATGCGGCCTGGAGTTGTGGTGACATCCCAGTGCACCTGGATATCGCTGAAGGAGGAGAGAGCCCGGAGGCAAAGAAGAGGGAGGCCAGAAGTGGGCCACGCTGGATGGGTCGCGAATGTCATGCGTAGCAGTTCTCGCGGCCCACCCATCAAGGCGAAAGTAGGTGCACAGGCGAAGTTTTTAGTGGGTGCAAGCCCCACATAACCACATCGTCTCCCCGGACGGCGTGGCATGCGTTAGCCATTTTCTTCGCTAAAAAAACAAAACAAGGATGCGGCGATTTCGGGGTTGGTCCCACAGTAAAAGTTGTTCATAATGATGAGTACAATAACCCCTTAAGAGGTATTGCGTTTATTCTGTTACACGTTGTATAAACGCTAACTGCTTACTGGGGTCACTTACTTTAATAATCTTAATAAAGTAAGTGACCCCAGTAAGCAGTTAAAAGCTTTTTTCTAAATAATAGTTGTAAATAAGCCATTAGGAAAAATATGAAAGAAAACTGTACCAATATTTAATAATTAATTATTATTCTATTATTTAAACCTGTCTCATATTGTTAAATTTAGTAATTAAAAAGCTTTTCTGTCTATAATAGGTATGTACTTCGAGATATTGCCTCTTCAATCACAAGCCATTGAACTAGATCAGTTCTTTTTCAAAACATCCATCCTTAAACTTCGCACTGTGAAAGACTTATTAACCATTAAGAAAACCCTTAAATGCGCATACGCACCTCCCAAATAAACCTGCCAATTCATCCAGATTATAACACCTAAAGGTGATAAATCTCATTTTTATAAGCTCTCAATAAAAGCCTTCAGGGCAACAATGTGTCGAATACTTCCCCCCGCTCCCCCTATCTTCCGCCATCTTGTTTTTTTAAACCATTAGAGACCCTAATCGAGTTTCGCGGAACATCCATATTTATTGCCCTCGTAAACACTATTATCCTTTGCTCATGGCGGGTGGGACAGGATTATAAGTGTGTGGCATTTTTTCAAATATTCTCTCTGTACTTTTTTTCTTGAATTTTTTGGTTATTGTACGGTTGCTCTTGACCTGGAGTGGCCGGAAATATGGTGAAGATTCAATGTCATTGGGTTGAGGAATGTTAAGTATTATAAGGGTACTAGGAAGTTTCTAAATTATTATTTTTCATTGATCTATGCTACTAAAAATAAAATTATACGTCTAAAGGATGAGTGATTCATTAAAAAAAATGAACTTCAGTACTCCTATATTTCTTCATAAATCATAAATATGTTTAAATAATTAGAAAAAAAAAATTGGAAACGTTAACTTGATAGCTTTCACCAACTGAAAGGTAAGTCTTTTAAAAAATGCCTTTCAGCCGAGCTACTATGACGTGCTAATGGAATCCAATTCCGATGATGTAAAAGGGAAGAGCGGAATCATGATCGTTTTAAGACTTTATAGTAGGGACTCCTGGTGTTATTCGGTTTTGTTGCGTCCCTTATTAATCTTAACTTCAGAGTAATACAGCACACACAAATAAATAACTTAGATGCCCAATGTAGCCCCACTCGGAAACAAAATTGACTTAACGTTTCAGCCTTTCATAAACCTTTCCTACAAAATGTCATTGAAATATTTAAACTAAAAATATGAACATCATCGCAACATAAAGCCGCCACACACGTCTAGATATAAAACCGAAGCTATCAATAAGCAACCGCTTTATTTATCGCTACATCTCCATAATTATATTTACTGAGACACCGAATATACCAAAAAACTTCAAACTCGTAACCCTTATTGAAAGGGCAATAAAATTTAAAATTGTGTATTTCAAGGTGTGGAGGTCCTGTTGTCTGTGTCAGAAGAATAATTAATATTGACCAGCTGACAGAACCGTTATGATGAAATGTTGGAAATAATCAGGTTATCTTGTGTTTATACGGTATTTTATACTTATTTACAAAAAATCAAAATCATTAATAACTGGTTGTACTTCTGGTTTCAGGGCTCGAGACAGCCCAGGGAAATTTTATACGAAGAAAAACAAGTCGAAAGCAGAAGCTATCCAAGTCATTACTCATTCTGACAGGAACCGGTCTGAAAACTAGAATCTCCCACATTTGCCTCCTTCATAAACTAATCAGAGATCAGGCAGGTTGCGTTCAAGAACAACATCTAACAGCAAATTGCAACATTCATAAAACGAATTCAAAACACGAATTCAAATCTTACTGGCCATTCCGAAAACGATACGACCAATCAGCGTCCCGAATATTCGACATACACAAAATACGCAAACGCATCCATTGTTGACTTTTTAGTCGTTTCATTAAAGTCAGGTACGAATGGCATCATCGATAAGAACGCCATGAAATATTATTATTATGCAAACAAAAAAGAAGTCCCAAAACGTGAATCTCGGGAGATTACGATAAGGTCCCGGCAGGGGGCTACCTCTTGGCGCCAAAAAGTGTCAAAAAACATGGCGGCGTTTTTTTAAGGCGCGAATTTAAGTTGGCTGAATATTATTAATCACGGGAGATTCGCGTTATCAATTCGCCTGGCGTGACATGCGGTGAATGATTAATATTTTTCGGTTTGAGCACTCGCACTAATGAAATGACAGCGATAAGCCCTCAAGCATTGAGCAGCTACATATTAGGATACATCAAGTAGTTCTGTCGATAAAACATCCGATCAGTCAAGTCAGGAATTGTTTGCAAGAACCCTCTTGCACATATCATTAAATGAGAGATCATTCCCATAACATGTAAACAAAACAGCATTACATATTTACAATTCCCATAAGTCGAAACAATGGGGTCCACACATAACAGTACTTTAATATGAAAATCACTTCGGGAAAGTAATTAGAGGGCAAGGACTTGCGCGGGCGCATCGAGGAACAATTGAACTGTGACAACTGGCGTAATTAGCATATGGAGTGAGGGTGTGCTGTGACTATTGAGGTCAGAAGTGGTTGGAGTGTGATTACCGACCGATATTGAAGTAAGATTACAGTCTTCATTTTGATGAGGTAGTTATGTGACGTGAATTGAAAATAAAATCAATGCATGAAGAAGTGACGGAAATTGCTGAGTTAGTAGATATGAAATGAATACGCAGAGCCAATATTCTTATCTATACAAATGTGGCTATTGTCTTCCGAACACTACAAACTTAAATCATCTGTATAAACGTTAACTGAAAGAAATTTATTATTAATTAAATTATTTCTTACCTTTGTTCTGTAGAGCGGATTGGAGAAGTCCCACCCAGGAGCCACGAACAGATACCCGCATTTTGATATCTTTCGGCTTGCCTGTTGACAAACAAATATTGCAGTTAATACTATTTCCATCTGGTGAAAGTTCAGAGAAAAGAATAATCTTAAATGGCACTGTTTTCAGTTTCATTCAGACAGCAAAATACAACCATGTCCACGATCTATATATGATTTCCCGATTGATTGATAAAGGAGATATAACCAAGAAGGTTTTTTACTACCGTAAAATGGTTTTTGAAGAGACGGCAGCTATCAAACCGATAATAATATTACCAATTACAACATAGAGAATTAAAAATAGAGCAGCAAACTGATCGACAGAATTGAAATGAAAATACAATTTAAAGAAAGATAACGTTTAGTTTCAAAATTGAAAGTCTTCTACAAAAGAAGCATTTTAACTGATCACGACTTTTGTCTTTTTGCATCAAGTTCGGATTTGATAAAAAAAACGATTTTGTAAACTAATACTTCTTAAATTTTAAGAGGATTTGAGTCTTTATCGATATACTGTGCGAATTTGACACACTTGCAATTTATTAGAATTTATTCAAAATAAATCTTTTAAGCTTTGGAGGAACCCAAAATGTCTTGTTATTTTTGATGAAAATCAAGAATCCATTCTGATATAATCGGATTCTCAGGAATTAAAGGTCATCTGTCTATTGGAAACCCGTCCTGATTATGTTTTTGTGAATCTTCCGTTTCTTATTAATAGTAGGTAGTTTTTGTTGAACAAAATACTTTTAAAACGCCATTCGCGTTTTTGCTAAACATAGTTTTAGTATAGTCCTCCTGACCAATTTCGGCCATAGCGGCTAATCTAAAAAACCGAGACTAGCCATCGGCGCGGGATATTTTATAGTGCACAAGTGTGTGCGCAAACACAGGTGCACTCTCTCTTCCATTACTCTCATATTCCGATGGGACAGCAACCCGACACGACCGGAGAGACATCTGGCACAGGACCAACGGCTTAACGTGCTTTCCGAGACACAGGGGTGTCACACCACCAACTTCCAAACTCCGGGCTGTCACAAGAGAAATTCCTATTGGAAAAACGCAATGACACTTTTTGCCCGACCTGGGAATCAAACCCAGGACTCGGCAGTCGCGCTTTCGACCGTGAGACCAACGGAGCAGAAGGCAAGTCAAACGACGTTTAGTTAAACGTAGTTTTCACTACAACTTAGTAAATAATAAATAACAATAAAACATCTGATTTACATAATAATTTAATCGTTATGTTCTGAAAGGATAACATCGATATTCCATTTTAACAAGCAATAAAATGCAAAGAAGCAACTAAAAACGAAAAACTAGAATCTCTCACGGGCTGAGTCTATCTATTTTACAACTTTGCGTAAAAATGTCAACAGATTAGAATGGAGTATGGACACCACCATTACGTTCTTTGAAAACCTGAGATAGGAATTATCCCAGGAATATTAACAAGGTCTTAAGAAAACACCTGCAAGTGATATACGGAACAAAGTAAAACTTATCGATGAGATAATTTAGAAGCATAACTTGCAGATTAGTAACATGGCAAAAACTGTGTAGTTATTGGCAATTTAGTAAAATAGCTGCCCATATTTCCAATGAGAAGGTTGATCAAGGTCAACAGGGAGATAAACCTTATAGACCCACCTGTTAACTGATAACATCAGACTGCGAAAATCTGTTTTCTCCAAGGGTTGCGAAGGTCATACGATGGAAAGTGGGTTACTGGTCATGCACCTCGTAATGACCGCACGGCCTTCTTGAGTCAAGTGACCCTGGTGATAGGGCTGTGCAAATTGTTTGAAGGACGAGAGACATTTTGTTAGATGATCATGTAGCTAAAAATATTAATACGATAACGAGTACCGATGGAAATGTCGAACACGGTGGTTTTGAATATTTAAATGAAGATGTTAATGTTCGACAATTTGGAGATTCATGTCCAGCAGTAAACGATGACAATAGACTATAACATGGGGTCAGTTTTGTAAGTAGCGATGTAGGCACTACTGCGTTTACATCATTTATAGTGTCTATGAATAGAATGATGTCAGTAACTTGACCTCTTAGAAGTAAGTTACGTTGTAAACTAAGTTTTAGTAGCATTGACTATAAACGTTTTAATGAATTATTCTTCTTTGTCATTTTTGTCACGCTTTTCAGAAACCGAATATTTGCAAAGAAAGTCATATTTTATTAGTACAATTATGTAAATCAAAATGACTTAATTTAGCATTTTGCAATAAAATAGATATATTATTAACATTCCTTGGAGCGTTAGATAAGACGGCACCTTGCATAATTCAGTATCATCGGATGCGTTGTTTATATCAACAACATGATTCTCAGTGTATTTAATGTTAATTCGCAGGTTATTAGTATTTAAATGATACTCTTTATAATATATTACCATCAATTTATCATTGTTAACTTCCTTAGTGATGTGGGAAATAGTGAGAAGTATTGACTGAATGCTTCATTAATTTATAATACTCTGTTTAAAAACATCAGTTTGCTTGGTCTCATCACTTAAAAAGCCACTTCTCACATAAGTTTAGAAATGGAATCGATCAGATTATGTATTTCTCTTTCAATTTATTATTTATAGTCTTACGAAGTAATGCCAGTATCATCAATTTAAATATCTTTTGCTGGAGGCTGAAACACATCTATATCTTAGCATACATTTCTTTCTTAGCAATCTCCATATTATCGTTTTTTAATCTGTTCATTAATCATCTCTTTAGTCTGCCTCTTTTTTTCTTCCTTCCACAGTCACACTTAACACTTAATGATATCGTCACTCTATGTTCTTTCTGTACCTATTTACAAACAACTATCAACGTCCACGGATGACATAGGTAGACAGGTACGCAAAAAATATCTAGACAATTTTTTGTTCAGCATTACAGAATCAGCGGTAATCTACAAAACCATTTTTGTCACCTAAAACGTAGCGCTTCTAACCAAAAGAAAAGACCGTGAAGTTATGGTAATCAAACTTATTAACTAAGCAAAAGAGTCATCAAAACCAAGGTACAGTTTTGCAGATTCGCGATGTCACCGAGGTGAGTGACCCCTTACGTCACCGTGACAGTTACTCTCATTGCGTGATTTGCGTCAAATTAGCTACGATTTCGTTTTTTTCACTCCATCGCGTTTTTCAGAGATGCGTGTGCGAATTATATTTGTCGGTGTTTTTTTTGTTGCGATTGTAGTACAGTTTGGTATTCTCTAGTCAATTTGGTGTGAGGATAGTGTAATGAACTGTGGGTGACAGTGCAATGAACGAAAATAAACGAATGGTGCTGTGAGAGATGTACTAACAAATCGTCTACATAAAAAACCAGCTAGTGACTACCTTATCTTGGCGCTTTACTTTTGTGTGGGATTGGAACTTCCCTTTCTTGAAATAGTTCAGTTCCCTTCATTATACCCATATATCAGATTAAGCCAATTGTGTTAGATTAAAAACATCAGCACGTGGTCCTAACACAGTACTATATGAAACTTGTTACATATCCCGTTTATGTATTAAATGCACACGTATTTTATTGTATAATTCAATGCGAGTGAATTCTTACCAGTAACAAAAACTATTGAGAATAAGCCACGGTTTTCCTGTTCGAGATTGAATAACATCGGAAATAAAAGTAATATTTTTATCATAGAGTCATTATAAGTTGTAACATATTTTTCAGGAACTTTATCAGTGTAACTGATCTTAGAGACTTCGCCAGAGGCATTTTAAAAGTGTAATGAAAACCAATTCCACTTGATGAAAAAGGAGAAGCAAAAGAGTGATAAGAAATTTGTGTTTTTTTAGATCCACAGAAACATGAACATTTGATGATGGAGATATTCGTGAGCGGGGACAAAAGTACTTTCTATGGCTAAAATGTGACAAGACTTTAGGAGAGTGCTGAAGGATCTGCAGAACGGAAGAGCAATACATGCACAAGATGTTCATTCATCTGGATTGCTGCATGCCTTGGTAAGGATAAACCATTATTGCTCTTTGAATAATCCGGCACACCTAGACTCTGGACAGATGTCAGTCGTGCCGACATAATAATAGGAGTTAAGAACACATTTCGATGACAAGCAGATTTAGCTTAAATAGACAAGTTTAGACATCAATGGCAAATATCTAAGTGACACACAAACTATGCGTTTAGCCTCACCGCATACGTACTAAAAGTACTTAAAGTACAGAGTATGTGTGTCAGTCCCACAGTCCCACATGTCACCGGCAACACCGTTATGGCATTAAAGCGACAATACAAATCTATGCGTATCGAATGACAGCTGCGCGCGCGCCGTTAGATCGTATCGCGCGGGAGTTGCAAATTGAAAATTATTATTGTAATGGTGACTCTTTGAGTTATAATCTGTAACGATCTTTGACTACTTGGCGAAATTGTATGATTATTTTGTTTGGGCTTGTATCTTTTGGGAGATTTTGCTGGATATGACAATTAAGGCTTCGATGAATGGTCATAATCATTATGTTTGGTAGAGATGGCTCAAAAAATATTCTGCATCATGCTTGTGGATGGACAAGTTCATTGTCCTCTAATTTCTGAATTGAGAATTTGATGCTCGCGAACTGGACTTTAGCCTGAAACGTGTAAACTTTGACATTAAAAATCAAATACTCAATTTACAAACAGGCTCTCATCATCTGCCTAGCCTTTTCCCAACTACATTAGGGTCGGCTTCTAGTCAAACCGGATTCAGCTGAATACCAGTATTTTACGTGGAGCGGCTGCCTACCAAACCTCCACAACCCATTAACTGGGTAACACTGTAGTTCTTGGCAAGACGGGTGTCAGATTTTCCGTCTTATGATTATCCGTAACGACTGCCAAAGATCTACAAATGACAGCCGGGAACAACGGCTTAGAGTGCTTTCTGAGGCACGGAGGAGTCATGGTATGTTATGATGGTCATCCATCCGCAGACCAACCTCGGCAAGCGTTGCTTAACCTTGAAGATTGACTCGTGCAGCTGTTGTTATTTAGCCACGAGCTCCTCCAGAAACATGTGCTGCTTACCCTCTTTACAAACTTATGTTGAAGATATAGTGATCTTAGACGATAAAGGCAAACCGCACTTTGTCCTTTTCAAATTACCATTCATAAAGTAATTTGTAACTCATCTCCCAGTCTCACACTTAACAGCCCACCACTGTATGTATTGGCAGACAACAGCCTACAAAACCATTAAATTCTACATTACATCACACAATAGTCCCACAACCTTAACAGCCTATTTAAGTCTCCATTCTGTTTAATGGGGATTAGCCCCACATCCAATAAACTTAACATGCAAACCTGCAAGCATTTGTAGGCTATATTCGTAATACCATACAGGGTTTAATACCGTAGTTTAGTGTTTGTCTATAAAATTGTTTGTTTCAGTGTGGGTTATGTTTAGGATTATGCTGGCATCTTCGGTCCATAAAACATTTAAGATGATCTCTCGATTTAAAGCTTTTCTATAATTTACACTTGTGTCTTTTATCAAACTCGATGCTGCTATATTGTGATTTGGAATGTTATAAAAATGTTTAAATCATCTTTGCTATGTCTATTATGTTTCAGGCAGATACAAATAAGTACGCTGCTATGATTTCTTGCTTATTAATATCCAAGCTCTAGATTTGTATTTAATTTGTGACACATAAATAACGTCTTTTCGGAAACAGAGGAATAGACCTAATATTTCTAACACCATGGCTCAACAAGCATTACTCAAAGACAATTCCATAATCTATAAGCCCCCATGACCTATCCCCATAACTTACAACTCTCACTGGACGACAACCAGCTTACCATAACACGTCACCATTCATAAACTCATAAAATCCTATAAAACTTACGAAAATCGTTTAATTTATGACCATAACTACCAAAAACCTATTATGTTACTTTTATTAAGCTACCGTGTATGTGATTCCCGTAAGTACCATAAATTTGTTGTGTGACAACCATAAAACTACTGGAGTCATGGGATAGCTATGGTATTATTTATGGTTATCCCTTGGTGGAGGCGTTCGAGTAATGGGCAGAGGCGGGAGAGATTGCTTCGTCTTTACGAGTGTGTGATCATACTCTCATCTTGTGTTTTACATTTGGTTTTACAGCCAGCTTAAGGTACGACTAAATAGACTCATTATCGTCCTGCCTTTGTCCTATGTTACTTGGGGACGGCGTTAAACATTTTCTACTTTCATTCCATCCTATCAACCGTCACTACCTTGTCATTCATATAACCTCTCATTATTAATTCATCTTTTCTTTGGCTTTCGTCTTTCTTTCCATCCACCGTTTCGTTTTCTCTCTATATTATATTCATAATAACGACTTATAAAGCTGTTAGCTCAAAACCAACAGAGGATGTTCAGAGCCACTCATCACTCATTAACCTTTTGAACGCCAGAGCATAAACGAATCGGTTTGCCCCCGACGCCAAGCCACAAAATCCCCTTACTTTTTGTCACATATTTGTGACGTTTGGCGTACAGGGCACGCGCTTGCTTGCCATGTATACGTGACAATGGCGTTCAAAAGGTTAGTCAGTATTTACCATGTTGACTGTCCTATCTGCATGGACTTGCTTCGTATTTTCATTTTCTTTTTGTTATACTTAACTTTGGTCTTGTTACTGTGTTATTATTAACTTTAATTAGGTGTCGTTTGCTGTTTTTGTTTTTTTTTCTTGTATTTGTAGAGGTCTCTCATCATCGACCAACTCACAAACGCCCAAGCTTCCAACTTGGACAGCTGCATTAGTTATAAAATATTATCCTAAATTTATGACACCTCTTATACTTGTTTAAACCGAAATTATGTTGACGTATCAGTTCATGAAGTCTTTGGAGCTTTGGCTGTGAATGTTGACCAGCTGCCTATCATTGCGTGTGGTAGGAAAGGCTTAGAAAGGGTTTTAATATTCATGAATTAATGTAAGATCTTAGCCGTGTTCGACAACTAGAAGCTATGATTAAGGATCAAGGGGGTGAGGTTTATAACGTCGTCTTCAGCTGTTGGACCATGACCATGTTTGAAGTTTGGAGTCGCATGAGGGAAGTCCAGGTCCCAACTATAGAAACCAGCGACTCATGAGATTGATGAAAGGGATTTTATATTTTTTGTAAGAGTTATTAGCCTCTCGATGTGGTGATGTCGACCATCAATGACAAGGTACAGAACCAGCTTAAGGGTAATTGGCAATTTCCTTTATGTAGTCGACTTATACCTGGTTATTAATTTAATCAATGCAAGCTAATTTGCTTCCCTACGTATTAACATAAAAGTTGTAATATTTAAATCCAATCAAGTCTCATTTCCTGGTGCATTTATTACGTAATTATTAATTTTCTTTGACTACATTTAAATACAATAATTAAATATTTAAGTACAGTATTTAATCGATTTAACTACCTTTACTGCAAAGAGTTAACTAAATAGACTTTAAATTACAGAGCAAAGAAACATTTCAAACAAAATGCTTGCAACGTAGCCGACCAAACATGGCGTTCATTATCGCGGCGATCGCACGCGCATGCGCGCATTGCGCGGCCACGATTACTTTCCGAAAGTGTAAATAATTCGAATTACAATAATCGATAGTTTCTCAAGTCGGTCGGTAGATGGAGGTCGTGCGCAGTGGCGCGGCGGAGGGGGGTCGTGAGAACTGGGCGACTTGCACTTTCGTCGGCGCGCGCGCAGCTCGATGCGCGATAGCGCTGCGCCGGGCGCCGCGGAGTCTGCGCACGAGTCTAGCTCAAGTACTGATTAATCATCAATCTCTCAGCTTACAAAACACGGCTGTCCTCAGAGAAAGTGCGATAACTTACATCAACATCTGTTAACGCGCGAACAGGAAATGTGACGGAGAAAATTATCAAAATCACTATCCAAAACAAATAAAAAGATACATAAGATGAAAATGACAATAGAAAAAAGTGAAGTTACTTTCTATCGCATCAAAATCAGACGACTCTCGATACAAAAACTAGTGACAATGAAACTAAAATGTTGATAGAATCACGACTCTCAACAAACACTGATGATAAGAGCACGAGGACCCCCACGGAGTGGTCATTGTCAGACATAAACACTCGTTAGTGGGCGTGTCAATTAGAAACTATCTGTTTATCAGCTCATAAATATTATAGTCGTCAAAATCATGCATATCTTATTAAAGAATCGATTATGCTACTATAGAAAACATTATGAATGTATTATTAGAAGCCACAACTAATCAAGACACAAAAGATAAACTTACAACAGCGTGTAATAATTAAGTGGAAGCTAGATTTATGTTTCTGTTAAGTCAGGTTACATTAGGACATTAATTATTTATTGGCACTTTTATATTCAACAGGTATCCGCTAAAACATCCGACGGAAGTTGCTCAACATGAGAAGCCATTATTAACAATGTGGAGGCGAACATAACAAGATAAAGTCATGTCCATACTGCAGCACACAAAAAAATAAAACTAGTCAAAGACCATCACTTAGAACTAAGTAAGAAACTTCAAATGACTAAATACGCTGCACGTACAAAAGCAAATCCGCCTTAATTAACAGACATTGATCGATAAAAAATTCATCCATATTCAACTAACAATCCTGAATGGTCGTCAATAGAGAGCTGAGTAGATGAATGGATTTCTAATTATTTGCATTAGCCGTGAACACGCTGGGAATTTTTACGTCTTTAATATTTCAATTAGCAATGCAAATTGTGGGCCTTTGGAAAGTGTTGTGGCAATGATCAGCTTCCCGTGGTTAGTGCCGGGAGGGCGGGCCAACCTCGTCACGGAATCGCTACCGACACAATTATCGAATCTAGACCACTCTCACTGAAGCAAAAAGAACACCGAGACGTAAAGAAAGCAAAGTCAGGTGCGCCCCCATTTCACTTTCCAATGACTTATCTTTACCCCGTGCTCCGAACGAAAATTAACTTAAAGCTGAAAGGAGTAGAGCTCGAAATACTTCGGAGAGCGACCGCATTGAGTCGGTAAGCATTTCATTATCAAGATTTACGAGGAAACCCTTTAAAAGCAGTTAATTGTGAGTGTTAATTTTGCTTTCTAACGATTTTTGTAAATTCTTCACTATTGTAGGGAAGATTTAACCAAGACATTCTTTAGCATCAATTATGAAAATATTTAAAGGACATAATATGATCGAGAAAAAATTAAGTGGCTACACAATAATAATGTCACCTCCAGACATCATTAAGGCAGTAATCATGCAATTTGCCATCAATACTATCGTTTACATCTCAATTGTAGATCGTGCTATTGTGGCGTTGATGCATGCGCGGAGAAGCGCCCGCGCAGCCTTAATGACAGACCATTTAGCGCAGATATCGCCGATCCGATTGAGTTGTCGGCCTTTTGCTCTGACTGAACTTTTTTACGTGTATTTGGACTAGTAGGAGATTATCTGGAGATGTCTCGACAGACTCTGTTGGCAATTACTTATTGTTGGTTATATTGACACTAATGAGTTTTCAAGGTGAACTCCTTCGGTGATTTGTTCGGTTCTGAGAATGCAGGAGCTGATTTAATGTTTGTTATTTGATGAGTGGCTTTGGTGACAGTGTTTTTAGTATGCCTATCTACCGACACTCACCATTGTTTCTATGCTAGACTATCTTCATATTTCTAAGTTAACTGTGTCCATCTTCAACAGGTGTCTTTCTTTTAGTAAATACATATGTAGAATTATCAATTTCTTCTTCTAATCCTATGTCTGTCTTCCTTTTCATTCAGTAACATCACATGGCCACTCGGCAAGTCACTTGGTTAAGTCAATCGGTCCGCACGACAATAGCGAACGCGATGTTATTTCGGGCAAAGCCTATCAATGAACCGTTAATTAAAATATTCCATTGGCCTCCTCTCTTTCTAATAACATAGGAAGAAATGAGAAAGGGTAGCAGGAAAATGGAATCAAAATGTTAAATAGAGGCCTTCGATGGGTGAGGTTTACAAGTACAGTTGATGAGAGAGAACCCTGATGATGAAGACTATCGTATACCTATTGTTATAAGATATGTAAATGAATGTAGGCGCTTTAGAGGCAAAAATGAAGCTGCATTTTAAAAACACAAACCATATAGAAAAATAAAATAAGATGGCAGGATCTGTTGTCATGAAAAGGAACAAATCTGCACAAAATTAAAAATAATAATTACTTTGCAGAGGTAGGTAAGGTTACTAAAAGAAGAGAATGAATTCATAACTTTTGTATTATGCCTCTCTTTAATAACACTAACTTATTAACTAGCTCTTAAACCTACTCTACAAGTTACCACGTTATCTACATTCTGTCTCGCAGCGATATAATAATTTGTTTCGCGTGATCTAATCAATCGGTTTGATTGTTTAAGCGTTGACATCTCACCTTGACTTCGTTCGTGTTCATCGACTGTGTGTACTTGTACGAGGCCAGAATGTACTGCTATGAACTGTGGCTTATGGATCAAGATGGGAAATTGGGAATAGACGGCCCTTCTTCTGCTTTTAAAACAGGCACGAAAAGAAGATTTTATCATGTTTGCTGATAAAATCTTTATAAGAAGCTCCATGAACTGTGTTTTATGGACCAATGTGGGAATAGACCACCCTTCTTTTGCTTTCTAAACAGGGACTAAATTATTACCAGCTAAGGCTCTTAAAATTGACTGAAGGAGATTTGTGCTGACTGCCTCATGTTTGCTAACAAAATCTTTATTAGTAGCTCAATTTACAGTAACTTATGAACTAGATGGGAATAGGGTCGGAATTTACCTGTTAGTTCTTTAAAGTGACTGAAGAATATTTATGCTGACTTTCTCATGTTTGCTGATGTAATCCTTACTAAATGGAAGTTCTTTCTATTTAGCTTTTGTAAGTATATTCTTCATTGTACTGAGTTTATTGTGTTTTGTGAATAATAGCCACATTTGACTTTGCCTTGTCTTCACATAGATTTAATATAAGAGCTATTTCTGCTCTTCGGTCTTTGTTTATCAGTCGCAAGTCTTCAAAGGCATCAACTGCATCGTTCATCACATCGATTGAGTCACTTCTTACTATTCTGAGAACTGATAGATAACTTACTCTCATTGAAATTTCGCCGACAATTTCTTAGAAACCCACATTTTGGTTTCATTGAATCCGGTTGGCTTAGAAGTTGGCTATTTTACAACGATTTAACGGTAAGTGATTTGGCTATTTTGTATCGTAAACGTGTGATTGGGGTTGTTTTCTCTCTGTGTCCGGATCTATCTTAAATCGAGGTTTATGCGAAAATGTATGCAACTCGATTTAGGTAAATTAACTTTTATTCATTGTAGGGTTCTTGGAACCGGTCAATTCATTCAAGCTTGGGTTCAATTTTACCTACATCCTGGTCGGCTAAAACTTTTAGTTCGAATTTGGTAAGGTATTAAAAGGTTTCCAATGAATAATTTATCAAGCTTCTTGCTAAGGCCTAAAGTAATGGTCTTTAAAGCTAAAAAATAAAACCGACAGACAGGCGCGAAAATTCCGCAACTTTAAAAATTCTAACGCAATCTTAAATGGCAAGTTTTTGATCTGAAAGTCGGTTTCTATTACAAAACCGAGTCCAACCTACACCCAAGTGTCGCCTACTCAACAGTTTCTAAAACAGTTCGCAAACTGCACCATATAAATTAGAATTTCTCTGGATCGCGTATAATTAATCAGCATTACGTCGGCGGGATCAAAGGAGCCGCGGAGACACTTTCGCCATTACCGCCTATAAATCGTCACGCCCACCGCATGCGCCCGCGCAACTACCCGCTATCTTAACATATTGTAACATCATATTTAAATACAATAAAGGTTTGGTGAGGCACAATTGTTGGAGGTATGAGGAGGATTCGGCTTGTGTTCATTAATTCTAGGGAGGTTGACATAAAATAGTTTTTTTTACCAGTCTTTAAGAGCATAATGAGATTTTTTTTTGTTAGATGTAGGTTATCCCTGGAAGTATCTAACTTAAGATCCCGATATCAAAACTCTTTCTTCTTTCATTGGTTCAAAACTATGCAATCGGTTACTACTTCAGTTCACTTCAGTTCAAACTTGTTGATTTATTTACTATTTATATACTGGTGTTCTTTGTTTTTTTTTTAATATGTAATTTAGCTCACACACTGATCCATTGTTGTTAATTATATTGTAAATATGTAAGTACCATGTCTCTTGCTAGCAAACTTAATTTTATCTCTGCTGATATTGTTTTGTTGTACCTATTAGTATATAAGTGTGTGCTGTATATTAGTGTAATGTTGGGTGCATTGTGCTCACGTAATATAATCAATTGATTAATGTACCTATGTATAGAAAATATTGTAAAACTTATATTTGAAAAGAGTAACTATGGAGTTTCTTGTCCGTTCTTCTCCATAAGAATCTACTTTTTGCGAATGGACAACAAGAGCCACTTATATTTTAATTTAAAACTGTAAATTTGACGTTCAAAAAGTGCCTTTTAATGGTCTAGTTGAAATAAATGAATTGACTTTGACACTTTTTAGCCTACAAGAATGTTCGATTCCTGTAGAATAAAATATACATAAGTAGATACTTCTAATGCTTACAATCAAGTAAAGTCACTTTTGCAACACTGTCACTGACAATTCAATTCAAAACTTTGCCAAATCAAACATCATTGCTTTAATTTACAACGACACCTATAATTGTCTTCAACGTAAAACATCATTGTGAACATACTCGTTTTATTAATTAGTAAAAAATAAAAGCATTGTCAACATACACAAACTTTATAGTTTAAAAGAAAACCGTGTTTCACGTCGTCATCACTAACAATGATTACGCATTTTCACTAAGTGTAATACTGTTTCCATACACAGCTTTCCATCGCTGAGAACGACTCACTTTCTATAAAGAAAATTATCGGCAAACCACCATAATTCCTTGACACCTGTCTCTTTTTAGAAATTGTCCATCGAAGTGTCAAGATAAGGTGGTCGTTCGTCGTATTGACGATAAGTTTCTTGTGTCATCCGTTGGTCTTTAAATGCTGGTTGTAATTGTCTATTGTTTGAGAGAATAAGTTAGCGATTATTTGTTTAAGAAATGGCCTTAGACGGAGTTGAGTTAAAGCGTGATTAGACTGTCACATTTCGATGGACAAAAGATTTCAAAGTGACATTCTCTGAAAACACGAACGGAAGATTTACACACGCTCGGCTGCTAAGGAATGGAATTCCCTGCCGGAATGTGTGTTTGCTGATAGCTAGTTAAAACCTGGGGTGTTTAAGTCAAGAGTGGATAGGTTATTCTAGGCAAGAATGCTCCATGGTCGACCACATCATCGCTAGCTTGTGGTCAAACACGAGTCTATCATCATCATCTGCCTAGCCTTTTTCCGGCTTCCAGTCAAACCGCATTCAGCTGAATACCAGTATTTTACATGGCGCTGCTGCCTACCAGACCTCCACAACCCATTAACTGGGTAACACGGTAGTTCTTGGCAAGACTGGAGTCAGATTTACTGGTTTCTGAAAATCCGTAACGACTGCCAAAGATCTACAAATGACAGCCGGGACCAACGGCTGCGCATCTGAGGCACGGAGGAAACTCAGTATTTTAAGATGGTCACCCATCCACCGACCAACCTTGGCAAGCGTTGCTTAACCTTGAAGATCGACCCGTGCGGCTGTTATTCTTTAGCCACTGTTATAAATTAAGCATTTTAAATTAAAATTCTATGAAAATACTTACGAAACATTCAAATTAGCATTCTTTAACAACACAGTGTAAATATAAGTCGCAAATCTGCACACACAAGGCCAAATCAACAATAAACTTTGGTCTTGAACTTGAAGAATTTCAAGGCTACTATTACTCTTAATTTTAACTACGCTCAAATCTTAACTGCCTCTTTTTATTTTCTCCCCGATACTGAGAAATCGAAGTTATCGCAGAATTTCTATAGCGAAATCAATTAGTTGAACGATTCATTTAATAATGACTGAGTCGAAAGTTCTGGTCTACACGCGAAATTTCTATAAAATTCTATATAGGTAAGGCACTCTCTCTTAATTTTAAAAGTTGGTTTTAATTGTTATGAGATAAATGAGAATTTTTTATTGCCTACTTTTTAGCCAATTTAGTGTTCATACTGTGATACAAATTTAATTCAATAATTTAACATTTGCTCTGATTTCTTAGAAACTGTGATTAAACAAGAAAAAACATAAAATTAGGAGCTGCCATATTTGTTTTACAAGTCATTTCAAACGTAGAACAAAAATTCCTAATGAATGCAATCTAACCCATGAATTATCACCTGCCAGTGCATAATTAGGTACAAAAAAAAAGAGGATAAAAATATCAGGATCTTTGACTGATGATATTAAATAAGATATCCCTGTTCAAGATGTATTATTATCTTTTTGGCGATGATATGTTCGAAAAATAATGCTTTTCGATAACATAACGATGTGAACGTCTGACAAATGTTTGGAACCACCTTTTGATGACTTTTGATAATTTATACTTTAGGCTGTGAGGTTGAAAAATTGTGTATTTTATTGACCACGTCTTCCAATTGCTAGTTATCTTCTGAACGGATCGAAAACAGGTTCCGAGGTCCCGATCAATTTTGGGCAAATCTTTCTTTTTTCTTTTGGTATTTTTTGGCACGATAACGAATGAGGCCTTGAACCAGAGCTGTTTATTTTTGTTTTTTAATGTCCCGTGTTTAAAAATAGCCTTTAGGATGCAGAAGTTGATGGTGTCATCACGCTTAGCGACAGGGAACTTCATTTTGAGTTTTGTTTTCGGAGAGAACGCGGATTTCTAAATAAAAATCAAAGGCCTAGTTTGAAAACGACCCTTTAAGTAGGTATATTTTTTTATTAAGTTAATGGCTGTAAGGTTTCTTTCTGACTTACTTAAGATTTTTATTACAATCCTAGAGCTCTGACAATCAAATTTCTTCCATTTAGATGTCCGGTCACACCCATAAAAAATGCGTTCAAATTCAGAAACTGAGATTCTATAACGATAAAGGCCCAATAGCAATTTTAACCCAAAATCTCTTGCATCAGATGTGATACTATATTTGAGTAGGTGTGGCGGTAAGGCCCTTTCATTAACATCAGAAGTGGGTGGAAGTGGGGAGGGAGGGTTGATTACACTATAATACTAGCCTTGAACATTTCTCACCCACTAAATCTCCTTACGTCGTTAAGATTGTATCTAAAAAGTGAAGCGGCTAGAAGAAAGGTTGTTTGTTTTTTTCGCATCGGAAAACGAGCTCTGTTAATTACATCATGGAGGTCTATAATTTTCGTTAATTGAATATTAATTGGGTGTTGTTTATGATGTTAAACAAGGGAGCAATATAAATTGGAAAGGCAGAAAGCCGAAGACGCTAACAAAGCAAGAGGGCAGTGTTTATGGCAACATAAAATATAATAATTTTTAGTCTGTAAGAAACTACAACGTTGGGCGTCTAGCTTTATCTATGGTTCTGTTTAACGTCCGCCATTGATCCTCCGTGTTTGTCTGTACTTACAGTGAGCATTAAAAGTGTAATAATTAGCAAGTCGTTTCAATTGGAATCAAACCTACAGCGTCCAAACGTCTTTTATAATGCGAACAGCAAAGGAGTGGAACTCTCTGCCTGCGTCTGTGTTTCCGAACGCATACGACCCTAATCTCTTCAAAATTAGAGTGAACAGGCTTCTTCTGGGTAAGCTCGCTCCATCGTCGACTTTGTCTCTGTCATCTATGACCTAGACTAGAGTCAAGAGCAAACCCATATTAAATAAAAAAAAAAAAAAAAAAAAAATATACAGTCCACACGATTACACGAAGTTAACAGGCAGAAATGCCGATTGACTTTTCCAGCAAAGCGATTGCCGCTTGTCTAGGCCAGAAAAATGTGGATCCCTAAATCTCAGTACCTTCACAAAAAAGATCACTTCCCGCGACGAAGCCAGGCTACTTTTTTCGCATTTATCGTTAAGCTAAAGGTTCGTTATGATAACTATTATTTCTCTAAATAGACAGCGGTGCGCGGGCGGGAATTTTAATGGGTAGGCATCTTGTGTGCAATGCGCACACGCTGCTTTTTGCCCCCTCCACCGCACGCAACAAATTGTTGCAGCGCCGCATTTCGTACGTTTCTAGGGTTCAACGAGTTCTAAGAGAAAATGAAATGCGTTTCAAGCGGTTTTTATCATGGTCCGAGGAAAGGTAGACGCTACGCATCTGGTAAGGCATCCGTTGAGGGCGCATCGGGAATCCTGATTGGCTAAAACAGCTAATAGGGTGACTAGGAATCGAGAATAAATTAGGACTAACCAGCTTTGTTCCGCTTAGGTAAGGTTTTTGTGGGCTGTCATTTGAATGACGTTCAGAAACGCACCCAATCTAGTCCAAGTTAATTAATGTTTTTTTTTTTCGTATGATGTAAGTTTAAGACAGCTCATTACAGCATTTCAGAAGGCTGGTTACGCGAAGTCAGCGGTAACATAGTAGGTATATGATTTCGGTAAACAAAACATTTATTACGCGTCGGCTGATTAACGAACAAGGAAACGTTAAATAATAATGTGTGCGTAATATGCAATTATAAAGTTGAAATATTTTAACTTACAGCACCTACTTACTTCTTCTTACGTGAAGAAGTTATTTATTTATGGCCGGTCTTAAAATAACGGGAAGTACGTAATACGTTTCCAACAATAATAGTTGTTAAAATCCCGTAGGAACGGTTGCTTCTTGACAAAAATTATCATCCCTGTTTTGTTACGTATGCTAGGGTTTGCCTCATTTTAGGAAAATTCAGGACTGTTTTATTTTTCACAAACATTATACATTTCTACTTTTTCATTAAGCTATAAAATTTCTCCCAACGCTCCGATCAAAACAAGATATTTTTACTTTAAATTGCGTAACAAAAACAGTTAACGAAAATATCGACCGTGACCATCTGCGTGTTTCCAAAAAACTTGAGAATCCAACACGGACATTACGAAACGATAATTAATTGATAGTATAAAAGATTTACAATATTCTTTAAGCGATGATTTCTTTATGTAACGCGAATTTACGAGGTATTAGAAATTTTAAGGTACGTTCGGTTGCGCAAGCGCCACTTTCTACTGAGTCTCTGCGACAGTTCGTGGTCGTACGTAGAAAATGTTTGATCGCTTATGTAAGATATATGATATATTGATATTTGATTTGTGATATGGGAATGAGATGTGTATCAGCTGGTTTTATTCGTACTTGATGGGCCATCAACATCAACCAGTTTCTATAAGATTTGCGTAACGTTTTTGAAGAGAGGTTTTTAAACTAAGTGAATATTCTATGTTGATGAACGCATATTGTAAGACGGTACCCCTACATATACAGTAAGAAATATTAAGAAATTTTCAAGCTTCCTATGATTTATAACCAATAAATCTTATCTAGCTCTCTGAATATCGAAAAGCACAACTTACTACTTATACAATCTTTACATGTCTTTGAAGTTCGAGATATATTTTATACAAAGACCATCAATGGCATATTTAAAATTATTTCCTACATTTAGGGCGTATTAAGCTGTTTAATGCACTTTGTTAGCCACTGTTATATATCCCAGACTGCTCATAAAACCAATCTCAGATATATTACTTGTTTATAATACGTATAATGTCCTATAGATGTCGCTTTACAAGACTACATTACATCGACGAAGTTCGTTACAGTGACCATGATTTATTGCCACAAAATAAACCACGTTTTTATTGCAAGACCATAAAGTGTGGATGGACTCAATTATAATTGTGGTATTGAGAACTTAAAGTGAATAGTTTGTGATTCCATAAGTGCTATAAGCTTGTTTTTATGAATTTCAATTGAAGACTGAAAAGCTCATTTAGCTACTTTAAAAAGAAAATGAATATACTTATAGAATATTACTGAAACGCTGCTATTATAAAAAAAAAAAACAATTAAACAGAACTTTTATTATACATTACCCAAAAAAAAATCTTGTCGCAACTTACTCATGATGATTTAAAAATATAATTCCATGTTCGCTCTTGTCCATCATCACCAAATTGGATTTATGTCACATGACTCAACGATCAACTGGCCTGCTACTCGATTTACGGTTTATTTTTAGTACTTACACTTTTATGCGTGTGCGCCGATTTTATGTTGCCAGGTACGTACCTACTTGAGCATAAATAACATGCCCTCATATAAATATATACTAATTTATTGATGAGTAGAAAAAGGACCATAATAAATGAAGTATGAGTAGAACAACTTCTTCTCTATAATTCCTTAATAAGTAATCTCTAAATAATTCCCGTAATCGTCACGTCAGGCTGACTCTGAATTACTTTTAAATTTTGAATCAGGATCCAGTACTCCAAGGAAAATAAGGAGGTTTCATCTGCTAGCATTTAGGATTTTTCATAAAACGAAACATTAATTAAGTTTCAAGTAACATAAGAATAACAGTAACACAATAAATCAGTGGCTCGTGAACACCAAGCCCTTTTCACCAGGGCCAAAAACAAATAGGAGTACTTGATGTAAATCCTAATCAATATATATAAAATTCTTCCGTTACTGACTGACTGAGTGACTGACAGACAACGCACAGCAGAAACTACTGGTAGTAGAAAGCTGATATTTGGCATGTAAGTTGGGGGTACACGGAGACACTGCGTAGGAGGGCGCTAAGAGAGAAATTTTTACGAAATTTTTCCCGAAATTTTTACGGGAACGGGAAAAGACGGGATATGCGCGTACGAAGTCGCGGGCAAAAGCTAGTTGGTACATATACCCCAGAATAGGGTGACTACATTCAAAGGTAAATGCACTTATAAAAATTAAAAAACACGTCGTTTAACAAGTTTTTGCACGAGGTCACAGTTTTTATAGCCTTATCTTAGCGGTTAATCATTGTTAAGAATTATTTATGTTTTAAAACACTTTGGCCGCTCGGACGAACAGTTGACTCGCTCGTAAATCACATTAACTAGAGTATCCTTAATATTTTAATCTTATTAAAGCGTCATTTTATTTATAACCAATTTAGCTTTGAGTTGTGACCTAAAAAGGTTGACATCACTCACATTCCTGCGCGTTTGCGGCACACATAAGTCATAGTTTAGGAAAAGAAATTAAAATGTACGACCACACGGCCACCTCACTGGTAGCTGATTTCAATGCACAACAACGTACATTCATAATTTTCTTTGGGTCATAAAAAGCACCATTTTAAATAGACCCCCGAACGTTACACAAAGTTTGCAGATATCCTAACGTCGCGATAGTCTAAGGCTCTTCTAATTTTGGCCTGCGTTTGAGCACGTCCCTTTCAAGATGGCGCCGGATACGTGACGTCTCTAAAGGCGGGAAACAATAGTAAGCCCGTTATGAATATTGAGAGCTCGGGGATTGTCAAAGGCACGCTTCAACAATTTTCGCCGTGCGTTTGGGTAGACCACTGAATTCACACTGGAATCCATTGGCCTACTGCGGTACGCACGCGCAACCGTTCACTGACGATTTTGGCGCCATGTTTCTTTACGTTCGAAATTCAAAACAACTCTTTTTTTGTGCGTGTTGTGAGGCGCGTACACATAAAATTTACATACAGCCAGGATATGAAAGGTACATTATTTTTTTTAGACGCACGGAGAACATTTAATAACCTAGTACGTCAAGTGTCGTATAAATTTTACTATACATAGACTATTTTTAGACGGAAATATCTGACGTGTCATAAATAATTACTACTCTCGATTATGGATAAATCTGAAAGCCAGTATGAAACAGCCTTCACGACGATCACACTGACAACATTGACGACCATATTTGTGTAGTGACACAACACTGAAGTGATTAGTCGAAACGTTTGCATATTTATTCAGAAATTGGTGAGTCAAATACATACACTGGATATTTTGTATTCGACCAGCATTGAGATATTGGCGGAATACGTGGAATAAAGATGAAGCCATCGTAAGGGCCGGGATCTGCTATTGTTGAGGAAAATTAAATGAAATATGGTTCCATCTTTTTAGTCACTTCAAAACATTGCTACTGCACGGAAATTAAAGATTAGAGAACTTAAGATCAGATGAAATAGAATAGAACAACAAAAGATGGTAATCCAATTATTTTAAGCCAAAAGAAAAAATAAGGTTACCAAAATGTGTGTGAAGTAAATAGGATAAAGCCGAAGAAGAGACAAATAATACTTTCCTTATCTCTCAATATCTGATAAGTAAACGATAATGATTAAACGACTCCATATTAATTGATTAATGGTCGATTACTCAACTGTTCCGCCATTTAATTAACAGTTAATAGCAGGAAATTAAGTAATGTACTTATTAAACGGTAAGCCAAAATCAGTTTTATTTAATTAATATTTGCAGCATTTTAAAGCGTTTGTTTTACAAAGCAGAAAATTTAAAAAAAAACAACAAAAATTTTGTCGCAAACGGTATCTCCAGGAAAAATTGACATGAAGCATGTGATAGTGTAAAAGATTACTGCAGACATGACTTTGAGTGAGTTTACGTAAATTTTTAATCTGGAAAATTAACTACACAGAGAATTTCATAAAATCAGGACAAACAATAATAATGAAGAATTGTAGTAAAAAAAAACACTGCATTCATTATCACTTGTGAATAATTCCAAGCAAATCAAATTAATTTATAACAGCACTACTTCATAAATTCATACATGAACTCAAATTACTATACCGCAGATCTGACATCCACATAAACAAAAAAAACTAGACACAAACTAATCTTATGTAAACGCGAAAGTAAAGTAATTACCTCTATAAACGTGACGTTAATAAAAACGTTAGAAGATTTAAAACTTCACGGTTTCGTAAACACAAAAATGTAATTCGCAAAGATATAGCGGTTCCGATACCAACAATAGGTGTTTATTAGGTAACACACAACAACAGACAATAACTGTTATATTATATAATCAGTCATAATGCCTAAATTGTATGTGTGTTAATTAATATAATAAAACAAAAAACGTTGCCTGTGAAGTTTGAGACTTTCCGACAAAGATCGCGATTGTGGTCACACTAGTGTGAGAATTTTTGTGATAACCAGAGATCGGAATAGGTAGACTATATTAACCTAATGATCGTGGAAGTAAGTAAAGTGGATTTAAGAAATTGCAAATTACTTATTGCGCTTTGAATACATTTTAACAAAATTATTAAATTCAAGAATCTTATATGTTTTGAGAGTTCCGTACCTACTTAAACTGTTAACTTTGTTCTTGCACAACTCTTTCTTCTTTTGATTCTTCAAATCAATATTTTGTAACTTACTCAAAGTCCAGTTCATGTTTTTATAATTCCGGGTTTTAATTGTCATGATTCCATTTCTGATTCCTGGGTTTTACAGGAGGTATTATCAACTCTACGTTACTTACTTCCACGACAATTAGGTAAATATAGTCTAGCTATTCCGATCTCTGGTGATAACAGTGATGTAACACTTGTGCTTTAAGAGAGGTCAGTGACTGATTATGATGCGTTAGCGAGAGTAAGAGATATTAAGGTTTTTATGGGTTCATAGCCTGTTTATAGGTCTGTAGACAGTTATTTGAGACGTCATTTTGACTATATGAGTCTGCAATACTGTTGTATCTTGTATTAATAAATATCATCGTCGCGTCGGTAGATAAAATATGATATAGGTACCCAGTTATTGTTTATAACTTTAGAGAAGTAATATTGCTTTTGTTTAGTAATATGGTTCATCAGAATTTTCGAGAAAAACGTTGGTTTATAAACCAGCGCTGTGGCTCTGTCCCGTACACGAGTCCCAGCATTATACTGAGCGATTGGCCGTTTTGCGCGAATGTGACGCATCTTCCTTGCATAACTTTTGTAATTTTGTTTTTTTTTTTTTCTTTGTATGCGTCATGCTTGGCGCAAAACTTTTTTTCTTTCTTTCTATTGTCCAAGTAGTTAGATTTCTAGTTTTATTAGCCTGTTTTTTTTAAAATGCTGTGAACAGGCGTTATGGCCAATGCTAGCTCCACCGGTAGGCTTCTCATAGGTATTTGAGAAGAGACATTTTATCTGTACCAGGACAAATTATAGTCCCCAAACTCCACTTCAAAGTCGACAAGTCAAGTATCATTCATAAATCATAATAATGGGCTCCGAATACCCTCACGTGCTGGCCGAAATACACATTAAAGAGTCAGAGGATCGGCTCCAGAGGAATTAAGGGAATTACTGGGAATGCTCCGGTAATCTTGGCCGAAATGAGTCTGGAGAGGTACGTGTCCATTGTACTCTTGGGCGGTGAACTGAGTATGGAAAATTTTGAGAAGGAGTTTGTAAATACTATAGAAGATTTTTTGATAAAGTTGATAGAGAAACAATGATATTTACAGATGGTCTAGGAGTTGATGATTTGAAGAAGGTGGCTGGCAGCGGATGGATGCGGACCGCTCAGGACCGGGATGGTTGGCGATATGAAGGAGATCAACTAGAACAAAGTCGAGGTATAGGCCAGGAACACAGATGTTACTTGCATTCAGCGGATGTCGATGTCCTGCAGTGACGCATTTCGGTTGGAATCATCATCATGAAAGAATCAATCTGTGAATGGAACTTGAGATTCTATTAAATTTAATCTCAAATCGACGTGTAGTTAGCACATTAAAAGACGTTTATGATTGTGAAGCACAAAGAAAACAAGACATTAGAAAAAGGACCACTTTTCATTTTTATTTTTTACATCCAGAATATCTTGAATTATAAAAGCTGGCATTTATTCCCGTACCGTACGTACAAACGGAGTAAGACCAATTTTATTTTTTTTGATCGGCCCATGCCCGGGGCTACAATTAGCCGTCGATTTGCCTACGCCGCGCCGTGCGCCCGCGCAGCCAACGTCACGAGCGATATGCGCACGCAGCGATCGAGATCGATCTCGACGATATGTGAGGCCGTTACGATTGGTTTAGATTGCTTAGGAATACGAGAATCATGTGGTTTTTTAAGTAAATTATGTTTATTTATTTTTTTCAAATCTATATGAAGGTTCGACGGTCCTTTGAATAATTTGATTTCTAAATTGAGCCTCTCATTTTACATCGAAGTTTTTCATGTGAACACTTGCGTCACAGATTTTTGTGAGTTTATTTAAATTCAGCGCATAAAGTAAAACCTTTCGCATAATTTTAAAACGAAATCGGATAACACCCCAATCCATAAGGTAAGTAGGTACACATTTTAGGGCACCGAGAGGTCAAAAATGGTCGATAAATTCAAAAATATCAGTGTCGTCGACCGACGCTGGGAAATTTCACACGGTTTAAAAATTTATGAATGTTTAAAACAAATAAGGTTATACTTGTCGCATTTCAAGAGAAGTGGGCCGGTGAATTTAAATTTTAAAATTATTGTGAGAAGGGTTCCGCAAGCGATGGTTCCGTTGTACGGGGCCCATCTTGAGACGATGCCTCACCTGTAACAAAAAGAAAGGTAATGCTTAAATAAGTACTTTATGAGGACAAGATGACGTTGTGACTTGTGATTCAAAGAGGATTCTGTTTTTGCGTAGGTAGAGTGTGAAACAGGATCCGGAACGCAGTAGTTATTAACATAAGTTTCATTCAACATTCTCTAAAAGAAAAGATAAATAAAGATAACATAATTGACTATGTCAAGAGTCAACCAATAAAGGCAATGACTTCAAAAAAAAACACAAAAATAGAAGTGTACGGAAAAGAATTCTAAAATCAAAAAAACCGAGGGCTGGGCTTTTCTCCGGCCAAAGGACCAGCATTGCCATTCAACGCGGCAATGATGCCAGTGTTCTGGACTTTTGCCATTGACAGCGATGTGGATGAATATTTTGAAGCCTATTTTTCTATAATATGTATGTATTTAGAAATATATAAGTATGTTTATCAGTTGTCTGGTTGCCATAGCACAGGCTCTGCCTAGTTTGGGATCGGATGAAAGTGTGTGAGTTGTGCAAAGATATTAAAAAAAAAAAAAAGATTTATTTTGTTTTTATACGCGTTTGTACATAATTTCACGATTTTTTTACTCTAGTTGTATTTAGTTGTTACTTGTTCATATAATTCGTTAAATGTAAATAAATCAAAAAGTTTAAATACCGTTAAATTCAAATAAATAGGTAAAATCGATAAGCCATAAGTAAAATCAATCCATGAAAACCACATTGAAAATATTCCTAAACCACAGGCAGATGGCTATCGTAAAACAGTAAATGCATGGAAAAGATGTTCAGCTTACATGAACTTTACCGTACTCCCTTTTACGACTGACCCTGGGTCAGACACAGCTATTTCCTGACCATGGCAAACAAAACCAGTCACTGGCCTATTATTGTTCTATACATGCCAAACATTTAAGTTTAAACACCATTGGGAGGAGCTCGTGGCTAAATAATAACAGCCGCACGGGTCGATCTTCAAGGTTAAGCAACGCTTACCGAGGTTGGTCTGTGGATGGGTGACCATCTTAACATACCGAGACTCCTCCGTGCCTCGGAAAGCACGTTAAGCCGTTGGTCCCGGCTGTCATTTGTAGATTTGCAGTCGTTACGGATAGTCAGAAGCCAGATAATCTGACACCAGTCTTGCCAAGGAGTACCGTGTTACCCAGNCGCCCGCGCAGCCAACGTCACGAGCGATATGCGCACGCAGCGATCGAGATCGATCTCGACGATATGTGAGGCCGTTACGATTGGTTTAGATTGCTTAGGAATACGAGAATCATGTGGTTTTTTAAGTAAATTATGTTTATTTATTTTTTTCAAATCTATATGAAGGTTCGACGGTCCTTTGAATAATTTGATTTCTAAATTGAGCCTCTCATTTTACATCGAAGTTTTTCATGTGAACACTTGCGTCACAGATTTTTGTGAGTTTATTTAAATTCAGCGCATAAAGTAAAACCTTTCGCATAATTTTAAAACGAAATCGGATAACACCCCAATCCATAAGGTAAGTAGGTACACATTTTAGGGCACCGAGAGGTCAAAAATGGTCGATAAATTCAAAAATATCAGTGTCGTCGACCGACGCTGGGAAATTTCACACGGTTTAAAAATTTATGAATGTTTAAAACAAATAAGGTTATACTTGTCGCATTTCAAGAGAAGTGGGCCGGTGAATTTAAATTTTAAAATTATTGTGAGAAGGGTTCCGCAAGCGATGGTTCCGTTGTACGGGGCCCATCTTGAGACGATGCCTCACCTGTAACAAAAAGAAAGGTAATGCTTAAATAAGTACTTTATGAGGACAAGATGACGTTGTGACTTGTGATTCAAAGAGGATTCTGTTTTTGCGTAGGTAGAGTGTGAAACAGGATCCGGAACGCAGTAGTTATTAACATAAGTTTCATTCAACATTCTCTAAAAGAAAAGATAAATAAAGATAACATAATTGACTATGTCAAGAGTCAACCAATAAAGGCAATGACTTCAAAAAAAAACACAAAAATAGAAGTGTACGGAAAAGAATTCTAAAATCAAAAAAACCGAGGGCTGGGCTTTTCTCCGGCCAAAGGACCAGCATTGCCATTCAACGCGGCAATGATGCCAGTGTTCTGGACTTTTGCCATTGACAGCGATGTGGATGAATATTTTGAAGCCTATTTTTCTATAATATGTATGTATTTAGAAATATATAAGTATGTTTATCAGTTGTCTGGTTGCCATAGCACAGGCTCTGCCTAGTTTGGGATCGGATGAAAGTGTGTGAGTTGTGCAAAGATATTAAAAAAAAAAAAAAGATTTATTTTGTTTTTATACGCGTTTGTACATAATTTCACGATTTTTTTACTCTAGTTGTATTTAGTTGTTACTTGTTCATATAATTCGTTAAATGTAAATAAATCAAAAAGTTTAAATACCGTTAAATTCAAATAAATAGGTAAAATCGATAAGCCATAAGTAAAATCAATCCATGAAAACCACATTGAAAATATTCCTAAACCACAGGCAGATGGCTATCGTAAAACAGTAAATGCATGGAAAAGATGTTCAGCTTACATGAACTTTACCGTACTCCCTTTTACGACTGACCCTGGGTCAGACACAGCTATTTCCTGACCATGGCAAACAAAACCAGTCACTGGCCTATTATTGTTCTATACATGCCAAACATTTAAGTTTAAACACCATTGGGAGGAGCTCGTGGCTAAATAATAACAGCCGCACGGGTCGATCTTCAAGGTTAAGCAACGCTTACCGAGGTTGGTCTGTGGATGGGTGACCATCTTAACATACCGAGACTCCTCCGTGCCTCGGAAAGCACGTTAAGCCGTTGGTCCCGGCTGTCATTTGTAGATTTGCAGTCGTTACGGATAGTCAGAAGCCAGATAATCTGACACCAGTCTTGCCAAGGAGTACCGTGTTACCCATTTAATGGGTTGTGGAGGTCTGGTTGGCAGCCGCTCCACGTAAAATACTGGTATTCAGCTGAATCCGGTTTGACTAGAAGCCGACCCCAATATAGCTGGGAAAAGGCTAGGCAGATGATGGGACTTAGGAAACTCACGTCCGACGACAGAATATTTTTTTAATAATTGGGAGCAAAACTTGGTTGTGATTTTTTTCATCACTTCATCAGTCAACATTCAACATTTTTAACAGCGTGTAGAAGGACCAATACAGCACTGAGATATAGCCATAATCAATATTGACAACTGTGACGGAGTCATGAAACAATAACTGACCAACAAACAAGATTGTAACGCAAAGAACAATTTAGGCTAAGCAAGTCCGAAAGCAATTTAGCAACGAAAGTTAATATTCAGGATCAAATCTCTGAACAGGTCTCAACAATGTCTCATTAAATCACAGCTCTATCTACAGATGAAGAAATACATTAAAGTATCAGATCAAGTTACTTCAATGAAGCAATCATAACTTGTAACTTAAGCACAATGATATTTAACTGCAAATAAAACTTAATAACGTTGTGCAATTTGTTTTAAAGTGCTCTGTTGACAAATCAACGGCTGGTGAGCGTCCGATTACTTTCCCGATATGACTTGAAGTGTCAAGTGTAGAGTTACTGGCTTCTAAGTAGGGTGGTGTGAGGACCAGGTGTACTGGGTTTCTAGAACTTGAGTGGATTATGCAAGAGCTTAAACTGACACTAAATATCTGATTGCACAGATACTGACGCATCTTGGTAAATCCTGGTGTCGTAAACCTTTTTGCAATGGTCTTAATATTATGACGATGCAGGGCAGATTTTATGACAAAGACAGGGTTCTATATGTACCTAGATTTTTGAGGATTTCGTTGCAGGCCCACGATTTAAATTGCGGTTAGTGATTTTTGGTGCAAGTGAACCTTAATATTATGTCTTACCAAAAGTTGATATTTAGCTTAAACTGAAATTTATCGATCAGCCTAGCCTTTTCCAAATTATTTCGGGGCAAGCTATATATACTTCGTTCCAAAACTCAAATCGCAGACGTATGCAACTCAGCTACCAATCTAAAATGGAACTGGGCTGGCCACATCTGCCGCATGTCGCAACAAAACTGGGCAAAAGTGGCCACGGATTGGGTTCCAAGCAACAGGAACCGGCGACGCGGTAAGCCCAGGAGGAGATGGCGGGACGAGTTAGACTCCTACCGAAAGGATTGGCCAGATGTGGCAAGGGACAGAGAACAGTGGAAGAAAGGAAGGGAGGCCTTTGCCCTGCAGTGGGACACTACAGGCTCATAATAAGCTTCTAATCTAACGGGATGCAGCAGAATATCAATATACCTATAACATGGAGGGATAGGCAGTCCTTCTTCGGTCTTCACAACCAACTTACAGGAGGCTCGATCTCCTTTTATTTTATTTATTGTATGTGTGTATTCCATTCTATTTTTTTAATTGTTTCATATTTACACATTATTTTATAATAATTATTTTATTTGTATCTGAATATTTATGGTTAGATGTGCTCCGTAGGATACCAGCGCTGTGATATTTTTTTTTTTTCATATCGCCACATATGCTGAGATAAGGACCTTTTTGGCCTCGCACTAATTAATTTCACGTTGTTTGCGTTATAATTGTTAGGTAGTCTTTAAATTTTTTTTACTTTTTTGTCAGTTAAACATTTTTCTTTCTTTCTTTCTTTCTTGGTCTCGGGCTTCTGACTTGCTGTAACGACTATCAAAGATCTATCCATGAGAGCCACTGCCTATTCTGGTCTCCAAAAGTTGTTAGATCTTCTGCCTTCTGGCTAGTATTATCCGCGATGACTGCCAAATATCTACAAACGACCGTCGGGACCAACTAACTGACGATGCAAATGAATTGCCCATCAGACGTAATAAAACGATTTTCTATCGAAAGTATCTTCTACGTGCGAGTACAAATTTTAGTTCCAACTTTTATTCAGTGAAAGTAACAGTTATTTTTATCTGTCCAGCAAAACGCGATTAGTGATGGACGAGACGTAATTTTTCAAGCTTTTTGTCGATTTGCTATTTCACAACAAGTTTTGAATGTCCGTTGGATGGGACTTTTATTTTTTTTACTGGTTGCCGCTCGCGTGATTGTCGAAAATTATACCAAGGGAACATACTTCCGAGATAAAAACTGTCCTATGTCCTTTCCCGGGACTCAAACAATCTCTATACCAAATTTCATCTAAATCGGTCCAGCCGTTTGCGCGTGAAGAAGTAACAAACATACACACACAAACTCACATACTTTCGCCTTTATAATATTAGTGTGATGTTATAAAACGACCGTTTGAACATCAACATTGGTACAAGGTGATTTTTTATAGATTTGTACATTTTCTTACGTTCCGTTGGTAGCTGACTTGGCTTAGGATCTTATTAATTTTAATAGGAAAACTTTAAACTTCTGAAAACTATGCGTCATTAATATCAGTTAAACAAATTTCTGCACTGTAAATCAGTGATGAAATCGAGCTGATTCGATAATCGCCTTATAGCGAGTTTTTTACGTTTACGATCTCGTTAAAGCAAACGTCAATTTGTGTTGAAATTAAACTCGCACTAAGGCCTGCGATTGCAGTTTAAATGTATTTTTACCACAACAAGAAACGCCGCTTCAAAGTAATTAATCACCCGAAACGCTATCAATACAAAAGCCATCATTATCTGCCCAGCCTTTTTTCCAACTATATTGGGGTCGACTCCCAGTCATACCGGATACAGCTGAATACCAGTATTTTACGTGTAGCGGCTACCTACCAGACCTCCACAACCCATTAACTGGGTAAGACGGTACCTACTTCTTGGCAAGACTGGTGTCAAATTTCCTTGCTTCTGACAATCCTTAACGACTGCCGGGACCAACAGCTTATCGTGCTTTCCAAGGCACTGAGGAATCTCGGTATGTTAAGATGGTCACCCATCCACAAACCGACCTCGGCAAGCGTTGCTTAACCTTGAAGATCGACCCGTGCGGCTATTATTATTTAGCCACGAGCTCCTATCAGCAATCAATAAAAAAGCCATCAAACAAAAAACTTTAAAATATTCCGTTTTTTCAGTGCTCGCAACAAAAGTATTATTAAACCCACAATCAATGCAGTTAGACCTGTTATCAAAAATCCCGTTTTACAAAAGGAAAACCTGTAGATAACTTTGAACAATATAACTTATACATAAGTAATTACTTCTTGGTATTGGAGACTTAAGGCTCTTACACACAGCCGCGTTATTATCGGGACATAATATCGGAACTGCGATATCTGTTTTCAGTAACTTTTTTAAAGTGATAACTTTTTATGGGAGGGTAAACCACTTCGTGACGTAACGCGTTACGGCGCCCGTCTGCCTGGCATCCCTTTCTCTCACGCATACGGCAGCGGTAGGCAGGCTCTTCCTCTCTCACTCTAACCCACAGCGCTAGTCGTATTTCGGACAGACGCTTCCCATATTTAATAGTTCATCTTAGATCAGTTTAAGTTAGTTTTATCACTTCAGTCGGGCGTCCCGAGACGCACACGTTTTTTTTTTTTTAAATGTTTATAATGATAATCAATTGACTTCTCCCGCTCTAGGCGGAGCGGTCAGTGTCATACTCTTAATGACAGTGAAATCAAAATGCCCTTTGAAACCCTGGCAGTGTTTTCAGAGCCTACATAATAACAACACAATAGAAGTAGGACGCTTGCGTTCCTCCGTCCTGCGATATTCCGAATATGAGTTCTTGAACATTTTGAATTAGAATGCTAATCTTACATACATACCATTAGTACCTCAATAATTTCGTTTTGCCGTCTGGTATTCTAACTAGAAGTTCTATATTGATTTATCAACATCAGAAGTTTTATTTATCACTAACAGTTAAAAATATCGGATGCATTATCGCAATAACGCATCCGATATTTTACTTGAGATATGTTTGTTTGAAGTTTTAAAGATATCTTGTTCTATTTTTGGCATGTTACTGTTTTTTTATCCCCAATAAATAAAATAAAATATTATCGAGCGATAATACCGCGGCTGTAGGGGAGAGCCTTTAACCGGCCGAGCAGTAAGCGCGTACGCTGCGCCTGCGCTGCGCATGACCTTTAGAACTACTTTTTACTTGTAGGTAAAAATCACTGTCCGTCATCGCTTGGTACTAGGTACATTCTTGGTACGTTGTTATGTAGTGAGGTATTTTTATTTTAAGAGCGTTTATCCTTATAATTTATCGTGTAGTTTTTAAGTGGAATTTATTCGTAGTATTTTTATTAATACGCAAAATTATTCCAATAATTGCCCGACTGGACATTGCACGGGACGTTCGGTTGATCGCGACTAAAGAATTTTGGTCCTCAAGGTTCTAGATAAAACAGACCTCATTTTTTAGGTAATTGTTCTTTTCGGCACATTTGATTTCAAGTACTACGTCATCTTTTGAATCATATGTTCATGACATGACATTTTAATAGATAAAAAATATGTATCCTTCATATTCAATGTGTTGTAACGATTTAGCGTTATCATGTTTTTCTTTCAAACCTGTAGCAACAATTCCATTAAAACAAAATCCAAATAACAACACGTAAATCCGAATGACACCATCTCCGCTTATGTAGCAACTACCAATAAATAATCCACTTGACCAGTTCGGCTCAAAAGACCAGGTTTCAATACTAATGACAGGTAGACCTGAATCGATGACGATCGCAGATTTTTAATCTCGATTGACAAGTGGTTAATGTAAGGATGTTTGACAGCAACATTTCATCATGGATGGTGAAGATTTCTATACTGATTCAGAATTGCAAGGTGACTTAGATATAACTTAGAGATAGGTGACATACTTTCGAGTAATGATAGCTTTAATCCTAAGATGAGCTTGACAGTTCAATTGATTTACAAACCTCTGAGGAGCTGAGGAATCGACAACACGTTTATAAAAACGTGTTGTCGATTCCTCAGCTCCTCATCTTTGAGCTTCTTCAACCTCTGAGTTGTGTGGAAATGCTTGCACTGTCTGGACAGGTCTTATCAAATCTGTTTTGTGCTTTCATCAAAAGACCAGCTAAGACATTACACTACATTGTTCTCGTATGATTTGACTAGCACCTAAGGATTATATTAACTTTAATAACTCAATAAAACCTTAGTTTTTCCTTAAAAATATTAATTAATTAAATATATATATTTATAGCTTATATATTTCTTACCGTTTCGTCTATATCTTGTCTGTGACTATCCTAGTCTGCTAGTACGCTCATTATTTAATCGTTCACTATTTATGCGAATACACTACCTCCTAAGATACAGGATCTTCCTAGTTTAGGAGTCAGGGATCAAATTTTGTATTGACTGCACTTTACCCATCTCTAGCACACTATTTTTGTAATAATTTTTTCTGTCCCCTAGTAACAATTATGTGTACTTTTAACATGTGTCAAACTGTGCTTTGCGAATAAATTATTATAATTATAATAAGACTAAGAAACGAGTTTCCTTGAAGAGTTGGTAACGAGACACCGACGTCATAGTATACTATTATAGTTTAAATTGACAAAAAAGATCAAAAAAATATCATTGGCAGTAAGGAAATACTACAAGTAAGGTGAAAATCGCTTTGCAAAAATCAGCAATTACTCTTTACGAGCAAACTATTCCAGATCATTTAGAGCCACCAATAACTTCGGAGGTTAACAACCATTAGACCTGTTTACACTGTTTAGGAGCTCTGACATTATCTTTAAATACATTTGTCCTTACCTTATTGTTTTGAACTCCCGACTCTGCCGTCATGGCTAAATAAATGTCAAATCTGCCCAACTATGGCTAATTAGGCCACCACAGATGCTTAACATCTTGTGACAGACATTTTAAAATGTCGGCCATTTTGTTTGCATGGTAAACCTGGTATTTAAAGATTAAGCTGTCTATGGAATGATGGTAGAATATTGAGGGCAGGATTATATAGGGTTAGCAAAGAAAGGAATGAAAATATGAAATGAGAATAGATTATGCGGGGTCAAGTATTTAAGCTCTAGCCTTACGGTCAACTTTTATGGCATTTCGCGTAATGGTTGCTCTTTAATCTGAAGAGAAATTATGAAACCAACACAAACATTTACTTACTTGTAGTTATACGCCTACAGTCAAAGCCACTAATTTCACCTGATTAATAAATAACAGTTAAATTCGATAATGTCACCCATCAATCCTTAATTTCGGATATAATTGACGCAGAAAAGCGAAAGCAATACATTGGACCTTATTAAATACTCCATATACTTTCTCAGTTATCTCGAGGCGGCCATTCATCGCATCGAAACCAGCGATAATTTCTCAAAGTACCCGCATGTCCACAATTTTGTTAAATGTCACTGCAACCTGTCCACTGACCCGGTCAGTTTTTCACTAACTTTACTTACACCAAGTAATCTGATCGTGATATTTTTATATTAAAACGATTGTTTACTGTCCTGGATTTACATTGTATCCGTTACAGGCTCAATAGCAGCGGAGAGTTCTGATGGGTTTTGAAATGGGCGAAAAATATAGACTATTTGAACACCAGCGTAGGAATCAGGCAATTTGCGAGAGTTTACTGAACGAAATGGGGTGTTGTGTTCATAAATGACGGTGAAGCGAGCTAATATTTTAGCAAATGTTGCTTCGAGCAGTGCTTAGAGCTTAGTATGATGCTTCTGAAGTATCGAACGGATTGTAAAACCGTTTTGATTTGAAAAAGTGCGGCGTTCTAAGACTGAAGCTATCGTTACTGATTTGACTAATCAATATTTTATTTGAAAAGAGTAACTATGGTGTTTCTTGTCCGTACTTCTACATAAGCACTTTGCGAAATGACAACTAAAGTCACCTTTTTAAACTGCAAATGTTGACGTTCTAAAGTGCCTTTGTCTAATTGAAAATTAATAAATGTTTTGACTTTGACAATATAGACAATACTTGCAAACACTGGTCATTAGTCTTCCAAAAGACAATGAAACAATGATCATCGTGCGACAAATATTTGATCGGCTGCAGCTCATTATGCAGAAGCTTTAAATCGTTGAACTAACATCCTTCCATTCCAAGAGACGACAATTCCAAAAGGCTTATCGGTGTAAGCAATACAACCTGGGAATACTGGCAGTAGCCACAAGAGCCGAACGGCAGGTACAAACAATGTTTACGGAAATTGTCTTCCAAATAAGCGAGGCACGAGTCAACTGAATAAATATCACGGTATTATTAAAATTATTCGCCAAAATTGTCAGAAGAAAGCTTTGTTTTACTGGGTCAAGGGTCTGGGGCCATAACCTAGGTTCTTTAAATGGCGGTGGTCGATGACAAGAACATAGCATATGAATGGGAACGCACTCATAAAATTCAACAAGAGGATCCAAGGTTTTGGCAATACGTGCTGAGTCCTTCTTTGTGTTTAATTTAGCAAATTGACTCTCGAGCGAATGTGACTTTGTATATTTGTCTGGACAAGAGGCTGCTAAACAAACATACCTCAGGATTCGTGAGAATTCGACACAAAGATTTGGCCACAACGCAGCAGAATTTGCATTACCAAAGAGGCAAGTGCGTATTCTTAGTTAAACCAAGCCATAAACCTTAAAAGCAAAGAGAGAACTTTATCCTTTATTGAATACATTACATCCTCCGATAATACCATAAAAGAAAGGCAAGAATGGCCTTTCCTTCTAAAGCTATAGCAATTTTGCCTAGTTAATATGCAAATGAGGTGGGACCTGCGCAAGCACATTTGTCCTACTAATGGCGCTGCACATGATTTATGTGAAACAATCAACGCGGCGCCGTCACCTTTTTTTGCTCTGCAGCGAAAAATATTGGCAACATTAACGATATTATCGCCATTTTTATTTCAGGGGTCCGTAATAAATTCGAAAAGACGTTCTGATTTAACATACAATGGTCTGAGAACCGAAAATCGCCTGCAGGGGAGTCTGGGAAGTGTAAATAAATGCATGGCTTCTTCGAAAATCCGATTGGTAACGATTGGTATCCTGTTATGTACCGTTTTAGAGGGTATTATTCAAATTCGGAGGCTGTAGGGTCGTTTAATTTAGAGAATGTATTATGTTGACGGAAATGAAATGGTAATTGCAACAATTCTACCTGCAGTATCTTGAGAAATGCATAAGCACCAGCTGAAGGGAACGGGTTACTGCTGTGGGTGTAAAGTAGGGCTGCAGCCTATAACTTCAGCCATAGTCATTGCGTTTGAAATGCCATTGAAAAGCGGCGGAAATGAAGTCCCTTCCTAAGTCACCATTGTGTTAGAAGAGAAAAATGTAGTTACAACACTAAACACACTCATATCTCAAGCCAGTGGTATTTAGCGTTGGATAAAATTAAAGAAAAGACCGAACAACGTCTTTACGTTTTTATTATGTGCTTCTTTGACAGCTGTCAAATTCAAGTCAAATAACTGACATTGACAGCTGTCAATGCACTGCATACCATAGACTAAATTCCTCAAAAGGTAGCCTATCATAAATTCATTAACCCCAATTTTAATCCTTCAAAAAACGAACCAATTAAAACTAAATCTGTCCACCATAGAACTATTAAGGGCATCCAATAAACAACGGTTACTAGAGTGCGGACGCAATAAATTGCAATTACGGGCAATTACTACTAAGCACGATGTTTGGGCGTTGTGTTATTTATCTCCTAATTAGCTGGCTTTCAAGGTGCTGGTTCGAATATTAAAGGTGAATAAAGCCTTATCTGGGTGCGCTTTCGTCAGTTGTCACATTGTGTTTGCTAAGGTTCTCAGTGGGGAGAAAGATGGAAATGTCGTCTTCTTTACGTAAGGGATTGTCTTTTAAGACTTAGGAAGCCATAAAAGTATAATTCATCGCATGATTAACACCACATCTTTTCATATAAACAATTATTTCTGAACGTAACGACATCATCTTATTTTTAGTCGAAAGAAGTCCACTGCTGGTCACGAGTCACGAGGAAAGTCCAGTCATTTTTAAAAATGACTGGACTTTCCTGTCTCGAATCGGCTGATTCACAATAGTTATCTGTGTGAAACTAATAAGATACCCGAAGCTGTAGTTCCAAATCAATTGTAAAATATTTAATAAAAAAATAAGGAGGTGCTCTGCCTTTTGAACCCCTAGAGGCCTTAATACGTTTTATATAAGACCACAAAGCCAGCCTTATGTTGTCATGTACCGATAACAACGTCCACACTTAGAAATAGTTCCATTCGAAACCCAAATCTGGCCTCGTTCCCTTCCAGCACAAAACGTGGTCACGTACAGCACAGCATTTAATACGACTATGCTATGCAGATACCGAGGGCAGTGTTAATCATGCTGCGTGGGAGTTGATACGAACATCTCACGTTTTAAGGGCCTCGTTGGACAAAGGACCGGGTCTTTATGTCCGGAAATTATGAGGAATTGAGGAAATATGGTGTAATTGAGTTAGAAGCAGCGAAGTTTAAGTCTATGTGTGCGTATACACGCAATAAACATGTAAAGATACAAACATATAGACAAAAAGATAGATGTATAGATTGGCTTTGAGGAGACCCACAGCGGAGAATAAATGGCCATAAGCAACACAAATACACAGATACATCTTCATTTCTCGTCTTTCAACGCAACAAACAACAGCAATGAAAAGCAATTACACTCCCAACAAAACATTACCAACATCAAAAATTAATAACTTCCTAAAACGCAGCGCATAAATCGACCCGACGCATAAATTTATCTGGCAACCCTAGCTGGACCGTTAGGCAGGAAATATAGACGCGCGAAAATCATAAACCGTTGAGCGTGAGCAGTGTCGAGGGGAACGACAGACGACACGCAGTCGCGACTCGCAGCCGCTTGTAAAACCATAAACAAACTCAGAAAATGTGTCAACTGGGGAGTGCTACAGCTGTTATTGCAGGCGTAATATTGTTACCAGTGAGGAATTATGGTGGAAAGGATTATAGACGGGTGCGGCTAGGAACGGTAGGAACGGACGGTTTGAAGGAAATTGTTTATGGGTCAATACTTTTTTTAAACTGAAACCATAGACACAAATGGAGATGACGGAATGGACCAGGATCCTTCCAAATAGTGATGTATTAATTCCAAATAGTATGACCTGAGAAAGGTTGGAAGCAAAGTAAGGAATCCTTCTTGCCTTCAGGTGGACACAACTTAAATGCAGCAAACATAATCCCAACTCAGTAACTTGACAGTCTATACAGATTTGGTAACTGATGATAAGAATTAGGGTTAAACGAAAAAAGGCTTATCCAAAATCGGATTAAATCTTCTTTACTTTAACGAACGGTAATCTCTCAGGATTTTATTCAAAACTAACATTCTTCGTAACAACTAATCCAGCAAAAATCCACGACGGAAGGCAACGGTGTAGTACACCGTCAGAAGCATTGCCGCCGGTGATATCAACCGCTTCTCGTTTCCCGGATAACGTGGCGCATGCGCAAGGGATACTATAAACGTGCTGGCATGTGTTGCGGTGTCATCTCGTATGGTAAGTGTATTGTTTTATGAGCGTATTATTGTATTAAGATGCTTTGGAATGCGGATTGACGCGTATGATATGACATTTTATGAATATGCCTAGAACTTGTTATACCTGGTCCTCAAAATATCTGATCCGACGGAGGTCCTGGTGGTCACAGGAACTGGTCGTCATGGCGATGCTTAGGGAGACCTATGTCCAGCAGTGGACGTCTTACAATAGGAAGCATGGTAATAATGATGATCCCTAAACCTGTCTATCTCTTCGTTCATATTTTAATTTGCCCTCTCTTTCTTCCTCCTTTGGAGACATGGTGAAACAAGCTTATAAGAGCTCTTTAACATAACAACTAATTAAAATAAACATAACATTTTACCGTCACATAACACATATAAAATCTGACGTCTGTCAACTGTGATTACATCTGACTTGTCTCTAACCTGTTACCAGTAAGATTATAAGCACTGGAACACTCATATAAGTAGCTTGTATACAGATTTATCCTACTAGTTAATGGTGTAACAAGATGTTTCTACAGATAAGGCAGCAGCCCTAATCAATAAAATTAAGTACGCACGGCAGAATTGCACAGGAAATCAACAAATAAACATGCTCTGCATAGATTTCTGTCATTAACCTAGATAGCGTAGACTAAGACTTATCAGCAGTGATCGGATAATCGGGCGCTAATATAACTAAACTTCAATTTTATTCCCACGAAAGTATAATACGGACATGCTTTTCAGTCGGTTCAGGCATTTAGAACAAACATAAAAAATATTACACTCCTATTTGCAGTCGTGTAATAAATACAACACATTAACTACATCGTGCACATTATATTTTTTTATAGATATTCCATTTATTTTGAATAAAATAAAGATACTAAATCAAAATAACCACTGCTATAATTTCATTAAGTTTGTCATAGTAATATTACAAAATTGTTCAATCCCGGGAACCCGGGATTACTTATTTATTCAGAAAGGAATGTCCATATTATTCTTTCATGGGAAGAAGTTTAGGTATATAAGCGTTCGATTATTCGATAGCTGACTAGGTAAAACATGTCGTACGGGATGTAGAAATGAATGAAATGTCGACTAAAGACAATTATCAGGGAGAGAACGACTAAGGACCTCATCACAAAACACAGTAAAATATTACCACACACATATTTGCCTGGCTTGGCCCTTAAATCTGATTGGAACTAGCCAAAGACAGCTGAGGGAAAAAGGAATACGCCAATATACATATTAAAATATATTTTTATATTTATCATTTATTATTAAATATAATTGGCAGTCAAGAATTCACTTCAAAATTGCAATATTCAGGAGATCATAAAGTGACCTAGAATTGCTGAGGAATGCAACATAAATGCTTCTCAACAAGTTCCAAAGAAAGTAAAAACAAAAGAAAAGCTTTGAAAAAAGTAGGTGGTTCACTATGCAAATTACCATGTTTCGGAACACTTGAACTGTCCTACTGGCCACGAAACCAAGGGTCAAACTAAAAACATTACTGCGAAAGCTTTAAAACAAGTCCCCATAAGTGATAACCACGTACGACACTCGACAGTTATTTTGTTTTAGTTGTACAACGTACTAAAAGTGGTGCTAAAAGAGTATTCAGGTACTACAAGAGGTCTACCATTACGCCTACTACCTTCTGTGCTCACTCAATTATCGATACAGCACTAAAGTTTTTAGCACTCAGTTACATCATTATGTCGCAATGAATTTTCCCTTTATATATGTGCTCGTTTAGCAGAGATTTTTAGACTTACGGCCGGTTTCAAGCTGAAACGTCATGTTACTAAGGCAAATATGACGTTACAGCTACTGTTGGTAGCTAATTTGACAGTTGGTCAAAGGTAGATGCGTTATTGAGACCGGCTGTTATACGTTAGTTGGAATGCGCATGCGCATTCCTTATATTTGCTTTTGTGTATTCTTTGGTGGTTGTAATTTTATTTCAGCATTTGACTGATCGCTTTTTCAATATATTTTATCGATCTTCAAAGCTTATGTGACACTTTAACAAATATACATGTATCTTGATTTATATTATTATATATATATAGACGTTGGCCTGGCAGGCAGCCGCTCCGCGTAAAATACTAGTATTCAGCTGAATCCGGTTTGACTGAAAGCCAACCCCAATATAGTTGGGAAAAGTCTAGGCAGATGATAATGAGACGTGGGTTTCAAAATAATATTCTATTCTTACAGGGCAGTTGGCATCAAAACTTACCATAAGAAGAGAGAAGAGATAACAAATTCCTTCCCAATTATTACAAACTAGATGTCTGTGCTTACCTGCAAAAAAAGAAAAGAAATAATGAGCCAAATAATATTCGGGGACATACTTCTTATCGTCTTATCTTAGTTCTTATTTCTGTGGTTGTATGAGTCACAAGCTTGGGACTGGGACTTTCACAGGGGATTTATCATAAGGATCAATCAGTTCAGTACCTACATAAACCTTGAGGAAGGCTTACCAATTATTATGAAGCTAGAGAGATAGGCCATTTGATGAAGACTGAGTAGCTGGTAGACTTGTAAAGGGAGGATCCTCCGATCTGACGGGTATTGTGTCTGGTGGGCAGCTACTCGTCTGGTCAGAGGATCCTCCCTTTTAAATGGAGGTGGTGGAACTTTCCACCCTGTTAAACCCTTTCCACACGCATACCTCTATTTTAATGTGTTGGCAATATTTCAGGGGAAAGTACTATGAGCAACATTTTGCCAAAAATTCAAAGTCACCATGTAGGTACCTTAGTGCAATTTACACTTTTTTTTTTTAAGTGTGCGTGCTTGAATGTAAGATGTACAAAGAAGATTTGGATTTTAGATACATTATCTGCAGTTTGAATGTAAGAATTTGTTATGCTAGAACGATGGGAATAAAACCCATAAAACCTTTGTAAATAACGAGTTAATCGGTCATAAACGTTGGTTTTATTTGCCGTTTAAAAGTAAAGGATACGGGTCTGGATTAACAATTTTACTTACAAGTTTTTAAGGAATACATATAGTGGCTGAATTCGTCTCTATTTTTTACCATTTCTTAAAAAAACGCAGTGCCTACATTTTTTTTTTAAATCGCTTTTAGGCAATAAGGCCGCCCATTGTGTCACCCTATGTAATGTTTTCCTCGTCTATATTTTCTGTAACTTATATGATGTACATAATAAAGGGTATTCTATTCTATGCATTACCTCCTTCCCTGCTCTTAATTAAATGCCTAACCACATGCATCTTCCAGGATCTGAACGTCGAAAAAATCGAGAGGACAATCGATACGAAAAGAAGGAGATAAAACGGCTGGCCAGTAAAATAAGTTAAGTTTTTTTTTTAATAAAGCGTCTATCCGCTGTCAAATTCAATGTTAACATCTCCAGGCTAACTAGACATATGCACTGTTTCATCCTAAATTAAAGAGAGAGTCCGAGAAAGTCCGAGTGCACAAGTTCTCTTAGGGGCGTCCGCTAGTTTCCATATCTGATAACATAAACAATAGCCAACGACCACATTGTGGTCAGAAACCTGGCATGTACCAATTCATGCTATAAACAATATTTGCTTACAAGCTCTGAAGGAACGTAGGTTATGATTTACCGTAGGAAAAGCGTCGGACTGCGTTTGTTTGCCTCATGTATAAACTCACGCCTATTTCCATGAGGACAGAGCATACAGAACGCCACCTGACCTTTTTAAGGTTGGGAAATCATCAGATGACTTCTTCCGCTCTGGGTGGAGCGGAAGGGCGTGTCAGACTCTTACTGACTAAAACCTATCCGTGTTCCTTCTTAAACCCTTTGCGTTCCAGGGCAGCGGTGACTCTTTCGAAAAAAATCCGCAACCATGGCAGGCTCTGGCCCTAGCGGGCCCCGTCTTCTATGCTGACATCTCTTTGAGGCGCTGGCGAACGCCACCTGACCTCATATACTCCGTTTTACTCCGTTTATGTTCATATATGTATAAGGTCCCATCAAAATAAATGGACAAATTTTTAGAAATCATTCAGACCACTCAAATAAGGACAATGGTAGGTAGCACGTGTCAATGCCATTAATTTTTAGGGTTCCGTACCCGAAGGGTAGCCAGAGGAACACTATTAGTAAGCCTCCGCTGCCCGTCCGTCCGTCTATCTGTCAGCGGGCTGTATCTCAAGAACCGTAATAGGGAGACAGTTAAAATTTTCACAGAGTGTGTAAAGATAGTAATTAAAGAGTGATCCCTTACAAGAAACGTGTTTTTTTTTTTCAGTTTATGGTACTGAACCCTTCGTGTGAGAGCACTTGGCGACTCGCAGTTGGCTACTTTCCATCAACTACTATATCGGTGATACAATATTCTCTAATCTACTTTCGCCATAAACGCACACACGTTGCAGTTGTGAGCAGAATTTGCTTTGTTACCTAGGCAAAGGTAACATTGAAACGACAGGTTAATGTCGTCATTCAGTGAAGCACAAGTTAACCTGTGCCTGCGACCCGTCACGTACGGGTTATCGGCCAACCGCAGGGCTGCTCCGCGGGCCATCGCTGCGCGTGCGCAAGCCTAATTGCGATCGCGTAGATTGACAACCCTGCCTCTCAGGATAACGGTGGCATTTGTTCGTGAGGACGATAAGCCGTGTGCGTCGTTGCGACATGGATAATTTTGTCGCATTTGCGTTTTAAATTGCATTCCTGCATTTTTACCTTCTGTCTCGTGACATAGATATGAGTAATTTTGTCCGACGATCAGGTAATTTTGTGTTTTTGCTTACGGGTACTTTCTACGCAATTGCTATGTTAGTTTCATGGTGGGTTTCACTAACTATGCAAAACATAATTCAATTAGTGTGTCAAGACATTAGTAGCATGACAAATCTTTACCTTCCATTTACAAAACCGCAAAAATCCAGTAGAGCAAACAATAAGAGATTGATGACATCAATAATATAAAACCCTCCTTTCTAGTCACGTCACAATCACTTCTAAATCCACCGAATCATCGACCGCTTCGAATCCGCGACAATGTCGTGAAAATCGCAGAAATCCCAGATGCGCATATCGGCGACTAATCGCAGCGTCACGGCTGTGCAGGAGTGGCTCTCGAGTGGAGTGGCGCGTGGGCATCGTCGCGGTGGTCCCGTAGCCTCACCGACAAGTGGACAGAATAGACATTATTTGTACGCTTCGAGAATATTCATGTAGGTGTGTGAATGTCGTTCGTTCATGTATTTTGTAGTCGAGCGGAGAGTTTTGTGAATGGGAATTGCTGGTTTATTTTTTTGACTATTTTTTATTGGATAACCATTCAAAATACGACGCAGAAGTAAGCTCTTTTCGCACGTAGATAAACTTTCTCAACATCTGATTGGTTACTTCAACTTCAAGAAAACCCGAAGGTATTTATGATGCGCACAGCAAAGGAGTGGAACTCTCTGCCTGCGTCTGTGTTTCCGAACGCATACAACCCTAATCTCTTCAAAATTAGAGTGAACAGACTTCTTCAGGGCAAGCTCGATCCATCGTCTAATTTGTCTCTGTCATCTATGACTAGACTAGAGTCAAGTGCAAACCCACATTAAATAAAAAAGGAATATATCTTTATGAATTAATTAACACATTTATTGTTATTACTACTCAGACAATTAATTCAGAGAGATTTCCCTTCGAGAAGGACGTTGAAATCCAATAACAATTAGTCCTTTAAACACCTCAAGTTAATAACTAACTGTACCTACAACACATCACCCCATATTTTCCCGTCACGAGACATCACATAATCTTGCTCTTGCGCATCTTGTGACCACAAAAAAGACTTTCCTCGTACCTACATACCGAGTGACATTACGTCAGTTTTATGTATTTATGTACGTAACGCAGGGAAGTTGGCTGACGACGGATTTCCCGGTTTTAGAAAAGATATTATATGCGGTGTGGAGCGACGCTTAAGAGAGCAGCGCTTTTCGTGACTGGCTTTTGTGTCGTAGTAAGTCATAATCAATATTAAGATAAGTCAAATTTTGAATGTAGAACTTAGGTGTTAATTGCAGGCGTAAACGCCATATCGGTTATAGAAGATCTTTAAATATTCACACAATGCTGTGTTTTCGAAGAGTTTCAAAACATGTTTAAGTTGTGAGCATCACAATAATTGTGGGAACTATTCGCCATCGGATTCAAGATTGCAGAATTTACTACTACTCCTATTAGTCCCAAATCCAAACCTATACCCCGATCCTTACCCTTCGTCACTTTTTCGAGCAGCAGATAGAAACGGAAACCCATTTACTATCTGCTTTCAAAGCGTTTATCAGAAAACTAAGTGAAATCATGCAATTATTTTCTTGAAACCGAAAGTTTCCTATCCCTTAGACCAAAGCACGTGATTTGTCTAGAACAGCTCTGTAATTATTGCCGAGACGTGGATGGATGGGGCGTAATGAAGGGCTGCTGGGAACATCACTAATACACCCTCCATGATCGCTGTCGGGATTAAAACTTGATGAAGTCAGTATAAACTAGCCCTTGTTTTAGCAAACCTATTTAAAATGATGATGCAAACCATGGAGTCAATATTGTATCTGTAAGTGCTCGAGAATGTCATCGTTAAAATTAAATATGCATAAATCAGTTTGTACCCGGATTGTGGATGTGTTAGTTATTATTCCTTGAAAAAGATGATAGCTTAGATATAGTTTCTACCTACACAGTTTGATCAAGCATTCACCACGATGACTAACACCCACACATTACGTTGAATAACAATTAAACTGGCATTCTCGATACGCTAACCGATGTAATATCAGTTGACAACAAACGTCATATTCGATATCTCGCGATTGTGTAATTATTGTCGATAAATAATGAAATAATTGTCGTAATAACACCCTACATCCTAGTGTTATGTTATGAATGTTTAATTAAATGAATTATTCATAGTCCATTAAGTGTTATTTATAATTATTTGTTAATTATTAGACTGTATTGTTGATATCTGTATGATGAATACTTTAATAGAAGTGTGAATCGTTTATGGTGGTTTCCCGCGCAATTCTATGTCATCGATTTCAAAGTCGTGATTTATTTAAACATTAATCATTGTTATGCTCGAGACAAATGTGCTCGTAACTATACTTCCAGCAATATCTATATCTCCGCTTAAAGACCTTAAAAAAACTAGTCAAAATGTATTTATCTGAATGTGCAATTTTCTAGCTCATTAACGCGACAGCAGGACTACTAGGTTTCCAAAGACTAAAACCTCTTTAGTAGAATAACAGAGATTAGAAACATTTATTCTTTTTATTTTTCATAATTAGAACAGTCATAATGATTGTTTAGTTGCATTTCGTATTTTGAAAAAGCTTGCGTGCTTGAGACGTATCAAAACGGAGCAAAATAATTGGTGTAATCACCTCGCAGAACAGACGTGAATTTCGAGCGAGTTTCTTTAAGAAAACTGTGCCATTATTGTAATAAGTACCTACGTTATTAAAAAGGTTGATGACACCGCCGCCGCCCGCCGAGTTTAAAATGCTACATTTAAATTACTAGACTCGGGGAAATAGTTGTTATTAAGTGGGGTTAAAACGTCAAGATGAATTATGGATTTCTTGGAGATTCCCAAGGTTTATTTTTCAGCCTAGATACTCGGCGTGTAGAAAAGGTATGATTGAGATTTAAAAGAGTGCAATCTGCTTCGGGTCTTCACGAAAAGTATAAAATTAAGACAGAGGGATCTTTTCTTCTACTTCTACGCAAATTATACTAATCTTCACGCTTAGTAAATCATTTCAAAATACTCTTTGACTATAATCGTTAACAAAATACTAATTTGTTACTACATAGGTTGTTTTGGTTACATAAAAAACATGTATCTTAAACCAACTTGTAATTTGTTGTAACAATCTTTATCTACCAAACTAAATAATCTTTAAACCACTCGCAGAATCTACGACGACAAGTAATTTTCAATTTTATATTAGAGCTATTAAAGTTTAGAATCATAATTAAAACTTAATTGGCGTGGATTGGGAATGCAATGTGTTCTTTATGCAATTTCGATTCACACTCTGAATGATTTGGCGTTTGGTCCAAGTAACGAACTTATGGATTATCCTGGATTTATGTTAGTTTTATCACTACGTATTATAAAACAAAGTCCCTCGCCGCGTCTGACTGTCTGTCTGTTCGCAATAAACTCAAAAACTACTGAACGGATTTTTATACGGTTTTCTGCAATGGATTGGGGTATTCATGAGAAAGGTTTAGGTGTATAATTCGTCCTAAAATTCCTACGGGAACCGGGAAAATGGGATATGCGCGTACGAAGCCGCGGGCATAAGCTAGATTTATATATTTTCCTCATGACTGTACCAGAAAGCCAAATACTTACCCTAACTATTGTCAAAAAAATGATGCTCAAAAAATTACCTACCAGACAACCAGCTTCGACTTTCCAAGTTAATGTCGCTTTCTAAAACTAAAACTCTACAAGGAAAATGGAAAAGATATGGGCACCCACCCATTTTGCAATCACGGAACTGTCCATCCAACAACCCGTATCAAAACAGATATCTTAATACATTTCTCTAGTCTACACTTCGTTTCCGCCTCCCCTTATCCCATGCACCATCGCACCACGGTCTGATACCTAGATCTGCGTGCGTCACGCGAATACTTTCTGAATTTCAGAATTAATGGACTCACACGGATACATATCAACACAAATACATTTCCAGTAGACATTGGTCTCAAACTCAAAAGGTTTTGTTTAAAATGCAAGGCCAGTATAAACTGGACGTGTTAGCTTGATACGGAGCCGTGAGTACACTTAGTGGGTTTATGTTCAGCTAAAAGAAATATAGGTGATAATTTATATGTCCAGTTATGATTGTGATTAGTGGCAGTAATTTGTGAATGCATCGCGCGTTTATTTGCTAATAAGGCAATAACTGTTCTTGCTTGTAATTTAATTTGTTTCACGCAATTTGGTCTCGAAGGACCGATGGCAGTTCGCGCAGACGAGCTCTTGACTCGACGCGGTTGTGTGGGACTATATGGATGTGGAAGACGGAAAACTGGAATTTAGGAGTAGCCAAGCGCCTGGGACACTTCTAAAATGCGCTAGAGAACCCTGCTTTATGTCCGGAAATAAATGCAGGGCTATCCGCAATATCAATAAATGTAAAACAAGCAAGGTTTCTGTAGTGAGTTCTATAAAAATTGGAATCCTTCCTAGGATCATAAAGGAACATGGCATGCTTATGTGATGGACTCAAAGTTAATGAACTTCAGATTTACTGCATAGGTTATGCTCACCTTGTTCTATGTACTGACATGTTTCCAGGCTTGTACAACAATCGGAACAAACACTTCTAAGGTCTATTTGTTCCGAGCCATGCCCATTATTGACCATGTCATTTACATAATGGTACAACAGAAAACTTAAGACAAAGCAATAATTCTATGTTATTTACTGTATGTGCCATGGTTTATGGTGCAGAAACCAGCTTCCTCTCATTCCTCCCACGCCAAAAGTCAAAGGAAAAGCCGATAACATAAGCAGACGCCATCAAACAACTCATCGCAAATAAAATCAAAAGGAAATTCTATTACCAGCTATCAATACCAATTCTTAATCCAATTTATGAGCTGAATTCACCAAGTTATTTTAAAATTCAGTATGAAACCCTACAAACGATTGTAGACATTATTTTAATGATGATAAGATAGAATACGGAGTAACAAATGGTTCATATTGAAGGATCTAAGCTATGTTTTACTGTCAGCCGCCCACAGGTGGCGCTGATTATGATTTGTGCGCCGATATGCGCGCGCGCAGCCCCGCCGTAAGTTTAATTGCTGGGAGCTGTACACGTCTGATTTATATTTATATCTCGCCATCTTATAGCTTCCGCGTTTCATCAGTTCATCAGTATCTCTTAAAAATACGAAAATATAAGCAACATTAAAGTAATCTGATAAGAATATATCAAGTTGATATACTACGGAACGTTTTTGATTTACAAGGTTGATTGTGGAACCGTTAAAACCACTCCCAAATGTAATTTTTGATTGATTAATTAACTTTTATTTAGTTAATCTGATAAGTTTTTAGTAGATGAACCTTTAAACGTGGACTTAAAAGTACACCTAACAAAAACTTATCTACATCTTTACAACCCAAATATAAAGTTCTATAAAAAGTATTTTAAGGATGTGTGCGCCAAGATTCATGCGGATCAGACAGGCACACAGAATTACTTTCGCAATTATGATATAAGCACGGATAAGAGCTTTTACAAGTGCACGAGACGAGCCATAATCATTTTGTAACCAAGACAAGCCCACGATGATGAGAGTAAATTACGAAAAAGGCCTATCCTATTAGCTGTCTATCACACCCCATCTTCCTTTATGAATCGATCTATTATTTTACCATCAACACAATAAAAACGCTGCGTCTACCTTTCAATACTGCCAACATCAAGAATCTATTGATACAGCCCACATCTTCTCTCAATTGCGATTATGCTACGGAATGCAGTTATTAGTTAATAAGCAGTCTAGCTTAGTCATACGTAAGAAAGTCTAAGCTATGCGTCGATGTTCATTCATCTAGTAATATCGCAAATTGGCAGATTACTTACAATGCAACAACATGCAACATGGCGGCTGTCCGTAGTTGTAATGACCGTTTTACCATAGACAATGTTTTACACCGCTACTTTTGGCGCGGATGTCATTTGGTTCTCGATTTCCTGGACTGTGGAGATGATTTTTTATAACCATTTTCATAACCCTAAGTTTTTCTTAATTCTTCATCTGAGCCTCTACATCTTTACTTATTTCGTGTCGTTCTTGTATTATTTTTTATTTATTTTTTGCGAATTACTTAGACTTACTAGACTAGTACCTACTTGGTAGTTTATAATAAGTAAACTGAGTCCAGAATCTCAAGAAAAAAAACTTTAGCAATTCGTTTTACAAAGTTAACTTTGGATGCTCAAAAACAAGTGCAAAGGACCATTTATTTCTCCCTAGAAAGTAGATGTTTTGACAACAAGTTTAAAGACGTTTAGCGCCACTTATCATGCCAAGCTTTATACAATTTTCTCGAAACCAACTCACCCTAAAAACCCCAAGGATCCCATGGTACCTTCACCATCAGTAGCAGGATAAGTTCCCGGCGTGTTCCAACGTATTATTTCATAAGCTTATCGTTACTATCGGCATTAGATACCATACCCGGCGCATGCGCACTCTACAATTAAGCGGCCCGATACCGACCAATCAGAGGCCTGTTTTTATCAATGATCTATTTTGTACCGACAGTTATGGAGCGTACTCTTGCAACTTCCTTTATTTTCTTCGTTGATTTAAAATATGGAGTGGGATGGTTTCTTGAGGAAGAACGAACCCGTTTGTAAGGCTCGTTGTAGATTGGAGTGGGATTTAATTTGAAATTGCAAGTATCTAATGCTTGTTTATTTTTTTTTAAGGACTAAGGGCAGCATTGAAACATATCTAGCATTCTCTAATAGCTTTTTTTTTAGTTTTTTATGGATGGAAAATCATCAAATGACTTCTTCCGCTCTGGATGGAGCGGAAGGGCGTGTCAGACTCTTACTAAAACCCATCCGTGTTCCTTCTAAAGCCCTTTGCGTTCCAGGGCCGCGGTGACTCTTTCGAACAAATTCCACAACCTGGCAGATTCTCTAATAGCTACTGAGGTGATTTTCACATACATACATAGGTAATCAATAATTGTTATATAACAAGTGTTGTTTCCTATTAGGTACTTACGTATTTCAAACAGATGTTTATACCCTAATCATAAAGCTTGAATTTATTCGTTTCATGCATTCTTACATACGATATTGGATTTCATAAAATTCAGTTTAATGGTTTTTTATCATACTTCCCGATGTGATGGATATTTAGCATACTTCATAAAAATCTGGATTTTCCAAAATAGCTACAGAATACTACATTTTTTTATTTGTTTTAGCTTCAATCCCTAAAATACTACTAATATTATAAACGCGAAAGTTTGTAAGTAAGGATGGATGGATGTTTGTTACTCTTTCACGCAAAAACGACTTAATGGATTTTGATGAAATTTTGTACAGTGGTAGCTTATAGTGTGGAATAACACATAGAATACTTTTTATCCCGGGAATATGTTCCCTTGGGATAATTTTACGACAATCACGCGGGCGGAGCTGCAGGCGGCAACTAGTCATCAATATTTCATTTACCGCCCAGAAAAATGAATACCAAGTCGGAACCTCTTTAATATGTAAATCTATGTAAATAACGATCTTTCACAATTAATAGATTGTTTAGAAATGCCTTATAAATAAGAAAACTGTTCAACAATGACAGATATACCAGCTTCACCTAATTAACATTGGCCAATCAAAATACGATTTATTAAACGGATCTAATGATTTCTTTTCACATTTATCTGCACCTACGCTCAAATTTAAGAATTTTTTTGTTGCCAAGTTGAACCTACAATACCAGCACAAGTTGACCTCGTATTGTATTGATTTTTCGTATGATAAGAGGTCAGGTTATATTAGTTGTGTGTACCTTAATATATGTCGTCGTGTGTACTTATAAGTTGCTACTTAACATAAAACTAACATAACTTGCGGCTTATGATTCAATAAAAAATACAATAAACTGCCTTTTTGTTTATTGTATTTTGAAAACAATGGATGCGGTGTCCACGACCGTAACGTTTGTGAAAATATATGCTAAGTTGTTATGTGTACTGTTTTTATATTACGATACATGACTGTCGGTTCATATACTACTACGGGTTTCTTTGTTTTGGGTGTAGAACCTTCTTAAATATCCTGCACATATAGAAAGAAAAAAAGTTTATTTGCGACAAGCATGACGCATACCAAAATATACTTAAAACAAACAAAATTAAAAAAAATATGCATGATATCTTTGATTTAACTTGTGTTAAAACAGGAAAGTAGGTAGTATTCATGAACATTAAAAAATATTGTATTTTTCCTTTTCTGTTTTCCCGCCTAAGCCTTCGAGCTTCACCACAAACAACGACATAAAAAGGTTGACAAAGATGGAAATCTAACCTCAAAATCATGACAAAATCAACCAACTATTTAGGACAAAATAACTTTCAAAAACAATAAATTTATAGTAAGCCGGCGACCAATTAATGCCCACACAGTATTCCACAGATAATATATTGTCAATTGATATGCTTAGGCATTTTACTTCCCACACCTACGCAATGATGGACTTTCGATTTAAAAGTAATAATTTATTTATTAGTGAACCTACCTATTTACACACGTATCAACATATAATTAAGTTATAAATAAATTTAAAACGGAGGTGAAGAAACCGCAGAATGTACTGTTTTGGAAATAGACAAAGAAAAGTAAATGGCAATGCCCAATGCTTCTTTATAATTAATTAAATATTTAACTCTGTTATATTGGTAATTAACGCATTCCCCAGTAAACTAACAGCATTTTTACATCAAAACAAAACAAAATAGCATCGAGCAACACAAACAAAAAAAAAAGTATGAAAAGAACCATTTCAAAAAGGTCAGAGACACAATTCCGAACGAGTATAAAATTACGAGTACCAACATCAGCAATTACATTTTATTTTATCGGCGGACATTCTCGTTTTCTTACCGATTTTGATTTCGACACTACCGGTGGCGAGTGTAAGCCGCTGTTATAATTAAAGCTTGCATAAAACATAAATAGCATTTCCGCTAAGTCAGTTCAATAACGCATAAGGAATATTAAATGAGAAATTTTATTCAAATAGGCCGCATAAAACATGACTGTGGAATGTCTGCATACGATCACGAATGAATCAATTTTCTAGTCGTCAATCGGTGCGAGTGATTTAACCGATACACAACCGACATCGGTTCGATGCGTGGTTGAAACAATTATGATTTTATTTGTCTGCATATTTTGCAATCGATTTCAGTGTTCCGAAGAATTCTTTTTTTTGTGTAAAACTGATAGGATAAATAAATTAACTAAGATAATAATTTGCCTCCAGAAACTGAAATAAGCTTACCTGAAACCTTTTAATGAATCACCGTAAATTATTAACTCTTCTATGAAGCTGCATATACTGCTCTAACGACAAAAGTGCATTTCTCTGGCATCCGTAACTTCTTCCTTAGTAAATTCTATAAAAGCCCTAGAAGCAATAACATTAAAACTGTACAAAAGTACCCGTTTACAAGCTCTAAGACCCGGAGTACACTGTCTCAACGACCTTTAAATGTTTCCGAATTAACCGTCTTCAAATTTATTGCGCCGCAGCCGATCGGCGGATATTATCGATAAATAGACGTCAATTTACTGATATTGCTGGACATCTTATCGATTTACGAAGATATAGAGCTTGGTGCGGGCTCGGGAAATGTGGTAATTGTTACGAAATGCTGTTGTTTAGACGATTTATACCGTTAACATAGTTTGATAGTGGTTCTAAGTGTTTTATGCAAACTGCTTTGGATTTAGGATTAGGTTGATGTGAAATTGTGTAATGGTGTTCATTTGAAGAACTTATTTGGAAACTCATTAAACAACGACAGCACCTGTTTTTAATGATCGTAAATCACAAATCCTTTATTCGATTAGCAAAACCAAAAAATATACCTACAACTAAATTACCAACACTTTAGAACCTTTATGTCCTTCACTAACCAACGCAAAACCGACACGAACACAAATCAGCACCTTCAAAGCTGACAGTTAAATAATCCACAACATCAGTAAGGCACATCTTGCCACAAATAAATCCCGGGACATAATAGCCCACCGCGGAGTTCCAGCTGTATTAGTTTTAGCGACAACACTAGCGGTACCTGCAACGGTGTGCCCTCAGCCTATGATTGCGCATTGTCGACAGGTGTACTTGTAGAGAATACCGGGCAATTTTCGTTACATTTGTAGAAATTCGCATTTATTTGTGAAGATTATGTTGTTTATTTGTTGATTCAGCGGTTTTGAGAAATATGGATGGCGTTTTATTATAATTTGATTTGTGTTTTCTGAGAAGTGTCTAAGTTTAGCAATTCTTGACAATGTTTTCGGTGACTCAGGTCAAGTTTCTGGAATGAAAATGATCGCAAAATTAGCTATGTATAGCTGCTGTGATTGATTGAAAGAATATTTTTGTCAATCGCATCATTTGTGTTTAATATTTGAAGCGTCGTTAATTTTTTAGAGACAGATGACAGATGTTAGTACATATTTTTAATTCTCTCAACTCCTGGTACTCGCCAAAACCTAGTTCTCATTTTTTTTTTAGAACAAGGTGCACGGTGCATTATAGATGTTCATTTTCTAAGCAAGATTGTAGCAACGTGATTACAAAATACGATCAAACCTGTTACCTTATAAATCGAAGAAAAAGTAACATAAACAGCACTCGAACATAATCCAATAACATCTATGGTCCCGTTCGGTAAGTATATGTGACAGATATTACGTCTAATGTGGATTATATGTGAACCAGTATGTTACATTGTAGTGAGTTGTGACGAGGCTGGAAGCAGCTTGCAAGTCTCTTTAGTCTGTTATAGATCGGATGAATAGCACCCATCTTAGAATCTTAGTCAGTTGTTGTATTGTTTTCTTTGTAAGAATACTGACTACTTACCTACATACCTTTGTATAAGTGATAGACAGATGTGTTGCTGGGGAGTTTGTTGCGCCACTTCTTCTTCCCAGCTAAAACACTAGGAAGTGGTGACGGGCGGGCGTTTTGGGGGACTGTCTTTATGTAGAACTTTGACGTTCAAAAAGTGCTGGCACTCAGCCTAATTTGAATAAATGACTTTTGAATTT